>CM073760.1:62226506-62597593 GCA_037127475.1 Arma custos | reverse complement strand
CATAAATTCGGGAAAATTAATCATCCACAAATTAAAAATAAGATAATTAAAATTTTAATAATTATTATCTGAGATCCATAGACAATCCATTAAAACTACAATTTATTTTTTTTTAAATAAATATATTGTATAAAAAATTGTATGCTACAGAATAGAGTTAAGACCCCTAATAATTTTTCTGCCTTTTACTATTTATTCTGTTATGTCTTTATTGAAGCTTCCATTGTCTGTGAGCCATCTGCCAAGATATTTGCATTCACCGGTTTTTTTTCGAGGGATAGTGCTGTTATATTTGCATGTATTCTGTTCTCCTCCTGTTCATTTCCAAACCCCAAGCAGCATATTCCTCCTGAAGTTTTCTTACCATCTTCATCATCACTTGTGACTATCATCCGCTCACCAGCAAATTGCAGGTTGTAAAGGAATTTATCACCAATTTGTACACCCATTCCTCTATACTTCCTCTTCCAAGTTCTTAGGATCTCTTCAACATATAGGTTGAATAACAGTAGGGATTGTGGACATAGTTGTTTGAGACCTTTGGTGATAGGAATGTGGTCTGTCAGTCCATTCCTCAGTCTTGCCTATCTTTGGCACCATTAAATTAGCTTTTGATGGCTCTTATTATATGGCTGCTAATTTCCATGTTTCCTAGTGATTCCCATACTTTGCATAATGGGACCGTATCATACGCTTTCTGGAGATCTATGAAAATCATATGCACACCTCGCTATTGTGTGCGAGGAAAAAAAAAAAGCATAATTTTTTTCAGCTGCGTGAGGGTAAGATATGGCCAATACATAACCTGTTCGCCAATTAATAGATGGTATATTTTATTCTGAATGAACTGGTCGCCCAAAGACCATCCTTTTCTTCTTGTATTTTCCCATAACATTCTCCTTGTAACCTAGCGCTTAATATACGGCCATAAAAGCGGCTGATGCTGCTATTAACTATGATCCTACTCAAAAAAAGAGCGTTCTTTTTTACTCTCCTTCTTAAAAATAGGCGTTAAAAAATGTGTCCTTCAGTCCATTCAGCTGGCACAGTTCCACTTCTTATACCCGCTGTCATAAGACTAACCAGGTAGTTCTTAAGTTCGGGCGGCCAATTTTTTATAATTTCGGTAGGAATATTACCTGGATCTGGGGATCGTCCGTTTTTATCCCTTTCAACTACTCCTCCATCTTTTCAACAGATATCGGTTCAATATCGTCTGTTTCGATTTTAATTGAAGGCGTTTCATAGTAAATTCAGAGCGTTTCTCGGTAGGTAATCCAGAAAAGTATTTGATCGAGTCTTTCTGTGTATTAATCAACAGAATATGTTCGTTTAGGATTTTTGATCGATTTTAATACCTTCCAGACTTCCTTTGGTTTCTGGTCATGCAGTTACTTATTAATATACACTTTCCTTCCCAGTCCTCATTTATCGCTGTGATATTTTTCCGTTAACTATTTTTGCAGGCTTTTTATACTGTTGGAAAACATTCGGATCCCTACTTGAAAGCCATATAAAGTATAACTGCTGTTATTCTAATTGTCATTAATAGATAGTTTGTTTGAGGCATTTTATCTTAATTTAACTCTTGCCAACTTGACTTGAAGTTTAACCAATTTCCAGAGACGTTCGATTGGATTAATAACTGGAGGTGAAGAAATAATTATTTAATGTATAGAAATAATTTTAACACCGTTGGATATTTTTTCTACTTCTGATCATTTTTCACCTTTTAACATTAGGCAATACCGGACCTGAAAAAAAATAAACTTAGAGGTATTGGTTGCTTTAATAAGAAATAAGAAAATTATAACAAGCTTTAAATGTTGTCATAAAATAATGGTTTAGAGGGAATAAGCATATTCAGAAAGTTAAGGGATCTGCTTTACTCATTACAAATGCTGACAAATACTATACTTTTTATTAACGGTCTAAATATTTTTAATTGTTAAGTTAAGTGGAAAAATTAATTTTCCTTTAAAAAATAATTTTTTGTTTGTTTGCTCATTTAACGTCACTTTTTGCTGCTATGACTAATCGGACGATGCTACATTGGGAGCTCTAAATTTTGCCTGTCCAGGTTTAATTAGGATAGGGATTTTTAACGAGTACTTGACTTGGTACAGGCTCGGGACCCCCGTTAACGTCCCTTCCGAAGGACGAAAATTTTTTTAATCCATTTTATCACATAATTTTGAAAATAAACTACTGCTTTTTGCGTTTACAATTGAGGTTTAATTAATATATGTTTAATAGTACATTCTAAACAGACAAGTTAGCAACGATAAAATATACATATGTAAACGAAAATGAGAAAAATCAAGAAAAAAGCGTTTATTATTAATTATACATGTTACTTCATGTACTTGACATTCAAACAGCTAGTCATTTATAATTAATTGTAGGGTTGTAGCTATTTTCATAAAACATTCAAATAAATTTTTAATTTACTGTATTAAACTGGCTTAGTTTGTTCGAGTTTTTGCCTATCATTGAAACTTTAAAAAATTATAAATTAATTATTACTATCATTTAATTAATTATTGTGGATTAAACACTGTTTTTATTCAATTGCTTAGTTACTATATTATAAGTACGACCATCTCCTCTCCAGTGAAATAGTAAAAATTATATAAAAAAAAAAAAAGAGTTAAATCTTGTTATTAAAGTTTGACTATTTAGGATTTAATTATTATAATAACATTATATTAAAGTTTTTTCCCTTCTATTTTTTTTCAGACTATTCTGTTTTTTATAAAAATATTAGTAACACATCGCCTATTCAAAAGTGAACTAATGTCATAACTCAAAAAGCATAATATTTCAATAAAGGTATTTGAAAGTTCCATGTCTTGTCAAAATTAAACCAAATGAATTTAACAAAATAATAATTTGGGTATCGGTAAATCAAAGCATTCCTTATTTGTATTGTAATGATGTTATTGAGATTCTTTTAATAAACATTAGAAAAATTTTAAAAGCTTGAAAATGTTTTGATTATAACATCTGTCATTATTCCAATAAAAAGTTCAAAGATAATACAACTCAGAATATGACAAATAAAAAAACAAACAAAAAAATGTTACAAATGAAATATCAGGTACGTCGTTCCTGAATTCAACTGTTTACAATTGCCAGTGAAGGGTATTGGCCTTAAATTCAAATAATTGGCATTTATGAGTGATTTTTTTTTTTTAAACTTTATTGAAAAATTACAATCTGCCACTTGTGAGCCATAAATAATGGTGCTAAGTAGTTAAACAATCATTCCATAAAAACAAAACAAGTATGATATAAACAAAAATAAAATAAATAAATGTAATAAAAATACATGCGGTAATAAAAAGAAATTAATCCGAAAACAATAATAAAATAAAGTCTAAAAATAAAATAATTGTACACATTCATATGATAATTTGCCTGGGGTCCTCGGAGATTGAGGAATGGGGGATGAGGTCCTTGGGAATCCCGAATTAAGCTTCTTCCCCAGGAATGAGGGCAAACCAGGAATCCGGGAAGCCCCTGCCCTCTTTCCTCTGCCTTCTGGCTTTAAGCGCAAATGGAAGCTGGTTAAGGGCGCATGATATCACACACACAGGTCGTAAGTGGAGAATCTGGCCAGTGCCAGTAATCCTAATAACAATATTACAACAGGTCTCGGGATCGTTTCCGGTTTAGACGGTGGGGTCGGTTATATGGATGTGTGGAACTGGATAATGGCTGAGCAGGGGGTTATGATATGAGGTCGAGGACGAAAGGAATGTTGAGATCATTATGGAGGGTTTTGTTGGAGACATAATGAGGAGCATTGACAGTAGTTCTCAGGACTTTGGATTGAAAGGATTGAATACGCTGATTTTCGATTTTTTTGCGGTCCCCCACAGTTCCAGTCCATAGGTCCAAATAGATGATCGTCTTGTATATTAGAAGTTTATTGCTATTGAAAGATGGGAGGTCCTACATAGTAATCTGTATAGTTGGCTGAATCGTCTGTTAAGTTCTTGTCTTTAGAGTCTGGTATGAGAGTTCCATGTAAGTCTTTTGTCTAGGAGGAAGCCTAGAATTGGACAGAAGGACATGTTTCCCGGCGAAGTTTAAAAGTCACGTGTTTGCATTTTTGACTTTGATCCGCCATTGGTTACACCAAATTTCAATCAGAGAAAGGTGCCTTTAGAGGCAAATTTATGAGTTATGTCGTTTTTTTGAAGGAATATATAAATAATGATGAATATTGTTACTCGATTTAATACACTAATCACTTCGTTACTTAATAGCTTGCAACTTAATGTTCATGTCATTTAATGAAGCAATTATAACAATTATATGTTCATTCCAACATATTTCGTGTTCATTGAATTGTTGCCATCAAACGCTAATGCTGTACCTTAATAGCAGCTTCTTCATTCTTTCTTCTTTCCTACACATATGGGCTGAAATGAAGAGTAGCATTTTCACTAGATACTATGGCGAAGAAGTCTTTCAATATCAGGAATCTAGTAGCGCTTAGAAGACCGTAACTTCACCTGATGACTCACTTACTTTTTCTACCAATACACCCACAAATGGAAAATCTAGAACTCAATCGATATATCATCACACGATAAGATGCATTTTGTTACAATCGCCAAAGACAACGCATGTCTTTCGTTTGAAGTTAATATTCATGAATCGATTACCTGCAACCTTACCTGAATAGATTCAACATTATTATTTACTAAAAATACTAGGTATTCCTCGCAGTTGTCAGTTGAGCATGATCATGTCAAATCACAGCCAAAAGCTTATTTATATGCAATAATTTGTACTACATTTTTTAGTGGTACAGGTTCAATTTTTCAATATATCAAATAATTTTACTTGAAAATGAAGAATGCTGCCTAATATGTTTAAGGAGGATAAGGAGTTTGATGAAAGAGTTATTTCTTCAGTGATTGAATGTATAAAATAAATATTTTATATTATACATTGTATATTGTATGTTTTAAAATATATACTAATATTTTATTAATTATTCCAACACAGATTTATAACCTGAATAAATGTTTACATTACTTTATTTGTTTTAATTGTAAGAACTATAAAACATCCATAAGTCTAAAATTAAACAACAATTAATAAAAAATACGAGCGTCTAAGGTGTTCAAGCCAGTTTCTTAGGTGGTTTTGATAAGTCTGTTAATATGGGAGGTTCATCATTTTCAATTGTCCACAGAAAACCATTTTCAGCTTTCTGCAATACTTGAATTAGACCTTTCCCCACGCTTTCAGCGCTAAAACATGATATTAAATTATATATGATACCTTGCTAGAGCATATATTAAAATACATTCTATTCAAATAAATTCGTAGTTAACATGCCTCTGTAAAGGATATTTAGAGAGAAGTTTCAAATGTTCTTCCAGCAGATCAGGAAAACTTTTAAAGTATTCAAACGCATTTTCAGATAAAGGAGTTCTAGTCATTCCAGGATTGATACAAATGACTTTGACACCTGACTTTTTGTAGGACAAATCATTCTGAAACAGATCTGTATCAGTACCAACAAGATGCGATGCATAAAAAAAAATCCTGTCAAATCCAAATCGTATGCGAATATAAATGATATGATACCGTCTTAATGAAATTCGCATTAATGTTTATATTCATGGCCAAAACTCACTTCACCGATTTAATTGGTTTTAAATATTAAATATTCTGCAAGTTAAAACAATAAAAAAAAACTGAAAGTTTGCGAGTTTGGTTTTAATAAATTAATTAATTTATAGCCGGTGAAGTTGACTAAACAGCAACTTGCTTTGCATCCCATATATAATTTTAAGCAGAACCCGAGAAGTAGGAGAGGACTAAAAAAGATTAATAATTTTGTGAAAAAGAAAAAATAATAATAACCATGATGAGGAAAAATGGCAAGTGAAGCGAGCTAGGTAGTGAGGGACAGGGCGTGGCTGCCCTATGCACGGCCTTTCCGAGCCGACTTCTGCACAGTTCATTTTCTAAACTGTCAGACTATACATATTCTTAGATTGAACCCATTTTAGTTTTTTTTTTTATCACGATTTAGACAGTTGGATTAAAATTATCTAATTAAATTTTACTATTATTTTTTGTAACATGTTAAAATCACACTATAGTATTAGTATATTATTTCTACCTATAGTTACACTGTCGTATTTTTGTAGCATACTTGCGGTAGGTTATAAATAATAATAAGAGTATGAGTTGCATACTTACACCATAAGACCTGGAAAACTGAATGATAGCAGCTTTTGTTGCTGAATAAACTGGAAACTTAGGGAATACTTCAAAAGCGCTAATAGAACCGATATTCACAATCACTCCTCCACGTTCTCCATTCTCCTTGCTCATGTATTTGAATCCTAACCTGGTTCCGCTTATTGCTCCATTCTGTAGTAAACATTCTCACTATTAAACAAATTATGTCGGCAGATTCATTGTCTTAGGTAAGATTCATGCTGTGGCAAGTACACACAGAAAGATAACTACAATGCATAAAAACTTTTTCTTTTTGTTCTATTAATTTCATTATTGACTTTTTTTGGGGCATTAATCTCCTCTTCCCAAACTAGTTAGGAACTAACATATTCTTCGTGTAAAAATTTAGTTATCCGAATTTTTTAATTTTATAACTACCATAAGCTGTATGATATGGAGAGTCTCAAAACTAAAGGAGTGGTACTGGCTTCAAATCCAATAATCGACAGAAAGATGGTAAAAGTAGTAGAATAAAATCTTCTTTACTCTGAAAAGTAGTCTGAGAAAACTGAAATAAAACTAAGCATAATAAACTTATAACTAAACATCGCAGCAATTTCCAGGTAAAGGCACTGCCTCCGCAAGGACTTTAAAAGCCTTAGTTACTTGAAAACGAATTATACTCTGCATTGTTGTCAATCTGATCTTCGATTTTTGTGAGAAGTTTCGATTCTAGTGGGTGAACGCTTTCCTCAGGCTTCCCAATACTACTCTTTTAAATTATCCCCTTTCCATGCAATCATTAAAGATTCCCATAAACGGATAACCAAATTAGAGATACCGTTCATCAAGATATACACCAATAAACGATTCATTGTATATTTTTCTCGGCAATAAGAACTGTCCAATGATGATAACAAGTCCATACGGGCCGAAAGTCAATGCCGCATAATGTTACAGCCACATAGTTATAGACTACACATGCCAACGAACACTAACGAAAGATCCTTGCGGAGGCAAATCCTATGAAAGACGATGAAAGAAAAGCATTCCCTTATCCGGTACCTAAAAGGACCTGGGCCCCCTCTTGCTATAAATTAAAAATGAGATCTTTGGACTTACTAAATTAGTGTCAACAATCATTTTGAATGGTTTTCTCCATTCATCAGCAATACCAGCGTTGTTAATGACAATGTCCAAACCTCCAAAATGACGGGCAGTGAGTTTGAAACATTCTGAAAAAAAATTATAACAATTACTTATAATAATAAATAAAAATCTATGTTATAATAATTTATATCCAACAAATTACTCTTTTATATATTCCATAAGATGATCAAATTTATTCACAGAGAACAAATATTGCTCTCACAAAAACAAAACAAAATTAAGCTAGTCATCCTATTAAACAGAAATAAATCAAATTAAAGGAATTTAAGCTGAAAATCCGGGTTTTGTTAGTTAAATTCAGTTACTAACTATAATTGAAACTATTTTTATTTTCTTAAAAATAATAACTAAACAAATACAGCAAAAAATGCCTACTGGGGAAAGATGACGAATGTCCTAATTTTTCAGTTTTCTACTAGTGGCAGCATCAACCCGGCATTACTGGATATCCTATCTGTTCATTAAATAGTATAAAGAAGCGCTGAAATCGCCATTTTTGTGTTAGTTCAGGAGCTTTGATTGTTTACCGCTGCCACGTTATAACTTTTACGCATGTATACATAAGCTCTGCTAAAGTAACAGATAAGATAATAATTAAGATAACAGCTCAAATGTTTCAGTTCTCTTTAAAATTTAAGAGCAACTTAGTTTAAATACTACATATCACCATAAATAAATGTCAATTATTCGCCTTCCTCCATGGCACTGAAAACGAATATTTTTAAACAGGCAGTCCGGGGCAAGATGGCTAGCTCGTAATAAAAAAAATAAATTCACTAACTATGACTAAGATAATAGAGCTTTTGTGTTGGCTTAAATAAGAATTAGTTAACTATAAACAATATACCAATATACTAAATAAAAAAAGAAAAAGCAAAAACTGAGCTCAAGCATTCTTACAAGCACACCCATCAAAGAAATGTTATAACAAAGGGAAAAGCAGAAGGGAGAACAGGAACGTTTAAAAAAACAGAGAAAAAAGCTCGTGAAGCTAAAAAGGGAGTACTCAAACTAAGTTCCTGTAGGCATAAGTCTATAAAATCAAGGCCAAACAGTGCAGTTGCATCAACTTTAAAGGATGGTGTTATAAGATGTCCTGCTTGTGAAGAGGAATGTTGTGACCCTCCAACAGAAGAATAGATCTAGTGCTGTAAATGCCGAGAGGGATGGCATGAGGATTGTTTAAAATATACAAATGGAATTTTTATTTGTGGCTACTATTAGCTGCACAACCAAACACTTCAACATTACGTTAAAATACATTACCCTTAGTTTTATAATTTGTAAGATGTAAAAACACAATTATCATTTGTTAACCCATGTAACATATTCAAATTACAAAATGTTCAACCTTTTTCAGTTGTCAACTTGCCCCAGTGCTGCCTATGATGACGATTTGTTAAGGTTATGAACAAATAAAACTATCCTTTATTTTCATTTATTTGAAAATTAAATGATAATATGTTTAATACCATAAAGGACTACTCTAACAGTTCAGGTAAAATTAATTTTACTATCCTAAAAAATAAATTAAAAAACAACAAAAATTATTAAAAGTCATCTTGCCCCAGTCTTCCCTGCACCTTTTCACCTTTTATAACACACAGGGAGCTATTTTCATGACATTTCGCACTTACATTTTTATAATCTCAAGAGAGAGATTATACTATCCAATGCGTTAATATATTTTTTCAGGGAAAAACAATTCATAGTTACCTCACAATATTTCTTCCAAAATTTATTATTCGACTAAAATTCAAGCGTCTTTTGTTTAATATTGATTACTAAAAACTAATTTTACATTAATATTTATTAAATTTAATTATTGTGTAATAATCAACCTTCTAAATTCTCTTCCTTGGCAACGTCACACTGCAGGAAGATAACTTTCTCGGGGTAGGTCCTAGACAATTCATTCACTACTTGCTTTCCGTTTTCATTGTTCAAGTCGCAGATGGATACCTGGAAGAAGTTTTTTAGTAATAACCATTTTACTTGCTACTGATTTGATTTTAAAGTATTATTATCCAGTAAGCAATGGACTTGAAATTTGAAAGGAATAGAAATACTTAAACTAAATCATGTCAATAAAGCTTGTGTTCCACATATCAAAAATAAATGAATGGTATGAATAAATAACTATTCACCTTGATGCATCATTATGTAAGATCTTAGAAAATTTGTAAGATTTTACATAATTTAGAATTTTACATAACTATTTCCTCCAGAATTTTATTTTACCGAATTCTGTTTTCTTTCTTTCTTTGTATTTTATTTAAAATTTTCCAATAAATTCAGGAAAGTTCGTCAGATTCACGAGATGTGCATTAACGGAGTTATGATGATTTTTCTTTTTAATAAATGCCTTTGAAAATCAGGGAAAACTTTGTTGTAAACTGCAAAATGTTGTAAATTCGTCAATAACTACAATTCACAGCAGGCAAAGACGATGTATGTTTCTTCATTTAACTTCACTTTATGCTACTATGGCTAATCGGACGATGCTACATTGGGAGCTCTCAATTTTCCCTATTCAGGTTTAATTAGGATGGGGATTTTTAACGAGTACTTGACAGGGCCGGGACTCCTGTTTAACGTGCCTTCCTTGGTTATGCCGTCCTTTTGAAGGAACGTTAAACGGGGGACCCAAGTCTGTACGATGTCAGTAGAAAATATTGTGTGGATAAGTATCTCTATTAATAAAAATTCAGATGAATAATCAATGAAATGATACTTTTAAACAGAAAAAGTTTTACTTATTTATCTGTTGTTATTTTTCATTAGATTATTTTTTCATCAGATTTTATGTACAATTTCTAACAAAGATTCTAAATTTACTTTATTTTTTCATATCCGGTAACTGCAAGCATAATTCTGATAACATACGAGAATTTTTTTTAATGATTAAAATGTCATACTATTCTAGTATATTATCCTAAGGCCTCTTTGGATATATGGAGCAGAAACTTCGGGATTCACAAAAATAGGCGCATGTACACATGATAATAAACAACACAGTCCAAAATTCTTAGAAAAAATAATAAATGCTCCTTGGTTTAATATTACTAAAGTATTTGTTATGCTCTTATATTGTAAAATGGTAACATTATCAAATAACTAACCAAGGCGCCTTCTGCCAAAAGATGCTGGACAAAAGACTTGCCAAGCCCGCTGGCTCCTCCAGTCACCAAAGCAACGCTTCCTTTCTGGGACATGCTTGAGTCTTCACTAAAGCTGATTAAATGGAAGGGGTACGTATATAAGCAGTTAACTATGACTACCGTAGTAGGTGTCACATATTGTGTAGTGACATAATAAATTATTATGCCCATGATCACGAGTTCGCAGCCGGGCAGGTGTCCTTGGGATTTTTTTAATTCCTTTTGAGTAAAAATATACTTGTTTATTAAGGTGTGTTAAATGGCTCATATTTGTCAATTATTAATATTAATACAACAAATAAAATTAATTCAAGTTGAGAATTTTATTCTCTGATAGTTTTATAGGGTGAAATTAAATAAATGTTTGTAATTATTCATTACCATTCGGCCACCCTTATCCCCGGTATATAAACAGAAACAAATTTTCATTTAAGTTCTCATTTGGTTTTCTTGCAATTTTACCGCTTTTAAGGAATTGCTTTAGTCCTCAAATTAATTTAAGTATTATCATCTACCTCCGTCATCTCATCTACTATTTCGAATGTTTAATTATTTTCAAATTTTATTTTAAAAGGAACTACTTTTGTAGTGGAATCTTCTTCTCATTTTTTTTTCAATTTAAATTAACTTTATTATAATTTACAGGCGGTTGAAACATATCAATATTTGGGACAATTAACCTTCAAAATTCTCTTCCTAGGTATCGCCACACTGCAGAAAGATGATTTTCTTCGCATAGGACAATTCAACCACTACTTGCTTTCCATTTTCATTGTTCAAGTCGCAGATGGAGACCTGGAAGAAGTTTTATATTAACAACCTTTATAATAAATGTATAATAAATCCCACAAAGGATACGTGGGAGTCCTGGGTTCGAGATCCAGTCCTAGTCATATCTTTTCTTTTCAAATAAAATATTTAAAAATATTAAAAAAATTATAACATCTAACAATAAAGTAAAATATTTAAATTATAATAATACTAGCTTTTGCCCGCGGCTTCGCTCGCATAGAATTTGGACTACCGCATAAAGTTTCTTGACAGTGCTTTTTAACAATAATTTAAAATAATAAATAATTTAATTTTTTTCACTGTAGGTTACTCGTACAAAATTTCAGATGTCTAACTTCAAAACTGACGGATTCCATACAACCTTTGAACTTATTATAATAAGGGTGGAATTATCCAAATTTCTTTCTTAAATCATACGAAGGACCTATCTGCAAATTTCAAGATGCTAAATTCCTGATTTGCCTTTAATTATGTACTATAATGGATTCTCCACAGTACCTCTAAAACTGTCGGGGGTGGGGAGGGGCACGTGCCCCCGTACGCCCCCCTAAATCCGCGCTTGCTATAGCCCAAGTGTTATCCTGATGTATAACCTATATTACTGTAAAGTTTCATCCAAATCCGTTCAATAGTTTTTGCGTGAAAGAGAGACAAACATACAAAATTTCACATTTATAATATTAGTAAGATTAGTAGTATATCAAAACAAATAGTTTCACTCTTGTTCGTGCTGATATTTTAACAACTATGATCATGTTATTTTCCTTTAATTATGTACTATAATGGATTCTCCACAGTTCCTATAAAACTGTCGGGAGGGGGCACCTGCACCCGTGCACCCCCCTAAATCCGAGCTTGCTATAGACCATGTGTTATTCTGATGTATAACCTATATTACTGTAAAGTTTCATCCAAATCCGTTCAGTAGTTTTTGCATGAAAGAGAGACAAACATACAAACTTTCACATTTATAATATTAGTAAGATATAATGACGTAAGTCAACAAGATCCAAAAATAAAAGTAATGTTTAATTAACATTCTCCCCGTGATACATCGCAAATTGTGAGAACACTGAGGTGTAGAATCAGTGAAAAGAAAGGATATGTCTGATCGGGAAGCGAACCAGGATGGCTGAGTTGGCTAAGTACCACGACGGATACGTGGGAGACCCGAGTTCGAGTCCCGGTCCTGGACATATCTTTTCTTTTCGAACAAAATAAAACCATTTCAATCTTCTGCTCTCTACAGTGAAGAGGATCGTTGTTTCCTGATCAACTAGTTTCCTAATTGCTCTATTAGGGACGTGCTGAATTCTGAAAATAGCACAACAGTGTCTCCAGAAGTTCATCTCCACGGCTCACAACGTTGTTCCCTCCTTTTTTGTAATTGTCCACATTTTCAACCAATGAGGGGGACATAATTTTTTTTAGGACAACCTGTTTCCTCTACAGAATAGAGTTAAGACACCGGTAGTTATAGCGCCACTTGGGCCAGACATCACGTGACCTAGACATGGTCAAACCTGTTTTGTGGACTTTGACCCCTAACCACCCCTAACCACTTGGGCCCAGAAATCACGTGACCTAGACATGTTCAAACCTGTTTTGTGGACTTTGACACCTAACCACCCCTAACCACTTGGGCCCAGACATCACGTGACCTAGACATGTTCAAACCTGTTTTGTGGACTTTGGCCCCTAACCACTTGGGCCCAAACATCACGTGACCTAGACATGTTCAAACCTGTTTTGTGGACTTTGATCCCTAACCATTTGGGCCAGACATACCTCCTCGGAGAGAAACAAACAGAAAAACATATAAAAACGTTGAAGTAACAAGAATATGGAGACAAGTAATGTGGAAATTAAAATAGTGACTGGATATGATGAAAAAGTGAATAGATATGATAATTAAAGAAAAAAGAAATGTTTTTTTAAAGAAAAGTTTTTCTGTTTGTTTCTCTTTCTCAGCCCTGAAGATGGCCTACATTGTAGGCCGAAACGTCGGCACACAATAAATAAGTATACACTTACTAAGGCGTTTTTATTGACTGCACCCCCAACTATTTCTTCCTTACATTAGAAGTTACAGTCAACCAATTCTTCTCTAACATAAATTATCAAACGTTTGAAATACTACAGGAAGTTAGACCTACTGTAAAGAAATTTAATCTAGATAAAAGATCTATACGCTTTAATGTAACAAACCCGTCTTCACCAGATATTGATCATATCAGTTGGCTAAAAATGGCGATTCATGATGTTACAGAATACCTAATGAAAAATTGCAGCCCCAATGATAAAATCGGTTTTACATTTACTAGTTCAAGTCTTTCTAATTCGTGTTGGAATCCGTACACTACAGCTAATACGATATCAGGAGGAAATGTCTGGAACATGATTAATTCGGTGTTTCTTCAAAGCAATGCAAGTACCGACCAGACCGATAATTTTACCATATCATCATCAATCGTAGAAATGCCAAGAGGGGCAGGTAGATTTAATATGAAAAACTTTTCGTATGAAACTTATATGGATAATTACTATTGCTAATAATGATTCCTTGTGTTTACTGCGTGCTTTAGTAGTAGGACGAGTTTTGGCAAAAACCGGAGGAAAAAGGGACCCTAAATTCTTGAAAATAAGATTATTCCAGGATGCAGGAGCGTAAGACAAAAGAACTTTTGCGAAAATCGGGAGTAGAAATAAGTGAAGAGGGATCGGGAATACCCGAATTGCAAAAATTTCAGTGTTACATGCAAAATTATGACATTACTGTTTATGAATTTAAAAATAACAAACGCCATAAAATGTTCCAAGGCGGAAACTCGGATGCTGAACTCAAAATTTACTTGATTCAGGACCACTTTAATGTGGTTTCTAGTTTGACTGCCTTATTTAACTGCAATTATTATTGTGAAAAGTGTAACGTTGTTTACTTTCATAAAACCCAACATATTTTTAAGGAGATTTGCCAGTTTTGCCTTAGAAAAACACCTTGTAAAAAAAAGACTCTCAAAGATACTGCAGTGTCTGTTCTAGGCAGTTCCCCAATGCTTTCTGTTTTGATATTCATTTAGCATCAAGCAGTAAGGGAAAATCAATATGCCAATCTTTAAAACGATGTAACTTATGTTGGAAAACTTATAATTTGGATGTGCGGAAAGCAGCCCACGAGTGCGGCGAAACGTTTTGCTCTGTTTGCAAAGCTTTCAAACGTAACCCTCATTGGTGCTATGTAAAAAAAGATAAAAGATCTCCCGAGAGCAGAAGTTTATTTGTGTACTTTGACATAGAAACTAGGAAGGAAAAGAAACTCATCAATGATTCGTTATTACACGAACCTAATTTATGTGTCGCACAACAATCATGTTCTGACTGCGAAAACGAAAACGACATGAAGAGATTTTGTCCTTCTTGCGGAATCAGAGAACACATATTTGAGCATAATCCACTAGCGAGTTTTATCAGTTATTTACTTCTTCCCAGAGTAGGTTATACAAAAATAATTTGTATTGCCCACAATGCACAAGGATTTGACTCACAATTTCTTATAAAAACTCTAATTGATTCTCATAATATTATCCCCGAAATTATAATGCGAGGAAGTAAAATTTTAAGTTTAAAATTCAAAAATATTACCATGATAGACTCTTTGAAATATTTCCCAATGTCCCTAGCCAAATTGCCAGTAGGTTTCGACTTGCCCGATAATTTCAAAAAAGGATATTTTCCCCATCTCTTTAATATGTTGGGAAATTATGAATATATAGGCGAACTCCCTGACGCTAAATTCTATTCACCTGATACTATGTCGGTAAAAGAGAGAGACAAATTCTTTAAATGGTATCACGAACAATAAACGTGGATAACCAGTATATATTTGATTTTAAGAAAGAATTGACAGAATATTGCTTCAACGACGTTGACATATTGAGAAGATCGTGTTCTATATTCCGCTAGTATTTTATCGAAAACTGTAAAGTTGACCCATTCGCGGAGGCCATAACTATTGCGTCAGCGTGCAATCTAGTATTCTGAAGAAATTTTTTGAAACCCGAGACTATAGGGATTATCCCAAGAAATGGATACCGGTTAACAGATAGACAATCCAAAACAGCGATAAAGTGGCTACTTTGGGAAGAGCATTCACGACATATTGACATTCAACGACTTCGACTCCTTGCAATCACTCAGATAAACAAAGGTATTTAAGTGGGACTTGGATTGTCGATGAATTAAGAGAGGCAGTAAAATTTGGATACAAAATCACAGTGATATATGAAATATGGAGCTACCAGACTATTCAATACTCCAAAGACCAAAATGTTGAAGGCCATTTTTCACATTTCATCAACAAATTTTTAAAGATTAAGCAAGAAGCATCGGATTATAATGCCACAGCGAATGACAACATAAGTATAGACAAATATATCGAATCTTATAGCCGAATCAAAGGTATATTGTTGGAGAAATCAAAAATTAAAGTTAACCAAGGATTACGTTCATTAGCCAAATCAATGAATGAGCCCTGAATTCATTTTGGGGGAAATTTGGTCAACGCGAAAATTTCCCCAAACTACAATTATTGAAATGTAAGGAAGAAATAGTTGTAGAAATAGTCACCCAACGTCAACATCGCTATTGCGGTGTACACAACTACTCAAGCGCGCCTTTTTATACAATTTCGTTGCTAAACTTGGCGAACGGGTATTGTATTACGATACAGATTCAATAATTTACATAAAAAGGCCTTTACCTCAATGTTATAATCCTCCTTTGGGAAATTATTTAGATCTGACGGACGAACTAGCGGAATACGGAGCAGGAAGCTACATTACAGAATTTGTTTCGGGGGGTCCTAAAAATTATGCCTATTGCGTTAAAAACACAAAGCATGGTGAAATATGCACGGTTTGCAAAGGTATAAACTTGAATTTAAAACATTCTCAGCAAATAAATTTCGATACAATAAAAAGGATGATAATTTCTGAAGAAGAAGAAAATATACTTTTAGAAAACACCCACATCAGAACAAAACTTGATCATTCTGTCGTTACAGTGAATGAGAAAAAGTCATACAAGATCAATTTTAAGAAAAGAGTAAGAAGTGATGACTATGATTCTCTCCCAAAAGGGCATTCAAAAATCCGCAGAGTTGACACGAACTGTTAAAGATGGATCTACAATTTATTGGTTTACAAAAAGTTGTAGTTATCTTTTTTATAGTAAGAAAATCATTTTGTTTTAATAATCACTTTTTATAGCAAAGATTTTCTATAAGTCTATGTTTTAATTTTAATATTTTTTACAAAGGTAACATTATTTTATTTTTCAGATTTATTTTAAATTTGAAATAATTTTCATATAGTAGAGAAAATGGAGGTCAATAGAGAGGCCTAACATATATATTATCATAAGTCTGATTATCGTGTTCAGTTGACATCATGCGCTATAAGAAACAAGATGTATCTTTATCGATCGGGAACGTCGATATTGAATCAGAACGGGGCCAATTGATTAAGCATAGCCCCTTATTACCTAATAGTATTAGATGTTTAATTTGCGGTCCTTCTAATTGTGGAAAACAAATTTAATGCTCAATTTGATATACAGTCCAAATGATTTTAAGTTTCAGAATATTTATCTCTTTAGTAAATCTAGTAAATCTATTTATCAGCCAAAATATGTGCAAATGAAAAATATTTTTCATGCGCAGCTCAATTACATCACGCGACTTCAAATTGCTACCGCATCCGTGTCAGAATTACCGTTGTAGGATAATCGCCGTCAACCGCCACCTAAGAGGAAAGAGCATATGCATCGGCAACCGCAATCTGTCAATCGCTCTGCTCGTGTGTTCGCAGCCGGTGTACTTACTGTCAAGAAGCCCATAACCTTTATCATTGCCGAGAATTTAAAACCTTATCCGGTCGGGATCGCCTAGGGTTTGTTCGTAAAGAGGGTTTGTGCATCAATTGCCTCGGACAACACCCACCGGATAAATGTCAATCCACCCAGCGTTGTCATTATTGTCAAGTTTTCCACCACTGTCAAGGTTTCCTTCCTCCATCGGAGCATCACCGGATCACCATCGCGTCCGGAGCCATCCATTAGCTCCCCCCTGGGTTCCCCTCGGTCAAATTCGCCAAATATTAGAACGCTTCCACCAGGCCGCTACTCTACTCAACGTCAAATATACAATAACCAGAGTCACCGAGTCACCTCCTCCCCGGCAGTTCAGACGTTACACGCGTCATCACCACAACCCATGCACGGATCGCCTGTCCAAGCCACTACTCGGGATACGTCCTCTAGCAACTATTTGACAAGCCAAGCATCGCATGAACCCATTTCCTTCGACGCACCGTTATGTTACCAGAACCCGCCGCCATCCTTTCGTCCGCATCAACCGACCCCACATCGAGATCGCCGCTTGTCCGATGAAATCACTGTGCGCTCAGCTTCGCCCCCAGACAAATTAAAATTTTCTCAATGACTTGATTCTTCCGCCGTATCGCCGCCTTCCTCTCGCGCCGACCTCAATGCTCGCCTATCGTGGTCGAAAAGGATGCTTCCTTGTTACACCGCCGCTATCAATTACCACGCAACCGTGCCGCCGATAATTCTATACCGCTAACTACCATCTCGCATCGATCGCCATTCACTATGCTAGGTTCCTCGGGGGGCATGACACCCTCACTGCTGCCCACCGCGCAGGTCTCAATATCGCTTTCTGATCACTTTTTTTTTCTTTTTTTTTCCCCCTACCTGCCATGCTGGCATACGGGGTTTCGGCAGTGGCGGGTTAATACGTTGGGTATACGCACGCCCACTACTGCCAAAAAAACAACTCTTTATTTATTGGAAAAAATCTTATTATACATCTCGAGGGGGGACATGTATAATTAATGGGAACAATTTAAATAAAAATAATAATCTGTGGTGCTGCCCAGTGCACGGGTGCACCTTACTGATGGGGCAGCATCTTTTAAGCCTCCTGGCCGGTCTGCATCCGTCCGAATGCCCTCCAGCCCTCCCGGTCCGCCGCATCCGTCCGGTCCGCGTCCGACCAGTCCGCATCTCTCCTGTCTTCCTCTCTCTCCTGGGGTGAATCGTCGTCTGGTAGCTCGCCGGGTGGCCGTATCCTGCTGATGGTGAAGTGCGCAGGACCGACCACCTCCTTACACCCAGAGACAAACTCCCTGAAATGAGGGTAGTTGTCCTCCTCCACTAGGCGGGGAAAGTCTTCCTCGGCGAGGGCGAAGATCCCGGTTTTCCTAGACAACATGGCACGGTGTCCTTCCACCGCGGTGCAGGAGAGCACCACGTGCTCTGCCGTTTCTGGGACTCCACAGGTGGGGCACCGGGGGTCGATTTCTCTTCTATGCTCACTGAGCTTACCCCGGAACCCACCGTGTCCCGTCAGCATCTGCGAGACCCAGTAGTCCGGGAGGACCCATGTGGCAGCCAATCTCGACTGGACGGTGGAGAAGAACTTCCTCAACGTAGAGCCCTTCTGGCTCGTCACCCACCGTCTGTTCCACTCCTCTATTGAGTCCTCCCTCACTATCTTCTTCCACAAATTCCGCTACGAGACTGGCGCACCTCTCCGCTTGCATCTTCAGTCTGGCTCTGCTGTTCGCGGCCACGATGACTGCCAGGTCGTCGACGTAGGCCGTGGCAAGGAACCCTTCCTCTTCTAGATCCCCCAGCAACTGGTCGAACACGAGCTTCCACAGGGCCGGCCCAAGGACCGACCCTTGTGGACATCCTCTCTCGATCCTCCTCTCAACCTCGTAGTAGCTACCTCTAATCCTGACACTCCTTTCACTGAGGTAGCTACTCACGAGGGAGTACAGGTTGCTGGGGGCGTCGAACTCCTGCAGCCGCTGGAGTACGCAGGGCCACCATACACTGTCAAAGGCGGATGATATGTCAAACAGTACTAGCATGACATACTTCTCCGCCCTCTCTTCCACGTCCCTGCGCACTCTCAGCAATGCATCTGTTGTTCCCTTGCCACGGGTCGAGCCGAACTGCCGTGGATGACTCGCCGCATCGAGGACTTAGGCTGGTGACTTAGGCTCTCCTGGACTTTACTAATCACCGGGAGGAGGCATATCGGCCTGTACGCCTTAGGCGTCTCCTTATCCTTGTCTCCTCCCTTGTAGAGGAGTCTCAAGTCCGCGATCTTCCACCCTCTCGGAAACCGCCCCTGGTCCAGACACTCATTGAAGATACCAAGAAGGTCATCCTCAATGAGGGGGGCGCTGTTCTTCAAGATCGCGGCGTCTATCCCGTCGAGTCCTGGAGCTCTTCCGGTCCTCTGCCTATCCACGGCAAGACGAAGGTCCCATACATCCCATGGTGGACACAGCTCGGTACCTGGAGGGCACACCGTGGAGCGTCTTACCATTCTATCGTCTTCCGTATCCTGGGACGGATCATCCCTGGGGTATGTATAGTTTATATACATCTCCGCCGTCTCCTCCAGGGTGGTTGCCTGGGCATCTCCCACTCTGATAGCCGCCATCATGGTCAGCGACTTCACCTTGCCCAGTGCCACCCTGTACGGGATTCCCCAGGCATTCTTCTCCGATTCCTTGACGATGAACTCGTCCCAGGATACCTTCTTCTGGTGACGCACGCCGTTCTTTCTGTACATAACTTTCTTATCACCAAGCTCAATCATGCCGAGCCTTGTTAGATTCTGGAAGCCAAGTGAGCTTCATCACCAGGGCCGTGTCTCATCTGGGCTATATCATCATCTCCAGTCGGTGTGAGTGTCCTGGGGGGATCTTCGAACCTATCTTGCCCCGGGTATACCACCGCAATCATTCAGGTTCCGGACTCTGATCCGTTAAGCTTCCAGTTATTCGTGATCGAAAACACGGTAACTCCCACTCGCCGATCCATCGATATGCCATCCTGGCCCTATAGATCTCCTCTTCAGAGTCGACGCCCTGCCACGAATCCTCCTCGGAATCGAACCATCGCCTAAGGGTGGACCCACGGCCTTGAATACTATATTTGGATGGTGTTTCATGGGGGACTGTCGTCCTCGTCAGACAAAGCGCCATATCACCTGGGCCAAAGAAGTGAAAGATAATGAAGGCAAGGCTTTTCGCCCCCCGCTTTGTCCCCGTCGCGCTCAATCTTCCGCAGATCTAACACCCCATTCCCCTTCACCTATCGCTAATACTGTCGCACTACCGGGTTTCTCTCCGCCGCTGAGTATCTGCCGCTCTAGACTTATTAGTTAAAGCAATTCAACAAGTTGTTCTCACAAATGAATATCAAACAGCCGCTGACTCTACATCAAAATTGCATCTTAAACGCACTCTGCAATTATTCATCGATCCGCTGGGGGTCCTCCGCGTTGGTGGAAGACTCCACCATGGCCCACAACCGTTTTCCGCTAAACATCCGGCTTTGCTTCCTAAAGATCACCCATTTACCAACTTAGTCATTGATCAGGCTCATTGTCAAAATTTGCACGCTGGCCCCTCTGCTACGCATTCCTTTATTCGTCAGCGATTCTAGATATTGGACGGGAGAAACGTAGTTCACCATCGCCTCGCTAAATGCAACAAATGTTTCCACGTTAAACCTCAACCACTCATTCCCACCATGGGACGCCTGCCCCGTGATCGTATCACACCCACATACCCATTTTCAAAGGTAGGAATTGATTACGCAGGTCCTTTTTCCGGATCTTCTGCTCGCATCCGAGGATGCCGCGTAAACAAGGCATATATCTGTGCATTTGTTTGTTTCACCAGTAAGCCATTCACCTGGAACTTACATCCGAACTATCCGTCGCAGCCTTTCTAGCCGCCTTTGCTCGTTTTTGTGGTAGACGGGGACAGATGTCTACAGCCCTTCAGATGTCTGCAGCGATAACGGAACCATCTTTGTAGGAGCTAGCCGTAAAATCAGCGAAGTCGGTCGTTTCTTCCGAGACGTGAATACTCAAAAAACCATTGCTCAACATTCCTCGCGCGAGGGAATTCAATGGCATTTTATTCCTCCCAGGGCTCCCCATTTCGGGGGTCTGTGGGAAGCCGCTATTAAATCTACCAAACGTCAGCTCCGTACCGTTATGGGTATTCAAGTTTTATCATTCGAGGAATTCTCAACCCTACTTACTTACTCAGATCGAAGCCGTACTCAATAGCAGACCCTTATGTCCGATCCTCATGATCTCGAAGCCTTAACTCCAGGACACTTTCTTTTCTGTCGACAGATAACCGCTCCCCCCACTCAGGACCTATCTGAAGTGCCCATCAATCGCGTGGCGCTTCCTATTAAATTTCATTCAGTCTAATCACGCCCTAACACTTTGCTTCAGGAATACAACAATAAAAAACACTGTACTATCGGGATGGCACCTGCAGAGGTGAAATCCGGTAAAATCGAAACCCATTTATTAGTAAATTTTTTCGCTTCAAAAGATAAATATATTAAGAAAAATAAAATAAAATTCAAAACTGGAGATCACGTGAGAATATCAAAATTTAAAGCCCACTTTAGTAAGGGCTACACTCCCAATCGGTCGGCAGAGATGTTCAAAGTATGCAAAGTTAAAAAAACAAATTCTGTAACACACATATTGAAAGATTGATCAGAGCAAGAAATAGCAGGAGGTTTTTATCAAGAAGAATTTCAACTTGTTAAATATCCTGACGCCTATTTGGTAGAAAAAGTCATTAAGAAAAATAAAGGAAAAGCCTTAGTGAAATGGCTCTGTTTCGATTCTACACACAATAGTTGGGTTGATATAAAACATTTAAAGATATAAAGGAAGCGCTCTTTCAAAAATTTATGTAGTTTCCGTGTAGGCATCAGATAGTGAACATGGTCCGAAATCGTAAATCTACAAGGATAATTCGTCCTCCTAAGAAAATCGGTGGTTGTAAATTATACCCCTTGTCGAAAAAAGCAAAAGAGTTATTACGTACTTTACCGAAATGGAGCCTAACGAATTTTGACATATCACGAATAGCTCGCTCGAAAAAAATTCCGGGTTTTCGAGGTATGTTCATGAGAGATACCTTCCCTCAAAAACCCCGTATAAACGAATGCGCTACATTGAATTTGGATAAAAGTTCTGGTCGAGGCACTCATTGGGTTTGTTATAGAAAAATTGGGAAATTGGCGAAATATTTTGATAGGAATGGTATAGGAGCACCTCCTCCCCAACTCGTAAAGTATATGAAAAACGTCCGTATAACGGAAAACAAAAAGAGATATCAATCTCCCAACACTAACATTTGCGGCCATCTTTGTTTGCTTTTTTTGTTAGGTCTTATAAATTAAACGATTTTCAAAAGAAACAATCAGTACAATTTCGAAACGCGATGGGGTTAGACTTAAAAAAAGTATACAAAAGTGGCATTGTTGATAAAGCTAAGTTCAGTCTTCCTCGAGAAGTCAACGAGAATAAACCTCTCGTGTTGAAAGAAAATATTGAATTCTTAAAAGCTGTGGGATATATAATTTTATCGAAATCACAATGGAAATGTTAAATGTTTGACGAGTCCGTAGAAGGTATTGAACTTCATTCCCATTATCCGTATGCATCGACGAAATTACAATCAGAGGATGAAATCAGAATCACCGTTCAGCAGCACGATATATACACGTTACCTTGCGAAAGTTTTCTCTATCTGGAGGGGAAATTTTTAAAAGAAGATGGAACGGGTTTCCACCAAACGCTCAATTAACTCAGCTTTCGCCTTCCTGTTTGATGAAATTAGGTATGAAATTTGAGGAACAGAAGTTGATACAATAAAAAATCCTGGGATTTCCAGTACCTTAAAGGGGTTGAGTACCTATAAAACGAGGTAGAATTAATGAGAATGCTGGATGGACTTCACCAGAATCAAATAACCTAAGCATGAATTCGACAGAAGGTCATTTCAACGCCTGCATTCCATTATGATTGCTACTCGGATTTGCGGAGGATTACCAAAAGGTCATCATCAACGTGAAACAAGAGCTCATATTGATAGTGTTACGGTCACAGACAGGAAGACGGAAGCAAGGGATTAGCGGCTTAAATCCGTCTGTGGGAGAAGTTAAAATAGGATTAGGACCTTCTCGATCGTCTCCTTTTGTCGGAAAAGGATTAAGAAGATTCCAGAATTGTCTCCACCCTTCCGTGTTCTAGAATGTTCGGCCTTGCCTATTTAAATATCTCCCTCGCCTCGAGCGAGCCAGTCTGAGAGAAGACCACGCACGGTGAAGATCTGTGATAAGTGAGTGTCAGTGTGATAAACTAGTCAGTGTTGAACCGGCCCGTGTAATAAGTGTATCAGTGAACTGTGACAGTCTCACGAGTGTAATAAACTGTTTCTGTTTGTTACTGTGTGTCAGTTTGTCATTGGAGAATCTTACGGTCGGTGGACTAGTGAACTGTAAGTGTTAATTATTAGATATAAATTGTAGTGTAATTTTATAATATTGATACAAACTATTGTAACTAGTTAAGCCATCTAAAATTAGTAATATCTTATATTATTGTAATAATTAAATAGGCCTAGGTTATAATAAATATTTAGAATATTGTTATTATAAAATTATATTAGTCTAATAATTTAATTGTTAATAATTTACTTTTATCCTTTTTATCACTTTTGTTAATAAATATTAGTATCTTTAATTAAGGAATTGTTTAATTCATTTTAACACTCAATAGCCTGTAACAATACGCTCCAGAAGGGACCAAAATTCTTACATTTCTACGGACGCAGCGGAAAAAGCAAAAATTGAGTTGATTAATCTATCGTGGAAAATACATTATCTCTATTTAAACGAATATCACAGACTTTTAATGTTGAGACAATTGAAAAAGGAAAAAATCATATCGGTACCGTTTAGAAGTTGGGAGCTCTATGATTATCCTCTACTTCCTACAGTCCAAAGACAGTTGTGGGCGGTCAAAACTTCAACTCAAATGGAAAAACCGCGTTTTGTGTTTTTGGCCTTTTAAACCAGAAAAAATATGTTGGTGCTAGATTCGAGTAAATTCGATCATTGCTGTTTGACAAACGTAAAACTTTTTTTAAATTCGAAATCCTATCCGTACGACGATTTAAACGTAAATTTTTCAACTAACCAATACGGAATGTTATATTACATATATTCAAACTTTCAAAAAAGTTTCTATTTGGAACCTAATCCGTCACTTTTGCTTTCATTATCACAATTTAGAGACGATGCTCCAATTATAGTTATCGTCTCAAAACAATCCGGTTGTTCAAACCTGTCCGGTTGTCCAAAACAATCCGAATCTATAAAAACTGGACCGGTCGATGTAATGCTCGAATTCGAAGCGAGTAAACCGTTTCCTCCTGATACCACCGCTTATTCGAGTCAACATTGGGGATTCCAACCTCCAGACGAATGCGATTTGAACGAGTCTAACCTCCGAACCAACAACTGGTTAAATAAATATTTTCATAAAATTAATAAATGGGATGATGGAGATGCGGACTATGATTATTTAAATGTCATTATAGATCGTTATTTAAGCAAGTACAAAACAATTTTTGTTAAAGGTCTCCAAAAGAAACGGTTTCTTTCGCATTTCTCGGAAAATGTAGTAAATCTAGAAGATTATGGGTGTCCGCAAAGTAGGGAACTAATGCCTTCCGAGCAAGGGTCGCAATGTCTGCTTCACAACACGATCCCATGAATGTGTACTCATTTCCGGGCGTACGCATTGTCCCATTGGATAAATAAATAATTTGTTAGAAAAACTATAAAAAAATTTTTTTTTAAATTTAATTTATTGATATTTACAACTATAATAACATTACAATAAGTAAATCTGCTATATGTACAATACGACTTGAAAAGCACTTGTGGAGAAACTACCCATCGGTAGCACTCCAAATAAAAAATTAAAAATCGAAAAAAAAACTTGTTTTATATTATAATATCATTATTTTTTCATATAAGAAGGATTGAATTTTATTTATTTATTTTCGTTCAAAAGGATTAATTTCATTTTATATATATTTTTGTTATATACATTGCCATGTATTATATTTTTTTAGTTGTAATATTGAAAATCTATATCCACCCATAAGTTGAATATTTGACGGCTCCTAGAGACTAGTAACTCTGTCTTTGAAGTGGTTTCAGAAAACCAGTGACAGTGACAAACCAATATGAATGTTGGTCACTGTCGAGGTTTAAAAACCCACAAACCTGTATGAATGATGGTCTCTGGAGTGGTTTCAGAAACCCATAAATGATGGTTACTAGTTTGGAGAAAAAATGTTCCAATACTTAAATGGAGGAAAAAAAAGAATAAATAAAACAAAAAAAAAATCTCTCAACGCATCTCTAGCTTGACATTGTGAGAGAGCTTAAGTACAATCTTAAGGATCACACAATATACAAGATTGTACTAACCAAGCGAGATGCTACTAAATTATTACATTGACAAGAATAACGTGTTATAAAAAAGTTGGTGCATGTACCGACAGGTTTGAACCTGCACGTTTATGTAGGTGGTCAAAGTTCACAAAAACCGTATGTTATCCACATATTGGTGTATGTGGACAGACAGGTTTGAAACCTGCACTTTTATGTTTTGAATCTTATTAAAATATAGATATTGCACAATCTCATAAAATATGCGGAGGGGATAGAATGAACAATAGAAACGCAGGATTTAAAAATATAACACGAGAGTTATGGTTGATGTCACTGAACTTCACTTTTTAAAAAGTTATTTATTGAAAAAAAATACAATTAATTAACACTGACTGAATATAAACACTAAACGTACAACTAAGTATAAGAATAAGACTTAAGGATGACGGGATGCAAGGGGGGTATATATACTGGAATAGAAGTAGGGTAGGAGATTCGTAGAATCTAGCGATAGTGCAGGTGTCACCTGGCCATAACTCCTCCCTGCCAAATTTGAAGTGTCCTCACGAAATAAAAAGAGGGGGTATGTGAGGGTATACCCGAAATTCATGTGGAGGTTCTGGATTCAGTTCATCGATATCGATGCGTTCAGGTTGGTCTTCTTGAGATTATGTTACAGTAGTTGAGTGAAGATGATGATAAAGTTTGAGGAAGCAAGATTTGAAGGTAGCTTGATGCTGAAGGAGGAGGAAGATGATGATCATAGTGAACAAAAATATAACAATGAACATTGTGTAAGCATCCCGTTGTATTGATGGTTCTTCGAGTTCTTCAAGAGGTATTTGTTGGATATTGATATCATGAAGGTCTTCGAAAGTGATGTTTAAAGTCTTCGAGTCAGGTGAAGATAGAATTTCGGAGATTCGTATGGGTAAGGTATTTTCAATGTACGAAAAAGGAAGTGGGAATTCTGGAATATATTCAGAGGATTGTAGTTGAAGAAGGGAAGGAGAACGTAATCCTACACTAAGACTAACATTAGATTTGACAATGGTCAATGAACAATGATTATATACTAAATATTGATTTATAACATTAATATGCTTGATATCAATTTTACGTGTTGAGAAGTTATAAGTGCCTCTATTTCTGAGGAAGAAATAATACTATTATGAATTATATTAGATCTACAAAATTCGAGAGATATATCTAAATCATTAATTTTATTAATTAGAAGTGACAAAGTTGAAAATAGTAATGATTAATAATAATTGTTTTGAATATTGTGTGCTACATTTGCAGTTAATAATTTCTTAATTTTATAGTTGTTGATTCTGATGAATTTCATTTCTTCATTAAATTCATTAATTAATTTGGAATTAAGGGAAATTTGATTGCTTATGTTATTTTCTAGATGTCGTTCGTTTGTTTCAAGTGAGCGTATGGCTGTGTCATAATTGACTTTATCATTAGCATCGAGGTTACCTGTTATCCAGGATATGGCGGTTCCTAGGCCATTAAATAAACCACGCCTGATTCTCTTAGGAAAGGAATTAAAGAGGATATGATCGAGTTTATTTTGGGCATAATTAAGGTGGGATTGTAAAATTTGTTTTTGGGAAGTTGTTAAAAGAGATTCAATAGATTCGGAATAATGGGATTTAGTGAATGGAGTATAAGGATGATAGGTTTGTAAGATGAGGGCAATATTTGTCAATTCTTCATCGATTAGAGTTAAATTAATGGAATGCATATACGTATGGTATTCTGCTAAGATGTAAGAGTCTTGAATTTGGATTGGAACAAAGCCAGGTCCATGCGATAGGTCTGTTATTTTATACGGCGCTGCTAGTCCCAGGTATAGGAGACGTAGAATGATGTTCATTCCTGAAAGCATGATTTTCATGTTTACTAGGTCGTTTCATTTGACTAGGGTGAATTTTTATTTGCTTTTTACCTAGATGGGCCTTTCTGGTTATAGAATTATAAATGACTTTCTTATAACGCAGTTTAGATTTGTTACGTTGGTTAGTCCTAATATAAATTTGTCCTTCTGGGATGTCAATGTTTTTCCTACTTTCGTTAAGTTTATTTGTCTTGTTTTCTTTTTCTTTTTGTATGATTTGTTTAATTGCATTGTGGATATGTTGTTTTTCCTTATGATATTCGTTAGTCAGTTGATCAAAAATTAGTGGATAGAAGTATTTTCTGAAGTTTTACAGTCTGTTATTTCATTAGGAGATAATTTAAGTAAAGAGTTGGGGGTGTTATTATATGCAATTAGGGCAAGTTTAATTAATTTAGGTAGAGGAAGTGAATTTTCTTGTTCTTTGATTATATTTAAGATTTCGGTAAATATCGAAAGTGCTCTATTGATTAGACCAATGGAATTGTGATATGAATAATGAGGAGTTGAGAAATGAATATTTATGTTGTTATATTGCAAGAAGTTTTCCACACATTTATTAGAGAATTCGGGGCCATTATCCATTTGAATTTCTCGCGGGATAGGGAATAGACTAAGGTATTCTTGTATACAATTTACGATTGAGGTCGCATTAGTTGTCGGGATTGGTCGAGCAAATAGTTTTTTTGAAAAAGCATCTATCATAGTTAGAATGGCATGATTTGAATAAAATAGCACATCGATTTGTAATTTCTCAAATGGCTCAGAAGGGGTGTCTGTTATTTGAAATTTTGGCTTAGGTGGGTTTCTATCGTATTTGATTTTTTTACAGATTGCGCAATTATTAATATATTTCGTAATATCAGTTAACATACCAGGCCAGTACACCTTTTTCCTAAGGGATTGGTACACGTCATTCATGCCTCTATGGCATGTTCTTCCACAATGTTGATTGATAATGTATTGTAGTTGTTCGTCTTTGTCTTCTTCGTCAGTTAGGAATGTGAGGTATTTTTTCATTTTTATTGTGGGGAATTTACTTTCAATTATTTTTTGGAATTGCATGATTATTTCTGTTTCGGAATTCGGATTTGAACAGTATACTCCGTATGTTTTATGGGGTTCGAGATATTCCAAACATGTTTGTTCTAAATCATTACTGTAAGGCCAGGCCGTATGCCAAATGTATCTCTTTTTCATTCCGTTAAACAATGATTTAATTTCATTTTGATTATGATTTCCTCGTTTTAATATAATTTGGAATTTTTCAACGTTTACTGCTTTATTGGTATCATCTACAAGGAGTATTTGGTCGTTGGAACTGATCTGAGAGTGTACAGTCATTATACTACTATCATCATTTTCTTGTATTTGGATGTTTAAATTTCTTGCTAATTGTTCAATGTCGTCTGTATCAACTGAGGGATTGTGCCTTCATTCCAAAAAATTGTCAATGACGTCTGTAGGATTTAGTTCGTCATTCGTGTTACTTATGGCGTTTAGGTCATGCGGGGGGTTTCGTGAAAGGGCGTCTGCCACAATATTATGTTTTCCTTGTATGTATTTAATGTCAAAATTATAATCTGAAAGTTGGAATTTCCAGCGCAGGATTTTTCCGTTAGGCTCTTTCATGTTATAGAGATACTGGAGGGGTTTATGGTCAGTTTGTATAAGAAATTTACGTCCGTAAACATAAGGTCTGAAGTATTTGCAGGCCCATACGATGGCTAGTAATTCCTTTTCTATAGTACTTGAATTTTGTTCGTGTTTGTTTAAAGTACGTGAAGCATAGGATATTTGTAAGTCTTTTCTGTCTATTGTTTGAGATAGTACAGCTCCTATCGCATAGTCGGAAGCATCTGTTGTAATCGTGAAAATTTTATTAAAATCTGGCATGATTAAAATAGGATCATTTTGTAATATAGTTTTGAGTTCATTAATAGCATTTATGTAATTGATGTCATTGATATCTATTGTATGATTCTTCTGCAGTTGTTTTGTAATAGGCTTTGCGATTTTAGCATAGTTCTTGATCATTTTTCTATAATAGCCTGTCAGTCCTAGAAATTGTTTTATTTGTTTTTGGTATTTTGGAATAGGAAAATTTTTTATGGCTTCTACTTTCAGAGGATTAGGTCTAATTCCTTCTTTTGTAATAATGTGTCCTAAATATAGTAATTCTCTTTTAATGAATTCTGTTTTGTCTAATTGCAGCATTAAATTATATTTTTGTAATAGTTTAAAGACACCAGTTAAATGCTTAATATGTTCTTGTAAGTTATCAGAGAAAATGATTATGTCATCCATATAAACCAATGTATTGGGGAGGTTGGAAAAAATGAGGTTCATGGCTCTTTGGAACGTTGGAGGAGCATTTCTTAGACCGAAGGGCATTCTAAGGAATTCATAGTGTCCGTTTTCTGTGCTGAAGGCAGTTTTTGGAATTGATGCTGGATCCATTTCAATTTGGTGGAAACGAGAGGATAAATCTAAAGAGCTAAAGTATGTTGCACGGCCTATCTTTCCAAGGAGGTCTTCCATGTTAGGAAGAGGGAATCTGTCATCTACTGTTTTTTCGTTTAATTTTCTATAGTCGATTACCATACGGATTTTTCTTTCTCCGGAGGCATCTAGTTTTTTTGGAACTATCCAAATAGGGGAGTTATATGGAGAATTAGAAGCTCGGATAATTTTGTTGTTTAGTAATTTATCGATTTCTAATTTAATATCCTCTTTATAAATTTGTGGATACCTATAATTACGGGTATAAATAGGATTTTCATCAGTTGTTCTAATGGTATGTTTCAAAATAGGTGAGGCTGTTAGTAGATCGTTTTTTCTTTTGATTATTTGGGGGAATTGGCTTAATAAGCTAATGATTTGGTTTTTTTCTTCCATGTTCATGTGGCTAGAGCGAATTAGGCTTTCAATTTCTTTTTTATCTACTTTTTGTTCACTGTTTCTGGTTTCTAAAATATCTACTTCATCTATGTCCAAAGGCTCAGGATAAATGGTCATGAGTTCTGGAGCATATATGAGACATTTCATTTTATTATTTTCAATGGGATATAATCCTTCCTTAATTATGTAATTATTTTCTTTCTTTTCATTAAGTACTCCTTTTGTTAATTTTTTATTATTGTTTGTTTCTATTTCTACATAATTTAATCCTTTGTTTAAGGTAATTTCATTCTTCTTGAAAAGTAATGGTATTTGTTTATTCTTATAGATTAATGTATTATTTTCAAAATCTAATTTTATCTTTAGTTTTCTTAATGTATCATTCCCTAATAAAATATCATATTTATCAAAAAATTTTAATAGGTATACCTTGATGTATTCATCTATACCTAAGTAATTTTTTAGATTGACTAGAATATACTCTGTTCCACAAATTTTTCCGGCTGGTGTTGTTACCGTGAACTTTTCAGTCATGCGTGGGATTTCTGGATTTAAGTTTTCTGGATTTATGTAATTTTGGGAGGATCCGGTTTCTATCATCCACAATTTATTTTGGTAATCTTTAAAGTAAGGTAAAGTTTTATTGATCGAATTTAATTCGAAGTTCATTGATCTGTTGGCCTTACACAGTTGTTCTGACTGTAGCCGGTGCCGAAAAAAAGGTGTTCTCTTCTTTGCTCCTGTCTTGCTTTTTCTTCTTCCTTCTCTTGCACCTGTCTTTCTGCTTGTTCTTTCTTTAATTGGCATTCATGTAATTGCGCCTCTAGACTTTCAATTTTTTGTAAAAGATCGGATGAATTATTGTTTAGGGTTTCTTCTCTTATATGTGCAAGTTCATAAGGGTCCTCTCCCAAATGGGTTAATTCATAAGGGGAGATCATTTTTTTAGTATTCGGTCTGTTCCAAGTTCTCATGGACACGGTATTTTCTGATTCGTGCTGCATTGGCCGATTATAGGTATTAAAGGGTGCCTAGGATCATTGGGATTATTCAATGGTATTTGTCCACTTCGTGGTTTGTAGAATTGTCCACTAGGTGGTTTTTGGAATTGAGGTCTTTGTTGGAATGGTTGTTGCGTTTGTTGACGAGGAAACGCGGGTTGTTGATTGAATGTTTGGAATGGTTGGTAATATGTTGAAATGGTGGAGAATGATGAGATGTTGGTTGAAATTGTGAAGGAAAGGTTCTCGGCATTGGTTTAAAGGAAGGGGAAGTGTGATTGTTGGTTGGTGGTTTATTTTTGTGATACATCTGATCAATTATGAAAGAGCATTTAATATTTAAGGTTCTTCTGTATTCCTCAAGTGTTGTGGGATTAAAGGTCATAATGTGATTTGAAATTTGCCAAGGGAGACATGTGTACATGTGATGGATAATTTCTTTTTCCACATAGGATATGGCAGAGGTTAATACCGCACCTGTCAATCCATCTATTTTTAATCTCGCGAATATAAGGTGTCTCAGATTTTCTAATCTATTTAGAAAATCCACTGGTGTCTCTTTATTGAATGGTCTTGTAGCATAAATTTCGGATTTTAATGATTCGTATGATCGACTGTCAGCAAAATTTCTTTTAAGTGTTGAAAGGAGGTCCGCAATTGTATTTATGTTTTGTATTAAAATTAGAGTTTGGGCTGAACTGGTTAGTCTGCTTTTCGCTTTGTTTAAAAGTTGTACATGGTTAACCTCTCTTTGTGCTATACGGGTATCGCATACAAAATTATGTACGTTTTCAACCGTTAATGTAAAGTACAGAAGGTCATTTGGATTTCCGTCAAATGTCGGAATATGGTCATAGTCTTCACGTCTGATTTCGTGATTTATTGATGCCATTATGAATTTAATGAATTACACAATGAAATAAAAAATGTTAAAAGAATTATTATAAGAATATATAAAAACTAATGAATACGTATAACTTAAACTTAAATGATAGAATTAAATGTTTGTTACAAAAAGTTGTTTACTCTTACTGGTTACTGAGAAGTCCAGCTATTGTAGATTCCTACGGGGTAGATGACCTCGACAAAATCTGGTACAGGTTGAATAGACGGAGTGAAGGGATAAATGATCGCTTCTTTCGTAATTCGAGTGCCTGCTGATCGGGCGCCAGTTATGGTTGATGTCACTGAACTTTACTTTTTAAAAAGTTATTTATTAAAAAAAAAATACAATTAATTAACCCTAACTGAATATAAACACTAAACGTACAACTAAGTATAAGTATAAGACTTATGATGACGGGATGCAAGGGGGGTATATATACTGGAATAGGAGTAGGGTAGGAGATTCGTAACCAGTTAGGGCAATAACTCGAGTCCTACTTAATATTTCATCAGTTCAACGTCAGCGAGCACCCGAGGACGACTATTACCTAAGGTAAATAAAACCGCTAAGCAGGTTTCTTTTTACAGATTTCATTTTTGGACAAATATTGATTTACAAAAATTTCACAGATGGACTCCACTATGAAACTCGTAAGGGCTCTCAATCAAATCAAAACTCGAAGAAGCATTGGAAAGATTTCCGATTTGAATGTAGGATTCGCTTATGAGGTGAAGGAATTGGCCAAAATCCAAACCAAATACGGCGATGCCATTGTTGCGGACCTCGAATACTTCGGACCTACGTACATTGAAAATTCTTCTTCAATGAGCGTTTTTCTTCCGAAACGTTACAACAAGATAATTACAGATGAAGTGCTGACGTCATACGACAAAATGCCACGAAAAATATCACTTGTATACAAAGGCTGCTATGAAATTGAATTTATTTAATCTTAATACTTTGTAAATAATATAAATAAAGAAAACTATATTCATAAAACTTGTAGTTTTTCTTACCCATATTTTTCAAGAAGACAGTAATTATACATACAGTATTGTTTACTAATTTCAATATCCACAAAAACCGAATGTTATCCATCTGTTGGTGCATGTAGAGACAGGTTTGAAACCTGCACGTTTATTTTTTGAATATTATTAAAATATAGATATTGCGCAATCTCATTAAATATGTGGAAGGGATAGAATGGCCAATAGAAACGCAGGATTTAAAAATATAACACGAGTCCTAATTAATGTTTCATCAGTTCGACGTCAGCTAGCATCCGAGGAGGTATGTCTGGCCCAAATAGTTAGGGCTCAAAGTCCACAAAACAGGTTTGAACATGTCTAGGTCACGTGATGTCTGGGCCCAAGTGGTTAGGGTGGTTAGGGGTCAAAGTCCACAAAACAGGTTTGAACAGGTCTAGGTCACGTGATGTCTGGCCCAAGTATAAATAATTTTTCTGCCTTTCACTATTTATTCTGTTATGTCTTTATTAAAGCTTCCACCGTCTGTGAGCCATCTGCCATGATATTTGCATTCACCGGTTTTTTCAATTTCCCAATTTTCGAGGGATATTGCTGTTATATTTGCATGTATTGCCATGTATTCAGTTTTCCTCCTGTTCATTTCTAGACCCCAAGCACCATATTCCTCCTGAAGTTTTCTTATCATGTAGCATCTTCATCATCACTTGTGAATATCACCCGGTCACCAGCAAATTGTAGGTTGTAGAGGAATTTATTACCAATTTGTACACCCATTACCCTACACTTCCTCTTCCAAGTTCTTAGGATCTCTTCAACATATAGGTTGAAGAACAGTGGGGATAGATGACATCCTTCTTTGAGACCTTTGGTAATAGATTGTGGTCTGTCAGTCCATTCCTCAGTCTTACCTACCTTTGGCACCATTAAATAAGCTTTTGATGGCTCTTATTAAATATCTGCTTCTTGTAGTTTATTCCTTAAGAAACGATTTTCATATTTAGCCCGCGGTATGAAAATTTTATAAGCAGTAAAATCGAATTTAGTGGCGAGTAACGCTACATTCTCGATAATATGTATTATTTGTTTTACAAAATAAATAGAAATTAAAAGTTAAATTCCCGGACTAATCTGGAAGAGATACGTGTTGCTATATTGGTTTTACTGCCCAAGCTGTGATCTCAGGGAAAAGTCAGATCCTTTGATCTGAATACATTTAATTACTAAAGTGGAATGCCACCCTGTATGATCATTATAATTAACATATAGTAATTTTATTCTATTAATAAATAAGAGACATATATACTCTTCTCCAAAGGTTAACGTGGTTGACTGACCAGCAGTAGTTTGTGAAATAATAATAATTATTGAATCAGAATATATTTATTTATGCTGATCATGGTTACAAAGGTTTATTAAAACTTATTCACTTCTTACAACAAAAGGGGGACCCTATATGTGACTTGCTGATTCTCGACCATCTCTCCATCTTGAGTAGACTGCTGCTTCCCGACAACTAACTACATATACTTAAGTCTAACCTAAAATATATATACTATTTACAAGTTTACTTTCTATTACCCGTAGGTATTTTAAAGTTTCTGTGCTCTTACCGCTGTATGCGGGAGCTTAATTCTATGGCTTTTTGGCCTTCATATTTATTTACAAGTGGGGAGGGACCACTCAGCTGGTCTTCGGAAAGGAAGGAATTAAGGATGGGAAGGGATAGGATGGGATAGGGTGTGGACGGGATTAAGAAACAGAGTCCAGACCCCCTCCCTTAGCGACGACGTCTACTAAGGGGAGTATTCTTTGCCATATTCCAGGTACGGGTGATGGGGCTATTTCGTTGAACAGCGGGTTGGCACAGGCATTCAGCCCATCAAAGATTTTGATGTGTCTCCGGCTGATGTATTCGGGAACTGAGGGTAGTTTCAGTTCCTCGTATATGACTTTATTTTTCGCCCGCTGTATACTGGTGCCGCTGACTATTCGCCGAAGGACGCCGTTCTGGAAACCCTGTAATCTTTTGAGAGTGGAGCTGTAGACGTGCCGGAGCAGTGGTGCGCCATGGAGCAGCGTGGATCGGATGATCGCCTTGTAGATTTGAAGCTTGAGCCTTAGAGAGAGCTGTGGTGAAGTCAGCAGGTGGTAGAGCCTGTATGTCTCGCTAACTTAAGTCGATTCAGGACGTGTCTTGATAAGGTGAGGTGCCTGTCAAGAGTCACACCGAGGTATAGTATCGAAGTAGATACCGGTTTTTCCTCTTCCTCCACAGTGAAGGTCGATGGTAGAGCTTTCTTGCCTCGCTGAAACGACAACACGATGGCATCCGTCTTAGCCGGATTCACCTTGATGCCGTTTAGTCTGAGGTCTTCGATGATAGTCGTTGATGCCTTCTGGGCGATCGCTAGTCGGAGGGGCTCCGTCAGAGGATCGGCGAGACTCCGAACATGTGGACGAAGATAGTGAGAGAAGACTCGGTAGGGGTCTAAGTTGAGGAAGTTCTTCCCCTCCGTCCAGTCAAGATTGGTTGCCTCATGGGTCCTCCCGGACTACTGGGTCTCGCAGATGTTGACGGGACACGGTGGGTTCCGGGGAAAGCTGAGCGAGCACAGAAGAGGAATGGACCCCCCGTGCCCCACCTGTGGAGTCCCAGAGACGGCAGAGCACTTGCTCTCTTGCACCGCGATGGAAGGACACCGTGCCAGGTTGTCGAGGAAAACCGGGATCATCGCCCTCGCTGAGGAAGACTTCCCCCGCCTCATGGAGGAGGACAATTACCCCCGTTTCAGGGAGTTTGTCTACGGGTGGAAGGAGGTGGTCGATCCTGCGCACTTCACCATCAGCAGGATACGGCCACCCGGCGAGCCACCAGACGATGAGCCAACGTAGGAGGACCGGATGGATGGAGACTGGCCGGATAGTGACCGGACGGATGCAGCGGACCAGGAGGGCTGGACGGCAACCGGACAGATGCAGACCGGCCAGGAGGCTTAAAAGATGCTGCCCCATCATTAAGGTGCACATTCGTGCACCGGGCAGCACCACAGATTATTCTTTTTATTTGTATTTTGTTCCCCATAATTATACATAGCCCCCCGAGATTATGTATAATAAGAAATTTTTTAAATAAAGAGCTGTTTTTTGGCAGTGGAGGGTGTGCGTAAACCAACGAATCAACCCGCCACTGCCGAATCCCTTATGCCAGTAATGGCAGGTAGGGGGATAAAAAAAAAATCATAAGTGGAGAATCTGGCCAGTGCCAGTAGCCCTAATAACAATATAACACAGGTCTCGGGGTCATTTCAGGTTTAGACTGCGGGGTCGGTTGTACGGATGTGTGGAACTGGATAATGGCTGACCCAGAGTTTTAGGGATGAGGCCGAAGACGAAAGGAATGTTGAGATCATTATGGAAGGTTTTGTTGGAGACATAGTAAGGAGCATTGACAATAGTTCTCAGTACTTGGATTGAAAGGATTGAATACGTCTGATATTCGATTTTTTTTGCAATCCCCCACAGCTCCAGTCCATAGGTCCAAATAGGTTTGATGATCGTCTTGTATATTAGAAGTTTATTGTCTATTGAAAGATGGGAGGCACTACATAGTAATCTGTATAGTTGGCTGAATCGTCTGTTCAGTTCTTGTCTGTTGAATCTGGTATGAGGGTTCCATGTAAGTCTTTCGTCTAGGAGGAAGTCAAGGTATCGTACTGTGTCTGAAATAGGTAGGACGGTTTCATTGAATTGGACAGAAGGACGTGTTTCCCAGCGAAGTGTAAAAGTCACGTGTTTGCATTTTTTCCTTTGATCCGGCATTGGTTACACCAAATTTCAATGAGTGAAAAGTGCCTTTGGAGGCATAACTATGAGTTATGTCGTTCTTTTGACGGAATATATAAAAAATGATGAATATTGTTACTGAATTTAATACAATACTCACTTCGTTACTTAATAGCTTGCAACTTAATGTTCATGTCATTTAATGAAGCAATTATAACAATTACATGTTCATTCCAACATATTTCGTGTTCATTGAATTGTTGCCATCAAACGTTAATATTTGTGTGCCTTGATAGCAGCTTCTTCATTTTTCATCTTTCTTCTTACTGTTCACATATGGGCTGAAATGAAGTGTAGCATTTTCACTAGATACTATGGCGAAGAAGTCTTACAATATGAGGAATCTAGTAGCGCTTAGAAGACCGTAACTTCACCTGATGGCTCACTTACTTCTTCTACCAATACACCCAAAAATAGAAAATCTAGAATTCAATCATTACGTCATCACGCGATAAGCTGCAATTTTGGTACAATCGTCAATGACAACGCGTGTCTTTCGTTTGAAGTGAATATTCATGAATCGATTACCTGTAACTTTACCTGAATAGATTTAACATTATTATTAATACCTGGCATTTGATCATGTTCATGGCAAATCACAGCCATAATACATAGTACAATAAGCTACCTACATTTTATAATGGTACAGGTTCAATTTTTCTATTGATCGAATAATTTTACTTGAAAATGAAGAATGTTGCCTAATACGTTTAAGGAGGATAAGGTGTTTGATAAAAGAGTTATTTCTTCTGTGATTGAATGTATAAAATAAATATTTTATATTATACATTTTATGTTATCTATTTTAAAATATATACTAATATTTTATTAATTATTCCAATCACATGGTTCAAAAAGCACAAATTTATAACCTGAATAAATGTTTACATTAATTTATTTGTTTTAATTGTAAGAAATATAAAACATCCATAAGTCTAAAATTAACTAACAATTAATAAAAAATACCAGCGTCTAAGATGTTCAAAACAGTTTCTTGGGTGGTTTAGATAAATCCGTTAATATGGGTGGTTCATCGTTTTCAATTGTCCATAGAGAACCATTTTCAGCTTTCTGCAATAGTTGAATTAGGCCTTTCCCCACGCTTTCAGCACTAAAACATAATATTAAATTATATTTGATACCTTGCTAAAATATATATTAAAATACATTCTGTTCAAATAAATTCGTAATCAACATGCCTCTGTAAAGGATATTTAGAGAGTTTCAATAGTTCTTCCAGCAGATCAGGAAAACCATTAAAATATTCCAATGCATTTTCAGATAAAGGAGTTCTAGTCATTCCAGGATTGATACAAATTACTTTGACACCTGACGTTTTGTAGAACAAATCATTCTGAAACAGATCTTTATCAGTACCCGCCCAACTCAACTAGATACGATGCATACAAAAAAAATTATATTCATGACCAAAACTCACTTCACCGATTTAATTGGTTTTAAATATTAAATATTCTGCAAGGTAAAAAAATAAAAATAAACTGAAAGTTTGCGAGTTTGGTTTTAATAAATTAATTAATTTAAATTTAAGTTGACTAAACAGCAAATTGCTGTGCATCACCACATATAATTTTAAGCAGAACCCAAGAAGTAGGAGAGGACTAAAAAAGATTGATAATTTTGGGAAAATGAAAAATAATAATAACCATGATGAGGAAAAATGGCAAGTGAAGCGTGCTAGGAAGTGAGGGAAAGGGAGTAGCTACTGTGTCACTGTGCACGGCCTGTCCGAGCCGACTTCTGCGCAATTCGTTTTCTAAACTGTCAGACTATACATATTCTTAGATTGAACCCTTTTTAGTTTATATATATATATATATATATATATATATATATATATATTTTTAGTTTACGATTTAGACAGTTGGATTAAAATTATCTAAATGTGTTATCCAGTTAAATTTTACTATTATTTTTTGTAACATGTTACAATTACACTATAGTATCAGTATGCTATTTCTACATATATTTACACTGTCGTATTTTTGTAGCATACTAGCAATAGGTTATAAATAATAATAATAAACTATAAACCCAATAAAAAACATAGTAAAAAGCAAAAAAGATAAAATACCACTCTTAGATAATATAAATGTAGTATATAACATTGACTGCAAAAATTGTGATAAACAATATATAGGACATACCAGTACACATCTAAAAAATAGATTCAATCACCACAGAAATAATCTGAAACCAAATTCAAAGACAAACACTGCACTATCAGCACATTGCAAAAAAGAATCACACACATTTAATTTTGAAAAACCACACATTTTACACAGAGAAAAAAATAAGATAAAAAAGAGATCTTTAGAAGCCTTATATATCAATGACAAAATAGATAATGTGGTAAATGATAGAAAGGAATCTAACGAAATAAGTAAATTGTACTCATCAGTGATTTTAAAGTTAAAAATGAAATAAATAAATATAGAAGTCTACACTTATTAGATAACACAGATAACATAACCTGTCTCAAGAACCTCAGAACATTGTTGTTTTGTTTCCAATTTTTAATATTCATACTATGAACATTTTAAAATAAATATAAAATAAATAAAAGAGAGAAAATAGATCAATATAGACTACAAATAACTAATTTATATTATTTGACCTTTAATGATACTTATATATTTTAAGGAGAAAACAAATTAAAATATTATTTAAATATAAATTATCATAACAGTCCAAAGTTCAATTCATAAATCTTAATAATGACCATGGAGTACATTGCAAACTCCAAGTATTAAAAGAAAAATTTAAATTATTTGACAATCTACTATAAGGTATATATACTTATTTTCAGTATTTTAGGACATGTTTTTATATAATTATGTATTTATTGGATTATTCTTTTTATTTAGGTTAATAAAGTGCAAATTTATAAGTAAAAAAAAAAAAAATTAAATTAAATAATAAATGGACTTATAAGAGATGAAAATTGAAAATTACTGAAGAAGTTGAAACGTATTTTTAAATAAAGAAAAAATGTTTGACTGGAAAAAGTTTTTTTTACTTCCTTGAATGAATGACTCAATAATAATAAGAGTATGAGTTGCATACTTACACCATAAGACCTGGAAAACTGAATGATAGCAGCTTTTGTTGCTGAATAAACTGGAAACATAGGGAATACTTCAAAAGCGCCAATAGAACCGATATTCACAATCACTCCTCCACGTCCTCCTTTCTCCTTGCTCATGTATTTGAATCCTAACCTGGTTCCGCTTATTGCTCCATTCTGTAGTAAACATTTCACTATTAAACAAATTAGATAAGGCAGATTCATTGTCTTAGGTAAGATTCATGTTTGTGGCAAGTACACCCAGAAAGATAACTACAATGCATTTTTCCTTTTTGTTCTATTAATTTCATTATTGACTTTTTTTTGGCATTAATCTCATCTTCCCAAACTAGTTAGGAACTAACATATTCCTCGTGTAAAAATTTAGTTATCCGATTGAAGGCTTCAAATCCAATAATCGACAGAAAGATGGTAAAAAAAAAAATGTTCTATACTTTGAAAGGAGTATCAGAAAACTAAGCATAATAAACTTGAAACTAAGCATCGCAGTAATTTCCAGGTAAAGGCACTGCCTCCGCATGACTTGATAAGCCTTAGTTACTTGAAAACGAATTATTCTCTGCATTATTGTTAATCTGGTCTTCGTTTTTTGTGAGAAGTTCCGATTCTAGTGGGAGAACGCTTTCCTCAGAGTTCCCAATACTACTCTTTTTAAATTATCCCCTTTCCAAGCAATCATTAAAGATTCCCATAAACGGATACCCAAATTAGAGATACCGTTCATCAAGATATACACCAATAAACGATTCATTGTATATTTTTCTCGGCAATAAGAACTGCTTAATGATGATAATAAGTCCATATGGACCAAAAGTCAATACCGCATTGATAGCTTTGAGATCGATCATTCTTAAGGTAAATTATCGCCCTTTAATGACCATTTCGTCATGAGTGGTTTGCTGTACATCTCAATGTCAACTACACATGGCAACGAACACTATCGAAAGATCCTTGCGGAGGCAAATCCTGGTTATGGTCTACTATGAAAGAATAGCATTCCCTTATCCGGTAACCAAAAGGACCTGGGCCTCCTCTTGCTATGAATTATAAATGCAATCTTTGGACTTACTAAATTAGTGTCAATAATCATTTTGAACGGTTTTCTCCATTCATCAGCAATACCAGCGTTGTTAATGACAATGTCCAAACCTCCAAATTGACGGACAGTGAGTTTGAAACATTCTGAAAAAAAAATTATAGCAATAACTTATAATAATAAATAAAAAATCTATGTTATAATAATTTATATCCAACAAATTACTCTTTTATATATTTCATTAGATGATCAAATTTATTCACAGAGAACAAATATTGTTCTCACAAAAAAAAAATTAAACTAGTCATCCTACTAAACAAAAATAAATCAAATTAAAGGAATTTAAGCTGAAAATCCGGGTTAGTTAAATTCAGTAACTAACTATAATTTACACTATTTTTATATTCCTAAAAATAATAACTAAGCAAACACAGCAAAAAATGCCTAGTAGGAGAGACCGGAGCAAGATGACGAATGTCTTAATTAGATACTTTGTTAGATGTAAAAGCACAGTTATCATTTATTAAACCATGTAACTTATTCAAATGATAAAATGTTCAACCTTTTTCAGTGTTGTCAACTCGACCCAGTGATGCATAAGATGACGATTTGTTAAGGTTATGAACAAATAAATCTATCCTTTATTTTCTTATATTTGAAAAATTTAATGGTAATATATTTAATACCATAAAGGACTACTCTGACAGTTCATGTAAAATTAATTTTACGATCCTAAAAAATAAATTAATGAACAACAAAAATTATTAATAGTCATCTTGCTCCAGTCTTCCCTTCACCTTTTCACTTTTTATACCATGCATTTTCATGACATTTCTTACTTTCATTTCTATAATCTCGAGAGAGAGATTATACTATCCAATGCATTAATATATTTTTCAGAGATATACAATTCATAGTTACCTCACAATATTTCTTCCAAAATTTATTATTCGGCTAAAATTTATAAAGCGTCTTTTGTTTAATATTGATTACAATTAGATGGAACAAAAAATTTTTTTGCAACAATATTTATTAAATTTAATTATTGTGTGATAATTAACCTTCTAAATTCTCTTCTTTGGTAACATCACACTGGAGGAAGATAACTTTCTCGGGGTAGGTCCTAGACAATTCATCCCCTACTTGCTTTCCGTTTTCATTGTTCAAGTCGCAGATGGATACCTGAAAGAATTTTTTAGTAATAACCATTTTAGTTGCTACTGATTTAATTTTAAAGTATCATTATCCAGTAAGCAATGGACTTGAAACTGGAAAGGAGTAGATATACTAAAACTAAATCATGTCAATAAAGCTTGTGTTCCACATATGATAAATAAATGAATGGTATGAATAAATAACTATTCACCTTGATGCATCATTATGTAAGATCTTAAGAAATTTGTAAGATTTTGCATAATTTAGAATCGATGTAAAATGATTTACGTAAGTAATTCTTGGCCAAGGTAAATACATCCGATTGTATGAGAGAGCAGTATACTCATGTTCTAAAAATATCAGATAAAATTAAAAATTATTATGTAGAAAAGTGAATTGCATTTCATGTCCACTTGCTAAGTATGAAACTCTTACGATTGATGAACAGGATTTTTACCAATTTTAAAGAAAAGAAGGCCTTGTCAAGCCTGAGGTTCGAAGAGGTTGGAAAAGATTTTCATGATATAGAAATTGCTTGGGATGATATTCAAGAATTCAACCGTCTCAGGTTGAAACTAAATAGTCGTCAGAGTTTTCAGGTAAAACCAAAGATCGGATAAGTATTTACATAACATATCAATTCAATAGTTGCTGCCACTTTTATTTTTATTGATTTTTTATATGCCACTTAAATATTTTTATTGAAAAATATTTACCGTAATAAGTAGTAGAGGAGAAGCAAGTTACAAATAATTCCGAAGGTTAAATAAATAACAATAGGCACATGGAATAATTATTAATTGAACAGGTGTCCGGTGTTTCATTAGCATTAAGGTCTAAAAATTATGTTTCCTTATTTTACGTCTTTTAAAACGTTGACTACAATTGTCTATGTTAATTATTATACAGTTATAAAAATACATTTGAGTAATTAAAAATACTCGAATTTGTTTACATTTGCGTTTATATTTAAATATTACGTTATGTACTTGGTGTAAAAAAACACTTAAGATCTCAACTTTTTGCACATTCTAAATATTAAGTCATATTTATTTCTCAATATCTTTCAATTCAATGTCTTTCATTGTTTTCAATATTCTCTCACGCGTTTCCATTTTGTTCTACCTTAGAATACCATAATTTTCAAAACATTACATTTCAAAACCCGTACCTCCATAATTAACTCTTCCCTAATTTAAAAAAAAAACAGATAAACTATTACAAATTGATTATTTATATTTTATTTGACGCAAAACAGCCCTAAAGGACTATGCGACTATGATGCAGCGTATTTTTGTTTTTTCTCGGCCTATCTTTGCCTCATGATTTCACTGAAGGTTTTTCTTCTTACGGAATTTTTTTTATGAGTGCCACTTGTACCGCATTTTTGAGGATTTTTTGGTATTTTGTTCTGTTTTCTAATAAATCTTGTCTAATCCCGTGTTTCTGTCTTTCTTGTTTTATTTGTTCTGAGTCTTCTTACCGTCATTTCTGTTTCCAAGTCATGTATTTCACAGCAAATTGCTTTGTAGGATTTTAACATGCATCCTTCTAGTGTTATTTTGGGCCCGTGGATTCTCCTAAGAATCCTTCTCTGTATTTTACGAAGTTTTTCTAAACTGGAAAAGCACATAGTCTCCGTCTAGTACAATATCACTAGTTTTAACAATGTATTGTAGTGCCTGAATTTGGCCTTTTTTGGAGAGGCATTTTTTATTAAACATATTACTAGATAAGTAGCATAAATTCTTCTCATTTTAAATTTATTCTGTACTCTATGCTTTATTTTTCACAGGATGTGCATTAAAGGAGTTATGATTTTTCTTTTTAATAAATGCCTTTGAAAATCAGGGAAAGCTTTGTTATAAACTATGATGAATATTTTTTTTATTACAATAAAATGCACTTGTGAAAATATTAATTTCTAAATTATTTAAAAAAAGTAAAATAAATCTAAGGATTATAATTCGTCAATAACTAAAATTCACTGCAGGCAAAAAATTTAACGTGACTTTATGCTATATACAATATGCTAATCGGACGATGCTACAATGGGAGCTCTAAATTTTGCCTGTCCAGGTTTAATTAGCATAGGGATTTTTAACGACTACTTCACAGGCTCGGGACCCATGTTTAACGTCCCTTCCTTGGTTATGCCGTTCTTCGGAAGGAACGTTAACCGGGGTACCCGTGTCCGTACGATGTCAGTAGAAAATATTGTATGGATAAGATTCTCTTTTAATCAAAATGCAAGTGAATAATCAATGAAATGGTACTTTTAAGCAGAAAACAATTATGACTTTTCATGTATTTATCTGTTGTTGTTTTTTTATTAGATTATATTTTCATTAGTTTATTTTTTCATCAGAATATATGTACAATTTCATATGTATTTTTTCATATCCGGTAACTGCAAGCATAATTCTGATAACATACGAGAATTTTTTTTAATGATTAAAATGTCATACTATTCTAGTATATTATCCTAAGGCCTCTTTGGACATATGGAGCAGAAACTTCGGGATTCACAAAAATAGGCCCATGTACACAAGATAATAAACAACGCAGTCCAAAATTCTTTAAAAAAATAGTAAATGCTCCTTGGTTAATTTCGAATCACACTATACACAGCGACTTGGACATTCCCATGGTAACATCATATATTCACGGCAAATACAAATTTTGGCATCCCCAAAATCTTGTTTTTTCTCTTCCTACTCTCTGGAACCTGGACTTCATATGAGAAGATTAAAAAAAAGGACCTAGAGACCTGCTTAGAAAACATTAATCAGTTTTGAAATAAATGATAAAAATTTAACTTTTTGCACTTTCTACATATTAAAGAATATGTATAATTATTCACATACGAGTAAGATATTGAACACACGCTTTAGTACATTGATTAGTGTAAAATAATTGTTTTAGAGCGAAAAAAATATCAAAATAAGTTGTCATTAATTTTTGTTTTTCAATTATAATTTGGTTCCGTCAAAACTAATTTTACTGATTAATTAGAATAATCATAACTAAAAACACCTGCTATAGGATGAGAATTTTTATGGAATATTCAGTAAGATGAAAAATTTTCTTTCTCTTAGTCAATATTGATATGTATATTTATGTGTAATATTTTATTCTAAGTAATAGTATTTGTTATGCTCTTATATTGTAACATGATAACGTCATTAATTAACTAACCAAGGCGCCTTCTGCCAAAAGATGCTGGACAAAAGACTTGCCAAGCCCGCTGGCTCCTCCAGTCACCAAAGCAACGCTTCCTTTCTGCGACATGCTTCAGTCTTCACTAAAGCTGATTCAATGGAGGGGGTATGTATATAAGCAGTTAACTACGCCTACCGTAGTAGGGGTCACATATTGTGTAGTGGCATAACAAATTACTATGCCCATAATCACGGGTTCACAGCCCAGCAAGTGTCCTTATGATTGCTTAATGGGAGTAAAAATATACTTGTTTATAAAGGTGCGTAAAATGACTCTCCCCAGCCTGTACGGGTTATAGATTCCTATCCTAATTATACCTGGCTAGGCAAATTTGGACCTCCCGATGTAACATCATCCGATTAGCCACAGCAGAATTGAGGGATGTTAATTAAACAAGCATCGTCTTAGTAAGAACATATTTTCGAGATTTGCTATAAAAAGCTTTAAAAATTATGATTATGAAAATAATTTTATTTTGAAGAGAAAAGATTGGTGCTGGCCGAGATTCGAACCCGCGTGTCCCAGAACTCTAGTGCGGTACTTTACCAACTATGCTACCAGGCTCGTTTTTATAATTTTAATAATTCTATTATAATAATCATATCATATTATCTATAATAACATCATAATTTTAAAAATTATGATTTCTCGTTTTTAAATATAAATTTTGAGTAACTCAGTAAATAGTTTATTCTTAAACTATGTTTACTTATAGTTAATAAGTAAAATTTACATATAATGACTCAAATCTTCAATTTAACTAATTTACTTGAGCTAAAAATGTTGCAAGTATTTTTCTCACAGTTGGTCATACGCGACACAATGAGATGAACCGAATAGCAATGAATGAAATATCTGGTGTTGACATGGTAATCCTTGTACACCTATTTAACAACATCAGTGGCTCAGAAAGTGATCTGCATATCTGATTTGTATACACGACACAATTCAGGAACAGATTCTCCACATATTCCCATCACCAGATCCTGAATAGCTAGAGCAAAGCCTTCAATGCCATGAAATGATTACAACCCAAAATGATAACGTTTACCATACGAAATAGTAAAGACGCCTAAAGGGTTTTACGCCAAATCGAACTAAAGAGGGCTCAGTGAGTCACCTTGGAAGATTCCTCAATTTATTAGTATTTCTCCTTAGTATAATTGTGCAACATTTTCAGCAAACAGGCACATTTTCCACACTAAGACACTCGAACAGACCTTATAGATATTTAGAATTTCCCAAAGCGAATAATAAGTCATATGCTTTTTGTCATTCAGTTTAGGATATTAATATGTTCCGTAGTTTTCTATAGCTTGTGGATCTATGACAAGCAATTGTATATATTCCTTTACATCCTGGCTTGTTTCTAATGGTTCATCAATCATTAACTTTGCTCATTTATGTTATTTTTCCCCTTGTCATCAATTACCAATTAAGGAAACGTTAATTATTTTATTTTTATTTTTTAAAGAGAAAAGATAGGCCCTCGACCGGGATTTGAACCCGGAACCTTATTTTCCATTATTTTCCATTTATACATACAATGAGTCTAATATCCCTAGACTCAAATATCTGTGGGTTTTTTTCAAAGTGTAACATTTAGTCATAGCCTGCCGCTTGTTGTGGTAAATGATTCAGGAAATTTAATTAAAATTTAGTATTAATATTAATGATTATGTTTTTATCAGGTGTTCAAGATTAAAAACGGATAACTCTAAAATTTCAAAAATCTACTTGTTCACATTTTTCGCAGGTTTAGTCAAGCAATTAAGTCTAGCACGACAATCGGCCGCCTTCTTGCTCATTTTTTTAATAAGGCTTTGCACCTGAAATTTAGGGAGTATGAAGTAATGGGATGTATAAAAAAAAAAATGACCGTTTTTTAACCAAATATTTGTATTATTATTTCTTTGATATAAAATACAATTAATCATCTAACTCAAAGTATAGTCCATTGTAATCTACCGTCATTTGCCATCTGCTAGCCAATTGCTCGATATACATTAATGGTCGCCCGGAGCCCTTTTTCCTTTCCAGCGTCGTATCTCCTCTGAAAAGTTGTTCAAACCAACGCCGCGCAGTGCGCTGGTCAAGGACACCTTCCCCTTCATATTTAATAATTTCACGAGTTGCTTCAGCGACTGTGAAATTTTTTTTCCAATAATGTCTTAAAATTACGAGAATTTCGTAGGACATTGTCATGTTTCTTCTTTGAAATAAATAACTAAACTGAGGCTTTTTTTTAAGAAGTCCAGTGTTAGTAAACAAGCTTAGAGAATGCTCTAAAGGGATTATTAAGTGTTGGTAAATAATAAATAGCATTAAAATATTTACAGACTTTTGAACTCTGGACTTTGATAAAACAGTCATTTTTTTTATACACCCTATTATTACTTAGCGTTAGTGAAGCATTGCTTGACTAAACTCACGGAAAATGTGAAAAAGTTTAGTTTTGAACTTTGGAGTTATCCACTTGTGATCCAGAACGCCTCATATGCTGATTGATGGTAGGAGTCATTTGTTATATGTGCACATCATATCCTGTCTATATATTCTTCATACAGGATTCCCGTACAACCATGGAGCCTTCTCCCCACCTTGCGGGCTTACATTACCTTTTTCCTAGGTTGCCATTCCTCGTCCTAGTGAGACGCATTTACTGACCTCTTTAGTTGTCTTCTTTCAATGGAGGCCTTGCGTTTCAATGGAGGTTTGAGCACTTGCAGCTGTTCTCTAATTCTTGTGTTCCGTTCAAGGCCTCCTCTTGTTTTACTAAGCACTCTGCGAAGGAACTTCTTTCTATGTTGTCCGCTTAATGTGTGTGTCAAGTGTGATTCAACTTTCACTCCCATAAATGAGTGTTGTCGCAATCCCTACATTTTTCAAATATGGTATTCTAGATCTGGTAATGATTAGGTCAGCTTTATTGATTCTATTCACAACTTCTTCCTCTGCTATACCAGACAAGCTAAAGATGGTTTCTTAGTACAGAAAATGATCCATTACTCAGAGACTTTCATCATCAGTTAACATACGAACATCTTCATGTTCATGTAGTCCGTGAGCACTTTACTTTTGGGAATATTTATAGTTATTCCCTTATTATAAAGCTCGTATGCTAACAATATGAAAGAATATAGATGAAAGTATCGTTTGATGCCTGAAGTTCAATGAATACAAAATATGAAGAACTCAGTATGTAAAGTTATGCTAAGCCACTGATGTATTATTTTTTTTTCAATTTTTTGAAAGAGCCCCTCTACTGAATAAATGTGGTTACTAGATTTAATAGTTCAAGTTATAGATGTGACGGAGAAGCACAGATAATAGAATGTTGTGTTATTAACTGAATTGGAGACCGGCTGTGACCGAGAAATTAACTGTTCAGTTAACAGCTTTGACTCAATTCGGGGAGATCTGGAGTCCCTTTTGGGTTCGACCAGTTTCCATCAAGTGGACAGACCCTTAGAGCATGGTCTGGGCTGTATCACTTTGTACAGCATGCATACAATACTACACTATTCCTACATAGGTTTTAGTGGTATAAGGTTTTCTCTTTATTGGTATAGAATAGTTATAAGCTGAAATTGAAGAAGAGTAATATTTTGAATTAAGGATAAGGGGTTTGAAAGGAATATTTCTCCAGTAATTGGACATGGCAATTTAAAAAAGATGTTGAAAGAACCTCTTTATGGTACAAGAAAAAAGGACAGACCAACACTGAGGAGTATTAGTTAGTCCAGGATTGATTCCAATGACTTTGACACCTGATTTGTTGTAGAATAAATCATTCTGAAACAGTACATCATTTCTTTGTTGTGGCAAAATTACTAATTAACTCCATTTAAATAAAATCAAATAATAATAATAGTAATATCATATCCAATAGCATATAAATTACAAATATACACTTTGAATAAAGAAAACTAAAATTACTGCATATTGTAAAATTGAACTTTATTTTGTGATAAAATTTATATTTTCCATGCTCAGAAGTGACTAGGAACTATTCAATTAAATGTTAACAATTGTTTTTGTAACACATTACAATGGCACTGTAGTATTTTTGTAACATATTAGCGACGTCCTTACTTCTCCTTACGCCATAAGACCTGGAAAACTGATTGATAGCTGCTTTTGGTTGTCGAATATACTGAAAAAATAGGACATACTTCATAAGCGATTACAGAAACAGTATTCACTATCACTCCTCCACGCCCACGTTTTTCCTTGCTCATATATTTGAATCCCTACTTGGTCCGCTTATTACTTAATTGATGTAGGAAACTGTCGCAAATAATACTCAAATTGAGGCAATTACTTCCAGAAAGAAAACTGTATTGCCAAAAATACTTTTTTTTTGGTATAATTTTCATTAGGATTTAACCCATATGGATTTCTCTGTTCATTAAGCTTGATATTGAATTCGAAGTCCGATAGTAAAAATATTCCTTTTATGTACTTGGAGTAAATGGGAATTTTCTCTAGATTCGATTATTATTATATGATTAGATTGATTTTCAATTTCTTAATGGAAACTATGTATACTAAAAATGATATTTCTTTTCGTAGGAACTCAGTTTTATTAAAATAGATGACTAATATATGAAGACTGATTTTTAAAAAATAATTTTTTTATGAGTTTCTAGTATTAAAAAAATATAAAAATAACAATACCATCCATATTGTTTCTTAATGCTACGTTATATTCATAGCTCTCTGAAAACTAGGTGGTGCATTACTCAGGCCAAAGGGCTTCGAAGAAATTCATAATGATCAGATTCTCATGTGAATGATCATGTGTGGTACCTATAATTGACAAAAAAATCTTTTGACTTACCTACTAAATTAATATCAATAATCATTGGGATTGGTTTTCTCCATTCATCAGCAAAACTAGCATTATTCATGACAATATCCAAACCTCCAAAATGACTGCCGTTATGTTTAAAACATTCTATGAAATAATTAAAATAGTTTTATTTGGATTCAACGAATTATTCGTTTATCCATTAATATTTATTCCTATTAATTGTTGTGCTGCAATTAACCTTCTAAATTCTCTTCCTTGGCAAAAACACATTGCATAAAGATAACTTTGTCCCGGTAGGTCCTAGACAATTCATCCACTACTTGCGTTCCAGTTTCATAGTTCACAAATGATGACTTGGAAGAAATTTTATATTAATAATCTTTAGCAAAAATTCAATATTATTCTTGTATCTCTTATCTAGAGAACCCCAAATGTTCAGAAACCTCAGAGTTGTGTATCATCACAAGCTTTATTGGATATAACAATTATATTAATTTATAAAAGCTTGTATTACACGATTGCAGGCATGTAACTTGTTCATCCTCCCCAACCCTATGTATATTTATAAAGACTTATAAAGAAACTTAAGATTAAAATTTCCAGTGACATAAATTAATAAAATTTTAATCTATTAAATCAACACAAATAATACAACACTTCATATTATAATTTTATATCAAAATACAACAGAATATTATATAAGGCTCAAAAAGCTTGACAGAAACGGTTGTTCTTAACAAAAAAAATAATGAGTTATGATTTATTTATTTGTCGTCTTTTTTCACAACAAATATAGTTCAATCAGAACTTTTTTTCTCTTTATATTTGCATCCACACCTGTCAAATAAAACAATGACAATCAGCAGATTGGCTGACAGAAAGGTAAAGTACTATGTCATGAGAGGCATGAAGATAAACAGTACCCAGCGGTACGTCTCCCTTGGCAATCAGAATTAATTGTACCATTTTTAACATTCTAAATTTACTCAAGGAAATTTATCACATTTCTTTCTCTCGTTTCTGATAATTGCTTGCATAATTCTGTTTATATCTAAGAAGATAATATTGTTTTTTCTTTTGTAAGGTTATAAAAAAAAAAAAAAACAATAAAATAAATGAAATTGATCTATTCATAACACAAGGGTCAAAATTGAGTAATCGATGTTATATGTTATCATGGGGCAAAGTATGGGTCAAATCATGAATTAGCAATCATTAAAATTGGATCAGATGAGGACACTCGCGATCCTTGATAGCGATGGCTGGATGAACCTTCACTCTGAGAAAGGAAAAGAAGAAAATTGGACTAAAACTTGATAAAGAAAATAGAATAAAAAACGAATTTCTCTCGACAATTTGATCTAGATAAATTGAAAAAAAACTTATAATTAAAAAAAATCACACTTTCTTGACCTCTACCCTGACCATTTTCTTCCTTAAAAAATCTTTAGTTATGCCGTCCTTCGGAAGGGACGTAAAATAAGGTCCCTGAGCCTTTACATTGTCAGTTACTCGTTAAAAATCCCTATCCTAATTATACGTGGATAGGCAAAATTTAGAACTCACGCTGTAGCATCTTCCGATTATCCATAGCAGAATAAAGTGACTTTCAATGAATAAACAACAGCGCACAGTGTGTAATTTTGCCAATCTAGGAGGACAAAAATACTAAACGTTCTCAGAATGAGTGTTTAATATTTTTTTTATATTTAAGTTGTCAAACTAAGACAATTAATGAGATTTATCAAGAATTATATCACAACAGGTATAATTTTAATAATTACATACATATATATATATATATATATATATATATATATATATATATATATATATAATTTTAATAATTTTAGTAATTTTTTTTTTTTTTGTAACTTATTTCTTACCTTAATGTCAATGGTATTTCTGCGATAGGAGTGTCTGCATTGCATTCAAATCAAACAACAAAATTGTTCCGTAACCAGGAGACATTCATTGCTAGAAAACGTTCAGCTGTGCAATGAGATTTTTCCCAGCGCCACTCCAATCTGTACAGTACTGACTTCAGACGAGCTCTAATTTTTTCCATTTTTTCCTCAGGCAATCCTCCCCAGCCTTTCTTCTCAATCAAAAAACTAAGAACGTTGTCAAATCTTGCATCCTTTTCCCGCTCTCTCCATATCTCATACAGCATTTCGTAAGTGACTAATTCGTCCATTCTAAAATACTGTAACATTATTTAAGGTTTCGACAAAACGGGCAAATATGGGCAAACTTTTCTTGTCATGTTCTCTTCTCTAGCTTCCTAAGTTTACGTTAATACATAGAGCAAGACGTGAATAGACGTAATAAAGAAGTTACCTTCCTCCAAAATTTAAGAAGTGTATGATTTTTTTGAATTTTATTCGTTTAAATGTTTAAGCCCTTTAAATTACACGTATTCTAATGTAACCATGTCTATACTTACCTCAAATGATGTATAGACAGAGAAAAATTGACAAGTTGAAATAACTGGAAAACAGAACCGTGCACACTGATGAACAAAGAACCAATGAGTGAAGGTTTGCACTTATTCCTTGTATGCAAGCATTGAACAGGCAAGTTTGGGTGTAAAGTACGACGCTTTAAGTGGCTTTAAAATTTTAACTATTTCGATTCCAATACCCTCAGACATTGTACCTGTCATATGTAATATTAAAAATCCTTAAAAAAATAGTTCATTTTTTCGATTTTTGTCGAAAATTTCACACTGTGCAGCGATTCGTGATATATGCTCCGAACATCGTTGATCCTTTTATTCTACGAGTATTTCTGTTGTATTTGTATTGAACGTATCAATTTCATTTTCTTCAAACAAATTAAGGTATATGCGCACTTCTCAAGATCTATGGGTAACGTCAGAGTCGTGAGGAATGAAATGATCCTGAAAAAAATAAATTGGTTGGATATTATCCATGATAATTAGGGTCTATAAAAACGCAGATACGATTGAAAATAACTTTTAATTTCTAAAATGGTAGAAATTGCTTAATACATTTAAATCATAACCTTGATGAAGATAATAGTGGGAATAATCAGAAAAAAAAATATTTGTTATATTCTGATTATATTCAGTTTGATAAAAAATAATGATTCTCTTAATAAATATTGATATATCTTTTTTCATCTTAGGTAAATGTATTTGTTATGCACTTACATTATAAGATAATAACACAAAGTAATTAACTAACCAAGGCGTCTTCTGCCAAAAGATGCTGGACAAAAGACTTGCCAAGCCCGCTGGCTCCTCTAGTCACCCAAGCAACGCTTCCTTTCTGGGACAAGCATCAGCCTTCATCAAAACTGAGTAAGTAGAGGGGATAGGTATCGTGAAAGAAAAGATTCATTTCAGTAATCAAAAGGTGCCTCATCAAATTTTGGAAAATATTTTTATTTTGTATTTTCTTCAATTCCAGATTCCTTATTAAAACGTCATAAAAAAGTACTGTTGCGATGAATTTCGTTTTTCATTATTTTGTTTTGTTGACGATGTCTACTACCACTCAAATTTATATACATCTTAATGTATTTTACTATGACTACCGTTGTAGTAAGAAGAATTTTAGTTTATTCAATCGCAGTAATAATTATTAAAAACTGTGATTTCTCATTTTTTTTTTAACTCGAATAAATCAGTAATTAGTTTACTTCAATACTAACCAGTAAACTACTGGCCGAGTTAATAAGTAAAGTTTATTTCTAACGGCTCAAATTTTGCTAATTAACTTAAATTTTAAAAAAAAATGTTTTCTCTCACTTGGTAGTACTCGAGATAATAAGATGAGTCGGATAGAACTGGATGAGATATCTCATGTTGACATGACCTCCTTGTACACCTATTAAACTACTATCTCAGAATGTGGCCCTACGTCATATTGAAATTTTCTTTATTACATAATTTCGTTTAGTAAAAAACCGTAATTTAAGAGATTGAAAGAAAAAAATTATTTTTAAAACCTAGAAAAAATTAAGTAGTTTCTATAAATATAAAATTTAAAATTAAATGCACTTCTTAAGCCTATGGCTGGCCATCTTTTCTTACCATGGAAGCTGCTCTCCTTTCTTCTTCTTGATGTTTCAACGAATCCAATTTAAAGCGAGACAATAATCAAATTTATCTTCCTTCGAGATTATAAAAAGGCCAGGTTCATAAGCATGATCAATTGTGTGGTCATCTAACAATAACTGGTTTTGGGTTGTTCTTATAATAAGGAAAGATGTCATCCTGAATTTTAATTAACTAACTAATTGCTCGGCTCAACAGTCCTTACATGACCTAGGCCTCCCTGACGAGCCTCTTCAACACCTCTCGGTCCGTCGCCTTCCCCCTCCACTTTCTCACTCCCATGATGAAGCTTACGGGATTGTTGTATAAGGAGATGTCAAGAAAGATGGAACAACTTCAGGGAACTAATTGACCTTTGGGATATTTGGGCGATGTGGGGTTTACAGGAAAGGTTTTGATCAATAGTAATGCCTAGGTTTTTCACAGAGGAGCTGAACGTGATGAAATAATCGTTTAGGATTAATGGTGGAAGGGTGTGGATGGAAGTAAGGAGAGAATTGGAATCTAAAACAATGGCCTGAGTTTTCATTGCGTTCAATTCTAGTTTGTTCAGCTTTGCCCAGGCAGTGATCCTATCTAGGTCATCCTGAATACTGGTGAACACAATTAATACCTCAGAAGGAAGAAAAGACCAATAGATTTGGAAGTCGTTAGCATATTGCTACTAGGAACAATGGTGGACCGATTTAGGCAGATATTGATGTAGCAGTTGAAAAGAAGAGGAGTGATGATTGAGCCCAGTGCCTTTCCTGAGAAATGAGGAAAGGGATTGATTAGATATGGAAACTGCTTCAGATATCTGAGAGAGGAAAGATTGGAACCATCGGATAGAACTGTTAGAAAAAGACAATGATTTTAGTTTAGTTAAAAGCATAGAATGGTCCAAGGAATCAAAAGCTTTAGAAAAGTTAAGTAGGACAAGCACAGTTAGTTTCTTGTCGTCCATAGCGGCATGCATGTCATTGGTGATTTTGGTAAGGGCAGATTGTGTGGAGAAACCGGGAAGGAAACCTGATTGAAGTGAATCAAGGAGTTTGGATTGTTCGAGGAAATTTGATATTTGTGACTGGAAGATACTTTCTAGAGGTTTGGAAAGGTTTGAGAGAATTGAGATTGGGCGTAATCTTTGAGAGATAGTGGGTTAGAGGTTTTGTTTATAGGATGGACTACGGCTTTTTTCCAAGAGGTAGGGGAATACTGCGTTTAGTAATGAAAAATTATATATGAAGAGTAGGACAGGTAGAAAGATGATCCATGACAGGATTCATGCCAAGAGAAGGAAAGAACGATCTCGTAAACAGCAGCTTCAAGATGTGAAAGAGGATCTAATAAAAGATGAACATGAGAGGCTGGAGAACAAAAGCTATGAATCGACAGGACTGAAGGAGGATTGCAGAGGAGGCCAAGGTTAATCCTGGACTGTAGGACTGTGTAAAAAAAAGAAGAAAAGACAGGTAGAATATCGATAAGGCATAATTTATGGAGTTTCTCGTCAAAGCCTGTGGAGCTGGAGTGGGATTTCATTATTCATTATTCTTTATTTCAAAACAGGAAATAATGTCGGTGGGTGAAATGTCTGAGAAGTAAAAGTTGTCGGGGCTAAAAGTTGGCGTTAGAGAAAAGACGGGAGTGGATGATTTTGAAGTATTAACTGAGGTGGGCAAAAAATACGAGTCCATTTCATCGGGAGAGGCTGGAAAGGATCTAGAAGAAGATGAATTACAGAGAGAAAACTTTCGAATGAGATGCCATTTAGATTTAGGATCGTGATCAGATGAAAGAGCTTCGTTGTAGTATTTGGTTTTTGCCTGCTTGATTTCAGACTATGTCCAAATTGCAGAGACCCCTGAACGCTTGATAGTCATCAGTTATTCTTGTGCATCTATAGCGTCTTCGGGCAGCATCACACTTCCTTGAAGGTCTTTAATTTTTTGGCATCTAGAAATTTGCGTAAGATCATGATAGGACAGAAATGGAACGGTTAATTGAGAGGAAGAAAGGAGTTTCTGCCGTGAATCAATGACAAAAAAGTCTAACCAGGTGTCGAATAGGAGAGTGTGATGGGTGGAAGAAAATGGAACAATGGAAAGGTGTAGAGAGTAAAATAGATTTTTAAGGTATAGGCTATCATTGGACAAGGAGATTGGTATTAAAATCACCGGAGATGATGATTTAGTTATAGAGAGAAAGGAAGAAATGTTATGGGACGAAAGGAGAGCGAAATACTACTACATACAGGAGAGGGTTTGAGTTATAAGAAATTTCAACAAAAAGGAATTCTGTGAGAGGATAATCGATAGCAGGTGAAGAATCAAGGATACGTGGTTTTAGGGAATTGTGGACATGAAGACCTACGCCTCCACCAGTCCGGTCTACCCGGTTGTGGCGGAGGAATGAATATTCTGGTAAGGTTATTGCAGAGGTGGGGATGTGGAGTTTTAGCCATGCTTCAGAAATTCCAATGGTTGGGTAAAATATTGATGACAAAACTTTATGACAAAATGCGCAGGTAAGGATTGGGTGCTGATGTGACAGCAGATTAGGACACTGAATATGATGGTGAAGTAGGAGAGAAGATCAACGTATTATAATAGAAGATGCTACATAATTTTAGTAGATAAATCATATATGAGCCGTCGGGGTAGACGTGCAAGCTACTCTCTTGCAATGGTGCAGCTTGCAAAACTTTAATAGATTAATAAACTTTAATAGAGTTGTATATTGAACGTCTTGGTGGTGGGGTGCTGTCTCATGTTTGGAGCCTGTTTGGGCTGTTGATCGTTGGGATGTATTGTACCTTTTTTCTTCTAGATGTGATTCACATAACCCCCTTTTTTGTTTTTGGTGTCTTGATAATGCCTGAATAGGCGAAACGTCGACCGGTAAGTGGGTGTATTACTGGATTTGAAACATAAGGCTTTGCATTGTGGTTTTTTCCCAATTGCATTATAATATTTAATAGATTAATATGATCGTTATATCCGATAAAGCTCGTGATGATACACAAAGCTCAGATGTCGGTACAGCCGGGGTTCTGTTCATAACCGAAATAGTAATAATAATATTTAGTTATTATAAAAGTTATTAATAAATAACTTCTTCCAGGTCTCTATCAGCGACTTGAACAATGAAACTGGAACGCAGGTGATGGATGAATTGTCTAGGACCTATTCGAAGAAAGTAATCTTTTTGCGATGTGACGTTTCAAAAGAAGAAAATTTTGAAGGTTAATTGTCACACAACAATAAATAAAAATTAATATGAAAGTATTTTTTATACCATCTTCTTCTTCTTTTAGTGGCGCGACAGATGCTTAAAGCGATCCTTGGCCTGCTCAATCTCCAAGCTCCATCTGCTTCGATCCTGTGCATGTGAGAAACTTATTCTCAGTTTCTTGAGATCTCCCAGGAAGCGGTCCTTCCACCTGCCCCTGGGTCTCCCACAACGCCTCACATGGGCAGTTTTCGTACACTCTTCTAACATTTCTTTCTTCCCCCATTCTCAGCAAGTGACCTAGCCACTTCATCCTCTGTAACTGGGCAAAAGAGGTGATCGTCATGTTATCATAGTGTTCATATAACTCTCTGTTTTTTCTTAGGCACCATACACCGTTTTCCTTGGCGGGCCGTACGATGCGTCTGAGTATACGCCTTTCGAATCTATCCACTAAATGTGCATCCTTTTTTGTTTAGGGTCCATGCCTCACAAGCTTATGTCACTATTGGCCGAATCAGCGATTTATAGAGAGTGATGAGGTTGACATTTTTGATTTTCAGCAAACTGGCAAAGTATGCCCGATTCCCAGCCAGCACTCTTCTTCTGATTTCTTCTGTTTCATCTAGTTTGTCGTTTATGACAGAGCCAAGGTATTGAAAGCTGTTCACCATCTCGAAGATAGAGTTCACCATTACGTATAGTTGTTGCCGGCGAGTTTGCTGATTTTGCCTTCCTCTTCTCAGCACCATCAGTTTCGTTTTTAACTCATTTATTTTTAACCCTAACTTTTATGCTTCCGACTCTAGCCTTTGCAGGTTGTCCTTAATAATAGGTAAAGTCCCTCCAATAATTACCACGTCATCTGCATAGGCGAGTACCAGCGTTAGTCGATTAAAAATATTCCCGCCTCCAAGTAATGTTGAATTGTAATGGGGCAAGAGGATCTCCTTGAATAGACCATTTTTTATTTCAAACTGTTCCGACAATCCCCCTCTAATGCTTACTCGACAGTATGTGTTTTTCATCGTGCACTGTACGAGTCGTATTAGTTTCCCAGGGATCTCCACATCCTACATGACTCTGAACAATTCTTCCCTTATAATTGAGTCGTATGCTGATTTAAAATCCATGAACAGCATCCACATTATCTGGTCATACTCCTTCATTTTCTCGCAGATATTTTTTAAGGTCCATATCTGATCAGTGGTCGACCTGTTACTTCTAAAGCCTCCTTGGTAATCCCCCATAGCAACCAATAACACCATATAAGGAGCTACATCGAGAGGGGACAGCCATGTGCGAACCGCCAACGATTCTATCTGAATCAGTGTTGCCAGTTACAGTAATAATTCCTAACAGAGTCAACGCATTTGAGGCTGATAGAAGCACCCAGCAAAAGATGCTAATCACATTTGTGTTCATTGCGAGATATCAAGTCTTCTTCGTTAATAACGAGAGTTGTTAGCACTTAAACAAAATAAATAAAATAAAAAATTCTTCCATAGTAATTTTTATTTCAAAATCTCGGGATACTGCCTCTTCACCTCAATTAAGATCTTTTATAATTTTCTTTCTTTTTATACTTATATCCAAACCTGGCAAGAACAAAGAATTGACAATCAGCAAAATGGCTGACAGTAAAATAGAACATAATCACATGAGAGGCATGAAGAAGTGCCCAGTGCTACCTCTCCTGAGGCTTGATTTAATTTCCTATAACAATAGATCCCTCATCCACGTCCTTTTTGGTCACCTACGAGTGTTCTGAGGCAATATAGTCGTGTCCATTTGCTCCATCAATTTGGGATTTGATATCCATGTAGTTTTTCTTTTCAGCGTTAGTAGTATGTTCGTATGTGTTCGCCAACCGTTGGTATTTTTAAATTAGAATACAGCATTTTTTAATTGACTGTTTTAATATCACGTTGCTAATGTGACAAATCTAAATATTTTTTATAGGAAGGTTTGTAGTCGTTTTCTGTTAGTCTGTTTAACGATATCGGAAATTTCTAATTCACAGGCCCTAACAGTTTTAATAAATAAGTCTGTATTTAATTTTTGTCTGGTTTCTAATTTGGATTTTGTTCTGAATAGATACTAGATATATAAATGTTTAATAAGTGAATTAGGTGTATAATTGTTCTGTATATATTTTTTTTTGTGTCCTTCAATGAATCACTGGAGCGGGGATGATAAGAAAGTCTAAGGATAGATGTGCAACAATCCGCCTTCAAGTGGTCCAAGAACAGTGAATTCAACCTAAATAACCAATGCCTTCACTGCAATTTCTTCCAATGCCCTTTGCCTTAGTAATGCACCCTGTATTTTTCAGAGAGCCTTAAGAATAATGTAAATTATTAACTGAGATCTCTAGTTTATCTGTGTGGTATAGTCATTATTATTGTTTTAATATTGAAAACTAGTGTAATATTTATTTTTAAAAACAAAATTCTATAATTTAATTTTTGCATATGTTTTGTTTTTTCCAATATCATATTTCCATATTTCATTTATATTCTTAACAAATTGTATGCATTATTTTAATTTGTTTGCATATTGTAAATCTATCCCTAAATAAGACCTGTAATGTAGGTCAAAACGTTGGCTTTCAAATAAATAGTTCGACCCTATTTAAGAAATTATTTCTCTGACCTCTGACCCGGACTATTTTCTTCCCCATATATACAATACTATTAATGATTGAAAAAAATTTTTTGAAAATAATTTAATAATGTAAAATATTTTTAATTTGTGCTATACAATGGGGTAATAAGTGGAACCAGGTTGGCATTCAAATACATGAGCAAGGATAAAGGCGGGCGCGGAGGTATAATTGTTAATGTCTATAATGTTTTTGTGTTATGGCCTAATTTTCCAGTATATTCAGCAACTAAAGCAGTTATCTTTTCTCTTTAAAAAATAAAAATATTTATAACTCATAAAAAATGACCAATGATTATAAAAAATAAAGCAGTTATCAATCAGTTTTACAGGTCTTATGGGGTAAGTATGCAACTTTTATTTATTATATATTGCTAATATGTAACAAAAATATTGCAGTATAATTGTAACATGTTACAAAAAATTAATGCTATCATTCAATTGAATAGACACTTCTAAATACGGCAATCTGAGTTGTATCACTGAATGATATTGTACTGTTTCAGATTGATTTATTCTACAAAAATTCAGGCATCAAAGTCATTTTTATCAATTCTGAACTGACTAAAACTCCTCTAGCTGAAAATCCTGGGAATTTTGAGGTTTCCCTGACCATTTGGAATGCTTTAAAAAAATTCACAATGTCTTGCCTATACAAAGGTATGTTAATTATGAGTTTATTTTAACAGAATTTATACTAGGCCATGTCGCAGTGAGGTATAATAAATTATGTACAGTGTAATGTTTAAGTGCTGATAATGTGGCAAAAGGGCTAATTCAACTATTGCAGAAAGCAGAAAATGGTTCTTTATGGACAATCAAAAACGAAGAACCTCCCGAATTGACAGATTTTTCTAAGGGACCTAAGAAACTGTTTTCAACACCTCAATTGCTCATATTTTAAATTATTTTTTTAGACTTATGGATGCTTAGTAGTTTTTACAATTTAAATAAATAAAAGTAAAGTAAAGATGTATTCAGAACATAAATATATGCTTTATGATAAGTGCTATTATAATAATTAATAAAATAAGTGTGTTCAGTTTTGTTATGAACAACTTAAATTACTTTATTTATTTGTTACCCTTATCCTTAATTAAAAATATCAATTAACATTTTAACATCCTTCTTAAATTCCAACTCAAAACTATTTTCATAACTTTACGGAAAATTTTGGGGATAATTAAAAACAGATCATACTTATAAAGTTTATAGTTACAATATAAAGTTCAAGATTTATACATGCATAAAGCAAATTTCACAGTCAAAATTAATAGACTTAATAAAAAAAAAAAAAAAAAAAGAACATAACTATGCCTAGTCAATATGCTACGAGACAGACATATTTAGAAAAATATCTAAAGAAACTTTAATTATACTATGCCAATAAGAATAAAAATATTTAATTACCCAGAAGTTTTAAAAATTAAAAATATGCTTCAATATTTCGACCACAGAATCTTTATTTAAACCAGCTACAAAGATAAACAGTTTATAATAAAATAACTCATTCCCATAAATCTTCATAGGAGTATTAGTGTCTTGAGGAAGTCCTTGTACTCTCTCTTTCTCACTCCCTCTCTGAGAGTCTTCCTTCTCGCTCCCTTTCACGATCCCTGCCTCTATCCCTTTCCTTTTCTCTCTCTCGATATCTTTCTTCATAATACCTGGTACTATATGCACATATGTATGCCAAAGTGAAGATTGAATTTTCCAGATATTTCTTTATTAAAGTAAAACGCTAGAAGAAAAACTAAGATAAACTCAGAAGTAATGAGTAGGGGCATAGACAAGTCAGAAGATTGAGGTACAACTTTAATTGTTGATAATAACATACAGTAACTTTTTAGGAATATGCTATTCCTTCAGAGCATGAAAATAGGCATAAATTAAAATCCTCAGTTTTAAGGCATATCAATAATGGAAAGAGTGAGCAAGAAGTACCAACAAAATTTTCAACCACCTATTGTTGGTATCTTCTACTACATAGGAAAATGCTATACCATTTACATATAGGTGATACAAAGAATTGTCATAGAACCATTTTAAGTCTTAATCTTTGATCATAACGAGGAAATGAAAAATCTGAATCCAGGTTCCTGAGGTAAATCTTGAATGGAGGTTTGACTAAATTCATAGAGGATCTAAAGGAATTGAAAATATCTAGAAAAATTAAAAATGAAAGAAAAAATCTACAGAAAATATCAAATAATTACAACAATAAATAACTGAAAGGTATAGAACACCAAGAATTCCAAGAACACCAAAAATGAACTACCAGAGCAACTGAAGAAGGAAGTATCAGAAAGAAAGAAAAAGTATTGCTCAAATAGAAAAGCACTCAACATCGGGAAATAAAAAATTGATCTAAATAGTTGCTATGTGAAAAATTCAGAGAAAAAAAAAGGGGGATTAGTATATTTGAAATTAGTACATAGCACAATACCACCAATCAATATAAAATCATTAAGTTCCATGAAAGATTTTTTTTGGTATTAGCGTTTAAGGAAATAGACCAAAGATACATTTTATAAACTAGTTTATAGTTCAGAACTAAGCATCCTATCTTGAATTTCAGTAAATTGGTCTTAGGATTTATATGATAATTATTTGTATCTACCTAGCTGTACTGCTGTCAACTTATGTGACGTGTTGGACAAAAGTTTGTATTGTTGTTTTTAGAAGGTATTGTATTTACCTATGTTCTGTAGTTAATGTAAGTATATTGGTTATTTTATGATTATAGTTAGTTTTCTCAATACATCTTCTTATTTTGATTTTTCCAAGGATTAATTAGGAGAAAAAGTATGAAGTGGTGTCAAATGATAATAGTTTATTAATTTATTATTAGCATAGATATTCATTATTATCTCTTTTTTTAAACTTGTTCTTTCTTGTACTTATCTCTTTTTTAGCATTGAATTAATGTATCAATATTTCATGATTTTATAATTTTGCGACTAGTGCGAAATTAGTGATTGGAATGGATAAAGTAGGTAGCCAGGCTTAAGAAAATCAACCAAAAAATTTAATTCAAGTAATACTTGATTAATACGATAAGTAATAATTGAAAATACGATCATGAAAACCAGAACAAAAATTTTGAAATCAACAGTTATTCAGTCTTTTGAATATATTTTATTTGATTAATTACTAACTTAAATTTCTCAACTTTTGTTCATTAAGTTCAGCTTCAGCTTTTTTTTAACTACATTTAAAAATTAAACAACCCTAAGAAATTCATTAGGAAATTAAAAATATGAATGAAAGCAAATACAACAGTATTTCTTTGCAATAAAAACATTTTCAAAAAAATGTTAGTTAGGGTAATAAGCTTGTATGAAATAACATGGATATTTTAATATTTTAACAGTATATTTAAATATAAAGGAGAACGGAGATAGTTGGGGGTGCAGTAAAAAAAACACCAAATAAGTACCAGACTTATATTAAATTAAACTATTAGTTTAATTAAATATAATTTATTAATTAAAATAATATAAATAAAAATGAAATAATTTACTAAATTAAATTATTATTAAAGTTTAAATATAAAGTTAGATAAATCAAAGTTTACAAGGCAAAAGTTATGTCACCCTAAACTTTAACTGTTAAACTGTCTTGAATTCCTAGATAATTATTAACTAATTAAGTACAAATGGGGCAGTAAGTTCTATAATATCAAATCCTCAAATAACTAAATATAAATATTTTTTTTCAAAAAGTAATATTTCTTTAAAACTTTAAAGATAGAGCACTATACTCCTCGTTCATACCTAACAGTTCACTAAGGTGCTCTGTCCATCTACTGACCACACTGGCAGGAGGTTTCCACTTTTATCTCTGCACGCAATAGATCGAGGCTGGAACTCTTGGCTCATGTTGTTTATCTTTTTGTACATATCCTGGCTTAATTTCTTACTTTTTTATTTCTCTATGCTTCGCAGATGCTCCATCATGTGCCTTCTCTTTTTCTCCGTGTGCACCATCTTTTCCATCTTCCTTGCTCTTTTATATCGGATTTGTCTGGCCATGTTACGAGTCAGGCTAGCTCAGTTGGGAGAGCACCACGACAGATACGTGGGAAACCTGGGATCAAATCCCGGCCCTGGACAAATCTTTTCTCTTCAAAATAAAAATATTTAAAAATTATAACAATTAATAAAAAATAAAATAAATTATAAATAATATAATGACGGTAGTCAACAAGATCTTAATTAAAGTAATGTTCAATGAACATTCTTACCCTTGTATGCATCCCAAAATTGCGAGAACATGGGGATATGGGATCGGTGAAGAGAATAGATTTGTCTGGCCGTGTTACGAGCCAGGCTAGCTCAGTGGGTGGGCACCACGACGGATACATGTGAGACCCAGGTTCGAATTCCAGCCCTGGATAAATCTTTTCTCTTCAAAATAAAAATGTTTAATAAAACCAATTATTTGAATTAGTTACTGGAACAAGTTACTACATAGTAGCAGTGTACATACAGCTTGAGGATATGGATGACACAATCCAAGAGGAAGAGGTTGAGGATGCAGTGGCACATATAAAGCTTGGAAAAGCTGCGGGAATGGATGGTATCGCACCAGAACTGGTAAAGTTTGGGGGACCAAAGCTGGTTAAAGCACTGCAGAACCTATTCCAGAGGATGTGGAACTCAGGGAGCATTCCTGAGGAATGGGAGGAAAATCTAATCATACATATATACAAGAAGGGAGACCAGACCTTATGTGAGAACTACAGGCCCTTATGCCTCTCTTTGGTGGTGCATAAAGTGTATACAAGGATCTTAGAGCAGCGGCTGAGAGCATATGTAGAACCCCACATGGAAGAAGGACAAGCTGCTTTCCAGCTTTCAAGACAAACCCAGGATCATATCTTCTCTCTCAGGATGGTTACGGAGAAAGCGTTGAACCGAGGACGAAATGTCTACCTTGCCTTTTTGGACCTCAAAGCAGCCTTTGACACGGTCACCAGACAGGAGATTTGGACTGCTTTACATGAGAAGGGGATGCCAACAAACCTGATTAGCACCATCAAATAAATGTACCAGGACCCAAAAGGCGTGGTTAGATTAAATGGAATGAAGTCAGCTCCATTCAGAATCTACAAAGGAGTTAAGCAAGGAGATAGCTACTTCTGTTTAACATTGTCATGGACGAGGTGTTGAAGATATGCAAGCGGAGAACTCCCAGAAAAATTGTTGGTTACTGAAGTATGGTATCCGTCCATTGGTGGAGATGAAAAGGAAGGCCCAGGATAGGGGCACACACCGAAGGTGGCTCGAGGCTACTCCACGCTTAACAGCACAAAGGGGATAGAGATAGGAGAAGAAGAAATATTTAAAAGCTATTTCTTGGTTGCTCTTCCAAAAATAAGATTTATAACGAAAATAACATTTGTAACTTCCAAAATAACATTTATAAAAAATTATAATATATTTATTTAATTTGAAGCTACATGATTATAGTATAATACATATTATAACTATATTACGAGACATCTTCTTTGAAGGGAATAATATGTTGGAGAGGTTAACTGGAGGGGGTTAACCCCCCATCAGTCAACTCTAGTTACGCCACTGATTATGTAATATCAGGAAACTTTAATACATTTCAAGTGCAATACGTTTCTATTTATTATTTAACATTTTTTCCACTGGTACACATCAGATATAAACTCGGTTATCTCGTCTGTGGTTATACAGGTTACTTACGTGTCTAAATTATCCTTATATAATACAGCAGGGAACCTGAATTCTTCTAGTACACCCGGCACCTCATCAAACAATAGTTTCCAAAGAGCCAGGTTAAGGATATACTCTTGGATAAAAAAACTATTTATTCTGATTCATAGGTGCAATCCCGAGCTCAAGATCTCTTCACGGTGGAAGCTCTAAACAAGAGTAAAGGTGCTGGGAGCATCATATCTTTCCGGTTGCTGGGATACGAGGGTCATCGAACGTTGTCGAGGAATATGTCAAAAAGTTTCTAAGTTATGTATATTCATCTCCTCTCTTCAACGTCCGAACTTTTGCAACAGTTCGCGGGCCCTTTGCTTGTCCATCTAATTTTAATATCCTCGGACTTTATTTTTGTACTCGTTACGGAATGCTATCATCTCGTCATATTGACACCTCCAGTACTACATTATAGACTTTTTTTCTTTGTTTTTAAGGCTGGCGCATTCTGTGGGACAGGTTGAACAATCGTGTATCAGAGCTATTGGTAATTCTAAGCGGCATCGCAGATTTTATTAGTGATTCTGACACCCTGTAATCCGCACCCAATCCGGTGATTACAACTTCATCCTAGACTTTAATGATTTCTCCAAGCGTACACTGAAAGGCACTTCAATCTTCCTCCTGGTTATATAATCATCGTCAATACTGCCAGAATAACTTATCTCCTGCACCAAACTGAATGCCAGAATTTTGTGGTCGGAGCTCATTTCTGATATGATGGTAGTGATGTGTCGGATATCCGTATCCGCGGATATCCGAGAGAGAAGAAAGATCCGTATTCGTATACGTATCCGTGACTTTTTTGGCGGATCTTTTACCTCATTAATTTTCAATAGATAGATGAAATTTTATACAGGGTTATTTTATATTCACTGCGAAACTCTTAGGTACGTGTTAGTAACCCTATAAACAGCAACTTTTATTCGTCAAAATGAAAAAAAATGCAGTCTTCCATTCTAATGACCGATCAGCTGATCTTTGTATGGAGAAACGAAATTTTTTTTTCGTTTTCGATGTTTGTCCTGAGCAAAAGTTGTTTATAGTGTTACTAACACGTGCCTAAGAGGTTTTCAGCAAATTTAAAATAACGGTAATCGTTTAGATGATGGTCGACCTTAATATATAAAATAAACCTTAATAAAGGTTATTAGGTAGCAGTGAAAAACTATTGACATTTAACATTTGACTCGCAATCCATTCAAGGTTTAAAGAAAAACTTCTTTGTTGACAATTTTATAACTCACTACCAAACACAAACGTTATCTATGCCACCCAGTGCAAGTAAAAAACTCGAAACATGTACTGACGTGGCTTGTCTGTCACGCAAAGTTTCAAGTGGCGACAGCAATACTGTCCTGTCTGTCATCGATTGAGTAAAAAAGTTAAGATCCGTATCCATATTCGCGGATCTTGACACCAAATATCCGTTTTCGGAACCGCATCCGCGGATATGCTTTGTTAAGGATCCGGCACATCACTATATGATAGTCAAATCTGCAACACGAGTATTTATTGCCAGTATTGTAAAAATCAACGTGACTGTAGTCTCATTTTCAGTCTTATTTCCAATTGTATAAATAATGCTTTAACTTCCCATGAAATTGGCTGTAAAAGATAAAAAACTGTTTGAATTATAAATGGTAATTATTGGATTTTATGGATTCTTTCTTTTATCTTGGGAGTGTGTTATTGAACAAACATTTTAAAGCTTGTTAAGTAAACTTTTATCTTCATCAGGTGGTTTACAATCCTTCAAAGAATCTAATCTTACCGGGTCTGAAGAAACAAAGAATACAAATCTAAATCGTAATGTAATTTAAAATGTAGCATCAATGTTTATCTGAAAGTTTCATCCAAAATGATAAGGAAAGCGGTGTGAGTGTATTCACTGCATATTTTAAGATAGCATATTATTAAAAGTATCTATTATCGTTGAAAAAAAATTAAATAAATACAGTTTTAATAAATTACCTAATTGTAGTAATTTAGTTATTGTTAAAATAGATTTTTGTTAATGACAAGCCAGTCTGAGTACTCTTCAACCAAGCAACACTGGAACACCCCAAGCTACAATTGGACTCGACTTGTTCAATCAGAAGTGATAGCTCACCGTTGGATTATTATGCTATGGTATTGTAGAATAAGTAATTTCTTCATATAGGTGCTTTTACTCTCCGTTTTGGAGATTTTATTTTTTGATATAGGGGTAAATCCGCTCAAGTATAAGTAGGTAACCGGCATGGCGGATAAAGATGTTATGGATATATACCACAAAGATTATGAAGAACATTCACAGGTAAATGATCGCCTCCTTTGGAATATTAATATTCTGATTATATCTTTTATAAGGTAATGTTAATCACTTAGGTCTTTTATAACAGCTTTGAAGTTTGTGTGTTGGAATACTGTTGAAAACTTGGTGTTTGGAAGTAAGAATTCCCTTACTGAATGCTTCTATCAAAAATTATTTGTCATAAGTGAACATTTTTATTTTTTTCGGCGTTTTACCATTTTCATTACATTTTTTTCAATTAGTGTTAACTGAATCATTCAATATAGGACATAAGACACTTTATTTCATGAATGCCTCTTGGAATCAGAGAGTATTTGTAAAAAATATATAATTTTTTTGAATGGCAGATGGTTAGAATAAATGGGGCATGTTATAATATATTTCTCAAACCTATTTAATTATTCAAGGTTTGTTTTATATAGTAACAATTCCTGTGATGTGACATTATTCCTGTAGAAATAGATAATACCATACTTACATTTGCGGCATCTTTTGAAGTTGGATTTATACTGTTCAATTAAAGATAACTAATCATTTTAGAACAGATAAAATAATTGTTTTCTATACCATATACAAAGTCTCCACTGAGTTAGTTATATACTAAGTGTAGAGATAATATATTTAAATAAGATAATTAGTTAATTTATTTCATTTGTTAAAGTCGGTGACAGATCCTGTGTGATCTGAAGAACCTGCTGGGGCTTATCCAGCCTCTATAAATTGGGTACCTCAATGGATAATCAATAGGGGTATAGCCTAGCGGTTGAGCGTGATCACGGAAAAATCATGTTTCTGCAAAACCGTTGTCCTAGAAACAGTACAGTCTTTACCACATACTGAATCCAGGTCCCTCAATGGGTTATAGAAGTACTGGTTTAATGGATAATATGAATGCTTGGTGGGAGGTCCTCCAATACCTCATTTCTGATGTAGTAAAATGTTAATTAATTATATAATCATATTTATTTCTTTAAAAAACTAGTACAGTCGAACCTGTATAAGTGGAATCTCTTGGTGACTGGATTTTAATTCCACTTATAGTAGAGGTATATCCAGGTCATTAAAGTTGCATGTACCACAAAAAGAGGTTCTCATACAACTGGTAATTTTTATAAATGTAAAAATATATTACCAGTGTATGTAGTACACACTCAAAAACATGCATACATAAAATATTTAAACAATCATTATAATTATTACGGGTCAATCCATATGAAGTGATCCAAAAAAAAATAAGTTGGTTGCTTGAATGTTTTAAAAAAGATTAACATTTTTATATGTTTTTACCAAACATAACAGAAGTTCAAAACAGTAAAAAAAAATTTTTTATCTCACATCGTTTATGTGTGGCGGCCATTTTTGTTCTAGAGCGCGCGACGTTTTTTGGCTTTGAAAGCATTAGCGATAAATTGATTATCTCAGGCTGGGTTAGTGCTACAACATTGCAAATTGTACCATTTTTTTCAGAATTTTCTGCTCTACAACATTGGTTCCTACACATTAAACCATATATTCATTATTTACACCTCAAAATATTCTTCAAAGTATAGTGATTAGAATTCAGAAATTCCAATTTTTAAGACTACAAAAAACCATGAAGGAATGATTTATCAGAGTTACAATTTTTTTTGTAGCTAGATAACATAAAGTACTTACTGAGAATTGAGTTTGAGCTTCAGCCATGTTGTCCTTATTTTTTTATGAATTTTTAACATTTCATTTTTTTGAAATTTTTGGAATTTTGAGGTTCAATATCTTTGGTGGGACTGGATGAAAAGTCCCCATTTTTGCACATTATGTAGACCTATGTGATGCCAAAGTGGGGTAAAAATTTTAACTTTGATATCTTACTATTAAGCAAGTTATGAATTTTTATATTTAAGGAAAAATGACGCGAATTATACTGAAATGTTTGGTACAATAGGTGATCTAGAATGTGTTTTTACCCATTAAAATGTTGGTTTCTTTAGTTTTAAAATGTATAATGTACATTTTAAAAACACTTCCACTATTAACATGCCCTATATATATATATATATATATATATATATATATATATATATATATATATATATATATTTATATATATATATATATTTTATGTTTATATATATATATATATATATATATTTTATGTTTATATATATATATATATATATATATATTTTATGTTTATATATATATATATATATATATATATATATATATATATATAAACCTGAGAAATAAAAACAATAATTAAAAGTACATCTAGATTAAAAGTACCTCTAATTAGTAAACAACAGGCCTAAAACTCCATGCAACAAAAAATTAATAAAAATTTGTTCCCTTGTGTTATTAAATGATAAAATTTTAGTACTGAATCTAGATGTACTTTTAATTATTGTTTTTATTTCTCAGGTTTATATATATATATATATATATATAAACATAAAATATATATATATATATATATATATATATAAACATAAAATATATATATATATATATATATATATATATATATATATATATATATATTTATATATATATATATATATATATATATATATATATATATATATATATATATATATATATTTATATATATATATATATTTTATGTTTATATATATATATATTTTATGTTTATATATATATATATATATATATATATAAACCTGAGAAATAAAAACAATAATTAAAAGTACATCTAGATTCAGTACTAAAATTTTATCATTTAATAACACAAGGGAACAAATTTTTATTAATTTTTTGTTGCATGGAGTTATAGGCCTGTTGTTTACTAATTAGAGGTTGGTGATTACAAATCTAGCCTCAGTTTTTCTCCAGCACCTTTTGTTTTTGGCAAACAGCTGATAGACATATATTTGTACTAGTCACATTCAAACTTCAATTCAACTGAGTTGTTTAGTGAAAAAGTTTGTGCTCTTGTGTTAAATAACAATGTCCAAGTTATGAAATATCTGTAGAAACGATCCAAACTATTTCTGTAACATTTGTGGTGAATATACATTCAAAAATTGTAGGCTAAGTGTGTCAGAGTTTATAACACAGGTATATTTTGATTACTTTGGATTCGCTTTGGACATCCGTGACAAGTACTGGATCCCTCATATGGTATGTAAAACATATGTTGAGTCTTTGAGATTATGGGCAAATAAGAAAAGACCCCATTTTAAGTATCAAACACCAATGATTTGGCGGGAACCTAATAATCATCAAGATGATTGTTATTTTTGTGTGATTGATATTAATGGAATTAATAAAAATAACCGGTCGAAATGGTCTTATCCAAACTTGTTATCTGTTACTCGACCAGTCTTGTTCTCTGGCGATGCACCAGTACCCCAAGCTTCTTCATCTGTACAAAATGATCATGATATAGAAAAACAAAACTATTCTTCAAGTGATGAAAGTCGGACAAGTGATTCTTACCCTGATTTTACTTCTGAGCCCCTGCTCTTTAATCAGGAAGACCTCAATGCATTAATCAGAGATCTTGGTCTTTCTAAAAAGACATCGGAGATTCTAGCTTCTCGATTAAAGCAAAGAAATCTTTTAACCCCAGAAACAAGAATTTCATACTATCGTAACCGAGAGGCAGAATTGCTGTCATTCTTTTCTAAAGATGACGACTTTGCTTTTTGTTCAGATGTTCCTGGTTTATTGAAAGCAATGGGAGTACAGAAGTATGATCCAAATGAATGGCGTTTATTTATTGACTCCTCTAAACGTAGCCTGAAATGTGTACTTATGCATAACGGCAATAAGCTGGGTTCGATACCGATTGCACATTCAACTACAGTCAAAGAAGAATATGCTACTGTAGCTTCTGTAATGGATAGAATCAAATACAACGAACAAAAGTGGTTGATAAGTGTTGATCTAAAAATGGTGAATTTTCTTCTTGGACAACAAGGTGGATATACAAAATATCCATGTTTTATTTGTTTATGGGACAGCAGAGCTAGGTCTGAGCACTGGATTAGAAAAGATTGGCCTTCCAGGCAATCTATGGTTCCGGGACAACTGAATGTAATAAATGAGCCCCTTGTGCCCACGGATCGAATAATACTGCCACCTTTGCATATCAAACTAGGGCTCATGAAACAATTTGTCAAAGCTTTGAACAAGGGTGGTGATTGCTATAAATACATCTCTAAGAAGTTCTTTAATTTGAGCCAAGAAAAAATTAAAAATGGAATTTTTGAGGGTCCCCAAATAAGAAGGTTGATAAAGGATGAAAACTTTATTAGTTACATGACTGATATTGAAAAAAATGCCTGGAATGAATTCGTTTGGACTGCTCAAAATTTTCTGGGAAACAAAAAGGAAGAAAGCTATGCGGAGCATATTGAACTAATGTTGTTACACTTCCAGCAGCTTGGTTGTAATATGAGCATCAAAGTACACTTCCTCCACAGCCATTTGGACCGTTTCCCTGAAAATCTTGGTGATCTGAGTGAAGAACAAGGGGAACGGTTCCATCAGGACATTCGAACTATGGAGGAACGTTACCAAGGTCACTGGAATGCTCACATGATGGCGGACTATTGTTGGAGCATTAAAAACAGCCCCCGTGAACCGAATCAAGCCAGAAAATCTTACAAAAGAAAATTTTTTGATATGTAGTGGTAATTTTTTTAATAGTTTTCTTAATAAAAAATATTTTCATCTTAAAAAACAGTTTATAATTATAACCCCAAAAGTAAAGCTGATACAAACAAACTGACTTCAGATCTTAAATCAGCACCTCGAGGAAGTAGAATATTAGTCAAAATATTTCATGCAACAAAAATGTTGTTCCCTTGTGTAATCAATTAGTTTTAATTAACTAAAACATTATTTTTATAACATATTCTTGGCCTATTTCACAAGCTCTATATGTATACAGTAACAGCTGTGGACATGAGTCCAAGCAACAAGACAGGTCTGAACAGGAAGTGGAAGTCAATACAAGAATAGAAAAAATTTCTCAAACCTTTGTAACCACAAAACAGATTTTGATTTAGAAGCTGAATGGCATTTTTTGCCTCTTGTCATGGCAAAAATGCATGTGATGGAGTAGGTGGCACTACAAAGCGTGAAGTAAGCAAAGCTAGTCTACAAAGAACAATTACAAACCAAATTCTTACAGTAGAGGATATGTACACTTTTTGCAAAGACAACATTAAAGGTATTACCTATTTTCTCATTAAGAAAGAAGAAATTATTGAACATATTGAAACACTCAAAAGTAGATTTGAAAACTCTGTACCAGTAAAAGGAACAAGGCAGTTTCACAAGTTCCATGGGATCACAGAAAACTTAATTCGGTGCTACACAACATCAGAAACCAACATTTTTGAAGATCACTGTGTTAATAAAATTACATCTTTGACATTGAAAGTGAGGGACATAGAAGCTTGTGTGTACGATAATCAATGGTGGCTTGCAGAAGTTGAAAGTATAAGTTTAGAAAATGCAGATGTATTTGTGCACTTTTATCACCCTGCTGGACCGAGAACATCATTCAAGAAATCGAACAATGACCGAGTTTGGTTATCTTTGAAGAATGTGCTCAGAAAACTCTCTGTTCTAGAGCTTACTACTGCAACAGGAAGATCTTATTCCATTCCCCAAAATCTTTCTGAAGAAATAAGTGTGCTTCTTACTAATCACTTGGATTAAGAAATAAAAAACGTGAAGCAAAATGTCCTGTAAATACACTTGTATATGTGACAATTGTAGATTTTACAAAACAAATATTAAATAAAAAACCTGCAAAGTTTACAATATAGTATGTTTAAAAATGTTTCAAATGCCTTAATAACTCAAAGCCTATTAAACTTTAACAAAGACACATTTGATTAAGTTTAACGCAGAAATTAAATCAATTTGTAGCAAAAGTGAACATTTTTTAATTTTCAAAATAATTTATTTTTATATAGGACATGTCAATAGTGTGGGTGATTTGTAAAATTACCAATATGCCCTTTAAAATAAAAAAACAACAACATTTTAATGGGTAAAAACACATTCTAGATCACCTATTGTACCAAACATTTCAGTATAATTCGCGCCATTTTTCCTTAAATATAAAAATTCATAACTTGCTTAATAGTAAGATATCAAAGTTAAAATTTTTACCCCACTTTGGCATCACATAGGTCTACATAATGTGCAAAAATGGGGACTTTTCATCCAGTCCCACCAAAGATATTGAACCTCAAAATTCCAAAAATTTCAAAAAAATGAAATTTTAAAAATTCATAAAGAAATAAGGACAACATGGCTGAAGCTCAAACTCAATTCTCAGTAAGTACTTTATGTTATCTAGCTACAAAAAAATTGTAACTCTGATAAATCATTCCTTCATGGATTTTTGTAGTCTTAAAAATTGGAATTTCTTAATTCTAATCACTATACTTTAAAGAATATTTCGAGGTGTAAATAATGAATATATGGTTTAATGTGTAGGAACCAATGTTGTAGAGCAGAAAATTCTGAAAAAAATGGTACAATTTGCAATGTTGTAGCACTAACCCAGCCTGAGATAATCAATTTATCGCTAATGCTTTCAAAGCCAAAAAACGTCGCGCGCTCCAGAACAAAAATGGCCGCCACACATAAACGATGTGAGATAAAAAATTTTTTTTTACTGTTTTGAACTTCTGTTATGTTTGGTAAAAACATATAAAAATGTTAATCTTTTTTAAAACATTCAAGCAATTATCATTGGATCACTTCATATGGATTGACCCTAACATAATTTTGTAATAAAAACAATGCGGGTTAAACATGTATTTACAATTGTATTAACAAAAGTTATCACTTATTTTTTTCTATGTTATATAATTTATCCAAGATATAATCATCAACTCCTTTATTCATTTCAAAAAACGTCTGCAACTTCTCAATACAACTTAATGCATCATTTTTGGTGATTGGTAGCCTCTCTGACTCTTTTGCATTTTGTTGGCTTCTTCTTCTTGATCGGGATTGTTCAAATTTTCTTTGTCACCTGGAGTTTTAGATTTTTCTAGGATTTCTTCATCATTCAGTTCTCCTGCTGTTTTAATTTTGTCATCCATGTGAACATAATGTATATATGTTTGAAGCTTCTCATAGATATCTCCTATCACTTTTTCCCAATTGTGTGGCTGAAGTCCGATAGTATCTGTTTCCGATTCTATTTGCATATCATCATCAGCCGTGTTTTAAAGTGTAAACATGTGCTTAATGTTTACTCTTTTGGTACTAATCAAAACTAAGCAAACCCATCTACCCCTTCACGTTTTCTTAGTATGTAGTAATGGAAATTCCACTCATATAGGTAAATACAAAAATTGCCCCATTTACAGAGGCAATTTCCAGAAAAATTGATTCCACTTAAAGAGGTGAAAACATTCCAGTTGAAGAGTTTATTAAGGAGAAAAATCATGGGGCAACAAGTTTTGTACCACTTACAGAAGAGGTATTCCACTTATGCTGGTACCACTTAACCAGGTTCGACTGTATTTAGTTATAATCTCCTTTATTTATTTAATAATATATTAATAGTGAAATTTCACTTTCCTTGATTCTTTATATTATTTTCTTCTTTTTTTATTTTTAAATTTCACGTTCTGTTTATGTTTTTAAACTTACCTCATGTTTTTTTAATTTTCTTTATATAAGTATCTAGATTACCATTATTTCTTTGAGTAGGATGACGGAGACCAGATTGACATTTATGACGATGTGATGGATCCTACTCATACTGAGAACTCTGGTAACAGCACTCCACATAGTGAAGAGAATACAGAGAGTTTTCATTATATAACTTCCTATTCTGGAAAGAAGTATCAGCTGTATATAGGAAATCTAACATGGGTAAGTATTTCTTTGATTTATCTATTGAAATGATGTGCTCTAACATTACTGCAATCTACTCTCTATTTTAATAATAATGTTTAAATTACTCAATGTCAGGTGAGATTTGCTACCTAAAGAAAACAGGGAGGACCCTTTTGTCTTTTAGCCATGATGAGACAAATTATTTTCTCAAAAGCCCATCAATGAATTATTGCTTGCTGATTACACTCATTAGGCCAGTGGCCAGGTACTTGAAGATTGCAATAAATTGAAGAGAGCTGCATTTTTTATATGTTGTAAGGGCATGTCTGACTAGTGGAAATCCAAGTTTGCAACCGAAAAAAATGGATGGGAAAACTTTTGTTGGCCAAAAAGTTTCAAAATTTTCAGAGTTATTTCAGTTTTTGGCCTGTATCTCAAATCGGTGCATTAAAAAAACAAAAAACATAGATAACCATTTTAAAGTAGATTAAATTTGCTACAATTTGAATCCAACCACAGTTCTGTAGGTCTAATAAATTCTGAGTTATGCCCCTTTGAAAATCGGTATTTTTTTTCCAAAAAGTCCAAATTTTAATTTTTGGCCGAATTTCTTGAGGAACACCGGCCAAAGGGGTGATCCTACAATGAAAGTCAAGGTAGTAAATATAAATAGCTTAAAGTAAATTTAAGCACAGACTAAGGCCTGTAGATGTAACAGATTCTGAGTTAAGCTTCTTTGAAAATTGGTCGTTTTTTCACACCCGCTTTCCCCCATTCTCCTTCTTTTTTTTTTAATTAACAAGAGGAGTATGACAACTACATGCTTTGTTAAGTGCTTAAATTAAAGATAATTAAATTTACTACAACTCCATTTCACTTGACTTTCATCGTAGGATCACTTCTTCAGCCTGTGTTCCTCATGAAAGTCGGCCAAAACTTAAAATTTGGAGTTTTGGGAATAAAAGACCAATCTTCAAAGGGACATATTCAATACTCAATTTTTATATTTTAGATTTTTATGATAGCACATTAGTCAAAGCTGGCATTCACAAAATCAATAATCCTTATTTCAAGAATTTCTTAGAGCGATAATAATAATAAGGCTTAGTGAACCCGAAGGCTCGATGTCGATACCACCAATCTCTGCCTACTAACCTCCATCCACGGACCACCACCCCAACCCAAATCCGCCAGATCATTCTTAACGCAATCCTCTCACCTACGCCTCGGTCTACCCCCCAGACGCTTTCCAGTTGGTACAGCGCTTATCATTATCTTAGGAATTCTTTATCAAACCCAGCAACTTAACAAGCCAATCCTAATCTTCGTGATGCTATCACTTGAATAATATTTACTGGGTGCAATTATGGGGTAGTTTGCAATACCGCATTATGTAATCTCCTATATTCCCTTGTGGTCTCATCTCTTAGAGCGATACATTGACAAAAAAAAAAACCTATAAAAGGGCTTAAAGAAAAATTATTTGAAAGGCATTTATATGGAAACTTGCTAAAATTCGAGATTATGTAATAAATGGTACTATTGGTAGACTATGTTCCGATTCATCTGCACAACAGTTTCTCTTAAATTACTACTATTGCACGTTTTTTAACGGCTCGATGGGTCTTTTCTTTGGCCAAGTGGTTTTTTTTTTACAAAAAAAAACTATTTTTATCAGACAATATAGTGCCCCCCAAAAGTTAGTTGAAATAAGTCATGGTTCATTTTAAAGAAGACTGTTGTCAATAATATTTTTCCAAGCTAGATTTTTGGAAAAAAGTAATTTTTAGTGACAAATCGAAATTTGAAGTGTCTGGAAGTAAACGACGTAAAACAATTTGGCGATCAAATTCAGATAATCTTTATGATAACAAATATCTGTGAGCAACTGAAATATGGAGGTGGTTGGGTGATGGTGTGGGGATGTTCGTGGTTCTGTATGGGGCAATTGCATGTGATTGGTGGTAAGATGACTGCTCTTGTATATTGTGATATCTTAAAGAATAATTTTAAAAAATCGGCTAGCTCTATGGGATTAATTCAGTATTTTATATTTCAACAAGATGATGATCCTAAACATACAGCTAAAATAACAATGCAATATTTAAAAAAAAAAAAAATAAAACTATTGGATTGGCAGTCTATGTCACCTGATCTTAATCCCATAGAGCATTTGTGGGATGAAATATACCGTAGGATTTCTACAACTTCAAGACCCAATGTCGCTACACTCAAGAGCGAGATCTTTAATGTTTGGTTGAATATGCCTATAAATGTTTTGCAAAAGCTGGCAGAATCGATGCCGTGAAGACTGAGGGCAGTGATTTAGAATTGAGGTGGACATACGAAATACAAGAACAAAAATTATTCTTTAATTAAAATTTTTTTTCTACATTTCAACTAACTTTTGGCGATGAACATTTTAAAAATTAATTACATTATTACTGTTTTATTGTAAGTATGGTTATTTAAAATTTCAATGACCATCTTACATAATAATTCAAACATTGTACTTTCAAATACAATACGAAAGTTTATAAAGAATTAAGTGTATTTATTATACTAGGTTTATTAACTTTTTGTTTGAAAATTTGAACTAACTTTTGGAGGGCCCTGTATATGGCGAAAGCAGGGTGAATCTAAATATAATTCATCTCACATACCTCGCACAAGCATTTCATTGTGTTGCAGAAATAGCCACTTTTTAGATGTTGACCTGTTAATATCGAATGTTTAAAGAGTCAAAATTTTCAAGGAGCTTTTTCCAGCTCATCTTTGCCTCTTTAGACAGTAATTACAAGGTGGGGCACTTGGCTAGAGGCAGCCGAATATTACTGCAAGAACTTCGAGAAAATTAATAAAGACGTTCTGTCCAAACTAGATTCGGACTCGTCTGCAGCAATAGAAAAAGCAAATCCTTGATGGAGAAACCAAGCTTGAAAAACAACTTGGCTTACATAGCCTCAAATGCGTGTTTTTTAATTCACTTGATAACAAAGCTCGAAACCCAAAGTATGCCACTATCCAAGAACCACCATCATTGTAACCACAATGAAGAAAAAATTGCAATATGTGCTGGGAAAAAACCCAGGCTGGAAAGAAATGATGCTCATGGCGAAAATTCACAGGGGACTGGATGTGCTAAATAATGAAGAATTTTCACCATTTCATACAGCGAGCTTCCATTGACTTCAGTGGATCTAGAGCAGGGGTTCCCAAACTTTTTTGTACCACGCCTCCCTTTTGTTGAAATTAAAGCCTTCGCCCCCCCCCCTCCTTAACAATAAATTGTGTGGGCCTAGAAACGAAACAAAAACAAATAAGTATCACATTGAAAACAAAAAATTTATTTATACTGTCATAAGATACCACAATATCAGTTTTCATAAAATACAAAAATTATTAATAAGAGAAAAATAGATTAGGTTGGTTAGTGAGATGGATGGGCTTCCATCTTTCTTACTGGTATGCCCTATTCGTGGCTGAGTTTTAGTAAGTGCACAACGCAAGTCACTAGCAACATCAAGTTAATTCCGATACTTTTTTTAATTGCCACAAGTGTTGAAAATGATTTTTAGGAATAGGTGCTTGAAAAAGGCAAATATAAACAAAGAGCTTCCCGTGATACACTAGGATACTTTTTGAAATATTTTAACCGAAATAAAGGTTTGTCCATTATCTCAAAGTGGTCAATTTTCTAAACATCATGGTTAATTTAGAATTTTAGAAAGACTACTTAAATTTAATTTAATGTTCAACTTGTATTTCTCTTTTACTTACATATTATTCAAAAAATAACCACATATATATGTACATATTTCACAATTTTTGTCACATATAAATTCGGGCCCTAGTTATAACATAAATAAAAAGAAACATTGTACTTGATATTCATATTACAATTTTAGTAAAATTTCAACACTTTTTCTAGTGGACAACAGATCAAGACATCGCAGATGCTGTGCGCTCAGTTGGTGTACAGGATTTCTTGGAAGTCAAGTTTTTTGAAAATCGTGCCAATGGTCAGTCCAAAGGTTTCTGCTTGATTTCTCTTGGTTCAGAAGAGAGTTCGAAGATATGTCTCAAGGCTTTACCGCGGAAGTATCTTCATGGACAAAACCTAGTTGTCACTTTTCCTACAAAATCAGCACTGACAAAGGTGATTTATTTGTTTCAAAAATATTTTATTTAAATCCAACTATTATTCAAAAGTACAGTAAAACCTCTATTATCCGTCACTCTCTGTTAACTGTTGCCTCAGTTTGAGAAAAAAAAAATGTGTATATTGTTGAGGTTCAAAAATATTAGAAATAAATAAAAAATTATCGATAGTTATTATCAATAACCGACTACCGTAAAGTTGATATCGATTACTGAACAATTTGTTTGAGTAAATAAAAATAATTCCAAAAAACTTATATAATAAATTTTTATTAAATTAATATTTGATTTTTTAAATGAAAAAACACAATTTCTATAAGTAAAGTTGATTTTCATATTGATTCAAATGGCATTGCTGCTCCCTACCGGCGTCTTTCCGCCGGCGCGTCCTAGGGACGACACCTCTCCATTTATAACTCTGGTTCAGCGCCTCCTAAAGACAGGACTTCTCCATTCAACCCACTCTGGTTCGGTGCGTCTTAAGGACAGGACATCTCCATTTATGTCACGCTGGTGAGAAGAGCGTCCAGGGAAGAAGACCTTCTAGTTTCTCATCATTGTTCGAGTACAGAGTGTCCAGAAGATAGCATCTTCAAGTTATTAAGAAGAACGTTATATCATGTGTTGATTCGGAGGGAGCTTCAAGAAGAAGATTGGTACATACATCTGTGAGTTTTACTTTATTTGAATCGTTTTACTATAAGAATTGTGTTTGTAAATTAAAATTTGTTCTAATTATCCCGACGTTTAAATTAATTATCATTGAACCACGGAGATCAAATATTGTATTATTTTGTTTTGTTTTCTTTATAATAATTTAAATTTTGTAATAAAATAAAATTAACGTTGATTTTTAATTAACTAGCTATCCATAATATCACATTATATATCTTCAATTTTATTAAAATATTAAATTCTTAACATTTGGCGCCCAACGTATAGGCAATGATAATTCGGGAGAATAATCAGAATTAATAAGTAAATAAACATTTGTAATATATAAAATTGCGTCAGCGGCAACGTTTCGTAACAGTAGAACCTGTAAAAATATTAAAAATAGGTTTAAATATAAAGGTTTTATTAATTATAATACCATATTGATTAACTAATTATTTTTAAAATATTAATTTAATTTCAAAATTAAAGATGTCTAAAAACGGTGATAGGATTGACGATTTAGTTGAAAATAATAGTCAAGTTGAAATATTGGAAGAGTGCCATAAAGCAGTGGAAAATGAGTCATCAATTTTCAGGGAATCACAGATCGCTGCCGGAAGTCAAAGCGTATTAGATTTAAAAACCGGTCAGGGATTCGCCGGAAACAAGCTAAACGTGACCAGCAAAGAATGCGCGGGAAATACGTCTGAGCCAAACATAATGTTTGATTTATTAAAAATGATGAAAGAGAATAATGAGAAAATGAAAGAGAATAATGAGAAAATAGATAAAATGAGAGAAGAGAATAATGAGAAAATGAAAGAGAATAATGAGAAAATAGATAAAATGAGAGAAGAGAATAATGAGAAAATAGATAAAATGAGAGAAGAGAAAATAGATAAAATGAGAGAAGAGAGTAATGAGAAAAGTAATAAAATGAGAGAAGAGATTAATAACATGGGTAAAGGTCAGGAAAGGCTTAGAACAGAAATTTCTGAATTAAAAACAGAAATAATTAATTCGATTAAACAGGTATTTGACGACGGGATTTCGAGTTTGGAGGTTAAAGTAACGGATCTTACCGATGAGAAGGTTACAAAGTTAACAAATGCTGTAGATCAACAAAATGATTTATGTTGTGCTCAACTTGATATGAATATAAAAAATACGGACAATGTTATTATTCCTTTTGAAACAAATGAAGAAGAGGCTTATGCTGTCGATGATATTAATAAAAATTCAAATGAACTTTTTGCCAATGATGAAGAAATTGATAAGGAAACCACTATTAAAGAGAAGAAGAAATCCAAACAGACTTTTTCAGATGATGATAATTCAACAATTAAAAAATTTGTAATTGATGATGAAACAAGAGATAACCAGTGTTTTAATGAGAAAATGGAATTTAATGATTTTTCATCAGAGGATGAACTTAAAAATAATTTGGAGAAGAGTTTGATAAAAAACCAACCTGATTGTGATTATGAAATTGATTATGGTGATGATAAGAAAGCTACCAATGACAATTGTTATGATGTAGTTGATGTTTGGGGCATTGATAAACCAAACAAAACAAATGAAGATAATATTGATGAGCCCAATACTACCGTGAAAAATAAGTATTTAGACAGTGATATTTATGATGCTGAAGTATCTTCTGATGAAGGCCAAATAAAAATTAGTAATCATGAGATGGAAGAAAATTTTGACCATTCTGAAAACAAAAATAAAGAAAGAAAGGATAAAGCTAAGAGAAATAATTTACAAAGAAAAACCAAGAAAACAGCCAGTAAATACTACAGTGGGATAAAATGTTGGAAAAGAGCTGCAGACATCCGAAACTACCTGCGGGGAAAGGTTAAGGAAAAATGTTGATTTTCAAGCTGGCTGGAATTTAAGGAACCTAATAGGATCACAGAATGACTAAATCGCAATAAAATCTTTGTTTAAATTTGTTCACTCCTGCTACTAAATCTAATAAAACTAATAATTATTATATATAAAACCAAAAATTAATGTAAATTCAATAATTCATAAAGAATCCGGAAAATAAACATTTTTTTTTATTATTTTTTTTTTTTTAAGACAGGCGAATGTTGAGGTTCAAAAATATTAGAAATAAATAAAAAATTATCGATAGTTATTATCAATAACCGACTACCGTAAAGTTGATATCGATTACTGAACAATTTGTTTGAGTAAATAAAAATAATTCCAAAAAACTTATATAATAAATTTTTATTAAATTAATATTTGATTTTTTAAATGAAAAAACACAATTTCTATAAGTAAAGTTGATTTTCATATTGATTCAAATGGCATTGCTGCTCCCTACCGGCGTCTTTCCGCCATATTTCACCACTCTGGTTCGGCGCGTCCTAGGGACGACACCTCTCCATTTATAACTCTGGTTCGGCGCGTCCTAGGGACGACACCTCTCCATTTATAACTCTGGTTCGGCGCGTCCTAGGGACGACACCTCTCCATTTATAACTCTGGTTCAGCGCCTCCTAAAGACAGGACTTCTCCATTCAACCCACTCTGGTTCGGTGCGTCTTAAGGACAGGACATCTCCATTTATGTCACGCTGGTGAGAAGAGCGTCCAGGGAAGAAGACCTTCTAGTTTCTCATCATTGTTCGAGTACAGAGTGTCCAGAAGATAGCATCTTCAAGTTATTAAGAAGAACGTTATATCATGTGTTGATTCGGAGGGAGCTTCAAGAAGAAGATTGGTACATACATCTGTGAGTTTTACTTTATTTGAATCGTTTTACTATAAGAATTGTGTTTGTAAATTAAAATTTGTTCTAATTATCCCGACGTTTAAATTAATTATCATTGAACCACGGAGATCAAATATTGTATTATTTTGTTTTGTTTTCTTTATAATAATTTAAATTTTGTAATAAAATAAAATTAACGTTGATTTTTAATTAACTAGCTATCCATAATATCACATTATGTATCTTCAATTTTATTAAAATATTAAATTCTTAACAATATATATATATATATATATATATATTATCATAGACGCCGGCTAAGAATCAATCGTTGTGTCTTGACAACTTCGTTTCCTAGACTCTGTTGTTTACTCAAACCCTAGGCTTCCCGCACTCAATGTAGCTTCCGCAGTTGAACTACCTTCAGTCTTCATTCTTGTCTTACGGGTTCTTGTCGTTTTCTTAAAAGCTCGTATGATTATGTCGGGAAGAGTTTAGATCTCGCTACTAAGTTTGAAATTGTAAAGCGTTTACGAAAAGATGAAAGTGCTTCAATCTTAGCAAAGATCTATATAAAACGTCCAGGGGACCCCTAGAGTATGTCCCTTCTATATAATCATTTAATGATTATTAAGAAGGGGCCTACTACATTTGTGCACAAGGAGAGCTAAACTCCACCTTTAAATTTATATTAATTCATCAATAGGGAAAAATTGGACTTACAATGATTGTGCTTTCAGCCATCGATGTATGTAATTATTATAATTTAAAAAAAATATTTTTACTACATATGTATACCTTATTAGTATGTAAATAAGTTACGAATAAATATGTAATGTCGAATATTTGAAATATATTGTTCAATTTATGTGTATGAATATTTATATATATATATATATATGACTCACTCCCATATCCGTCTATTTCCCAAATCCGTCACCATCTTGGTTCCATATCCTGATGGATAATCGAGGTTCTACTGTATCTCTATTTGTTTCAAAAATATTTTATTTCAATTCAACTATTAGTCAAAAGTATCTCATCACTTTGAATACAAAAAAGTTATTTTGGAAAGTTTATATTTTAGTTTGAGATTATCAAAACCAAATAATTCAATCATAAAAAAAAAAATTAAACAAAGGAAGAGTAATAATAAAGAACAAGAAGAAAGGTATTGCTTATCAAGATAATATTATCAAAAGTATAAATTACAAGTTAAATGCAAAAGAGTCATTCTCATCTGACTTCTTAAATTGATTTTCTATCTAGAAAATATTTGAGAAAAAAGAAAAATAAATAATATATCAAATTTTTTGTTAATATTCTCCAAATTACTTCGTATTAGGAACATTGTTATTGCTTTTTTTAGTTTTATTGAGCAGTTAAGGTTTATTTATTTATTCTGGCAATTCTTTGTTATTTTTTTATTATATTTACAACTAATTGTAATTGAAATGAGCTGCTGCTTAGCCAAAAAGTGGCCACTCCCTAATTATCTCACAGATTATACAAAGATGTTGATTGTCATACTTTTTTTTTCATAATATTTTTATATCACCATGCATACCTAATGAACTTTTGTATTCTGTGAATAAATTTTAAAAACTTATTATTTTTACATTATAATTTTATAACTATATAACAATTATTATAACTTAATAATTTATTATTAATTGTTATTTTATTTTCAAATAAAGTATTTAAAAAATTTTATCATATAACAAAAAAATAAATTATTATAATTATTACAGTTTAGTAATAAAAGCATTATTTCTTTTAAAAAATAATAAAGAACTTATTTATAATTAGTTTTTTTCACAGTTTGAGAATGAAGCTAAAATGAGGTCCCCTGCAGCTGCTAACAAACAAGGCCAGCAGGGACAGATGCCACCTCGCGGCCAGCAGTCTGGTGTTCTGACCAATGCACTGCCCCCGGATCATGGTTCACGACAGCAACATCATCAACCACCTCACTACAACCAGCAGTGGCATCACAATGGTATCCGCCATCCAGGTAATTTCAATTAAGATTACATAATTTATATTTATAAATATTTGTATGTATTTCATCATGTACACCTACTATACAAAAAAAACTGAGGAAATGTGTACGTTCCCTTAACTCTTTTGGGTCATTTAGTAAAATAAAATATCATTGTATCTCTTGAACATATTCATTATAGAATAGGAAATATATTCAGGTCTAGATAAAATTTGGTACAGTTAATCTATTCATTTGGATGAGATTCCAGAATTTATTAATACATCTCAACTTGTGTATTCTTCAATACATTCTCATTTAGTGTGGAAGAAAGTCAATGAATTTCTCTTAGGATTGGAGAAAAATTTATTAAGTAGCCAACGTTTCGACCTACTTAGTAGGTCTTCTTCAGGGCTATAGGCAAAATACAGACAATAGAGAATTAAAAATTGGTACAAAAATATTTAAACATAGTAAATATAAATAAACAAAAGTATGGTGAATGCAGGCAATGGAAAATAAAAATGATAAAAATTGCACAGCAAGGTAAATATAAAGATTAAAATGTATGAGTGTATAGTATTAACAACAAAGTGCCAGGAAGGTAGTAAAATACATAATAAAGAATTAAATAATAATAAAACAGAAAGTGTTGAAAAATAAAGAATAAGGTAATAAAGATAAGAAATAAAAATTGAATATTAAAATGGGTAAATGTAAAACTAAAATACCTGGGTATCAGGTTTTATTTTTTATCGTTATTACCTTATTCTTTATTTTTCAACACTTTCTGTTTTATCATTATTTTATTCTTTATTATGTGTTTTACTACCTTCCTGGCACTTTGTTGTTAATACTATACTCTTAATACACTTTAACCTTTATATTTACCTTGCTGTGCAATTTTTATCATTTTTATTTTCAATTGCCTGTATTCACCATACTTTTGTTTATTTATATTTACTATGTTTAAATATTTTTGTACCAATTTTAAATTCCCTATTGTCTGTATTTTGCCTATAGTCCTGAAGAAGACCTACAAAGTAGGTCGAAACGTTGGCTACTTAATAAACTTTTCTCCAATCCTAAGAGAAATTCATTGACCTCTACCCGGACCACTTTCTTCCACATATATTATTAATGTCAACAATTATCATTCAATATGTATTCTCATTTAGATTTCTTTTAAGTATCCATAAAACTGGCATTTTTATAACCTCGGTGATTGTGGAGCAACTCATCATTTCATCCCAATGAAAAAAAGAATTTTTATTTCCTAACAAAGTAGTGTCAAACATTCAGGTTACACTGAAAAAACTCCACTATCAATACATGATACATTATAAATTTACTAACAAGTTCATGAAAATTTCTTAGTAAAATGTCCTTTTTTTTTTAAACATAAAAATAGTAAGATCCATCGGTTGTAAATTTGTCAAAGTAATACATTTTACTTAGTAGTTGTAGTGTTACTTAATACCATGTGAAATTATTATTATTATTAATGAAATTAAGTATTAAATTATGTGGTCTGATTTACTTTAAAAAGACACCATATTTGTATACGCTGTAAAATTGTGATTAGCAGTGCGCTGTTACTATATATTTCTTAATTATAATCCTAATTTTTATTCAATATCTTTGCAGGCCCTCCAAGGGTTCCTGGACCTCCTCATCATATGCAACAACAAGGGCCACCACAGCCACCTCCTGGCATGGTAAGTTCAAACGATTTGTAATCATTAATTAATTTTAATTTTAAGTTATAAAAATTTGAAATTTAAATTTTATTTATTATGAGATATCGTTATTTTCTATATTGATTCATACTCAGATAGATTGAAAATAATTGGAACCACACTATCCAGCCTCTTTAATAAGAATATTATGAATCCAGCAAAATATAATTCTGTCATTTTAGTTTCTAAGCAAGCCTGCTAAACACACTCATATTTCATTTGCATAATAGCAATATATAGATCACCTCATAGATCTCTCAGCTGGTCCCCTGGTGCTGAGTGAGAACCAATATCTAAGGACCTCTCCCCAGTCTCTTGACCCTTTTATTCTTTTTATTACCTTCCAATTTTTCTGTGAGACAATTTAGTTCTTTCTGTTGATGTTTAGTAATTCTTGACCTAACTATATGATTTCAATAAAAACTTCTATTTTATTCTTAATTTTTGATTTTTAGTTCCCTGGTCCACATAGAATGCCTGGACCACCGATGGACCAACATGGGCCTCAGCCTCCGCGTCCCGATTGGCCTCGACCTCCAGGTATTTATTTTACACCCTGTTTTTATATTTAATTTCAATTAAATTGTATATTTTTCCTCTAAGTATGCATTGTAAGTTTCATTGAACACTGTACTGTGCTTTGATCAAAATAGTTGTGTTTTTCATATCTATCTGAAGTCAATTTTTCTGCTTATGAAGTTTAAGAAGAAATAACCCCAAAAGTATGGGAAGCAATTTTCAAAATTATTAATAAAATGTTAAAATAGTTTATTAAAAAAAAAATGGCCAACATCATATTTGTAAAAATTAATCAGTAAAGTTTTAGTGGTTAAATGTGTTACATTTCCAATAGTAATCTTTTAATTATATATTATTACTAGTCTATGCTTGATTATTATTTAAATACATTATTCCTGTACTATTTTTTGGAAATTAGTGATATAAGATTCCTATTTTGCCAGGAATGCAGGGACCAGGTTATGGCCCAATGGTGGGCCAGGGCATGCAGGGGAAGCAGCAAGGTATGCCGATGCCTGGTATGCATCAGCAGGGGCCTCCTCCCCCTCGTCCTGCTCCACCAATTCAAGGTAATCAAATATCTTTTTATATTATGTGTCATTTAATATAAATATACATTGTGTGTCATTAAAAAAAAACATATTTAAATTTGTATTTGTAAAATTTTATTCATGAAAGTTTAATTTTGATCACATAATGTTATTTAACTCATTATAAATTAAAATATTTTAATCTTGTTTTTGATGAACACAAAAATTACAAATTATGCTTGCCATGACAGATTTGGAGGCCAGAATCTTTCTTTTGTTTCTAAAATTCTTTGAGACATCAATTCTTCAGAACTGTTTTTGTTTTTATGGTTGAAAGTAGATTAGTTTCTAGAATATTGCCTGAACCATTTTGCTTTGCCTCAATCTTAACAACTTAGTAACAATTTTTGGTATTTGTGTATTAGCCGGTACTCATGTAACCTCTTCTTATCAATCATCTCATTTGATTTATTTGCTTATTATTATTATTCATTATTACATTTTTTTTTGGTGTATTTGTATTGTTAATTTTATTGCCTCATTAAATTTCTGTATTGTTTATTAAATTAAAATTTGTGTTTTTGTTTTATTCCTTTTGTTATTACCAATTTAAAATGAATAAAATAACACTTTGGGAATAACCACCTTTAACAGAAGAAGCTGTTAAGTACTTCCAGAAGTGCAAAATAATTCCAAAGATGGAATCATGTGAAAAAGGTCATCAAATGGATTTTGACAAGGTTAGAAGTGGAGATGTTTTTGTAGAAAGTGTAGGGAAAATATTTATGTAAGAAGAGGAACGTGGCTAGAAGCGTCTAGAAATAACATTTTGTATGATAGCCTTCTATACATTTTCATGCCTTTTAAAATGCTTCATAATGATTTATATTTTCAGGAATGCCTCCGAACCAGAACCCTGGAGGGCCATACTTCCAACAGGCTCCTCCACCTAGGCCTCCTCCTCCAGGGCCTTCGATGGATTTTGGACCACCTCCTCCACAGACGCGGCCTCATCATCCACCAATGCAACAGGTACTGTACTTGCTACCTTAAAATATTTTCATAATTTAAATAACTATTTTATGGAAATAAAATATCCATTCACCTAGCATCTTAGTATTCTCTAAGCATCTTCTATTTTGACAACCTCTGCTGTTGTAATTCACCGTTCACAAGTCTGGTTCGAAATTTCAAAGTTCTCCAAACAGCAGTTGGCAATAATTTCTGTCTCAATCATCTGTGGTCTGATGTCTTTTCTCAACCTTTTTGCGGTATTTTTTCACTGCAGTAGCTGTAACTTGAAAGAGACTCAACTTGAGGGAACCAGGAATGTCATGGAATGGTAAAATAATTTATGAGCTCCAAATAACAAGTCAGTTTCAATTCATTAATTGATTTATTAAGCATATGTTCTCTTCATTTTCATCTTATGATTATTTTATTTATTATCATTCCTCATATTATTTTATTTATTATCATTCCTCATATTACTTTATTTATTATCATTCCTCATACTATTTTATTTATTACATTCCTCTCTAGCATATATATTATCATTCTCATTGGCACATGTTTACTTGTATAATATGCTTTCCTTGTGAATTTTATCTGTTGGTGGATACTACATAGTCATGTAACTAAAAGAAAAATGCAGAATGAAATATGTAATTCATTATACATATGATGTGCATAGTGTAACTAACTACATTAAAATTACAAATTTCATGAACTTAAGTCAAGGAAAAAGTCATTTAAATCATATGTGAAAGAAATATTCTTTCACACCAATGAATGTATTAATTTATTGCAAACCTGATTCAAAACTGCAAGCTACAATTATCCAAATGGTTAGTAATTTAAGAATCTCTTATTTAATAAATCTTACTTATTTTATAATGTGAGATTTTGTTGTTAAAATTACTTTTTTTTTTCAAGTATCACATTTTCTGAATTATTAAATTTCTTCTTTATGACTCATATAATAAAAGAGGTTTCTTATAACGTGTTGTATCTATGACAAGTTATATCTTGATCAAGTCAATATAATTGTCACCCTTCATCATTTTATCATGTTTACTGTTTTTGTTTTTTTACTTGTTACTATTGCATTATGCATGCCTGAAAAGAGTGTGTTTGATTTTTTTAAAATTATGTTTAAAACCTAAATATAATATTTTGTTGGTAAATATGACAGTTTTTTTACATTTAGCCTTTCCCATATTACGGAAATTGTGAGTTGTGACAAGATGATTATTTAAAGGATTCTCTCTCCATATTCAAATTCATGATCTCTTGTTTCACCTCCCGTGTTCAAATTTTTTTACTGCCAATGTGAATTCTAAGTATGATGAAAAGGTGAAAGAAAGTCTAAAAAAAGATGCCAAGCCATGTTTGAATGCATTATTGTTAATTTGTCCTACGGGTTGAGTCCAATGTGCATTAGTGGTATTGGTCGTATGTGAATTTGGAGAAACCTACTCCCTTTGCCAATATTTCCTTTGGTTCGGTTTGAATTGCTCTTTGGTTTTTTTTCTTTAGGATCTCACAATATCGTACTCAGGGATTGATTGTGTCGAGAAATCTTACGTAGAAATCATTAGTCAAATTGAAAGTCATTAGTATTTGTACTACATTGACTTAAACCGTAAAACCACTTATAGTTTTGTTTTGTAAGAAAATTTCAGTTACATGTTTTCCCTTCTGTTATAAAACAAGCAATTGATAATAGCTCATTTTTCACACTTGATGGGATTTCTTATGAATTTTTCACACTAAGACCTGTTTTTTTTTTCTAAAATCAATCATTTCCTTTTTGTATTCGGGAAAATATTCATCACACCATGATGAATAACCTTGGTAAACAAAAATCACTGTAATTAAGGACATTAGTGCTATTACTTTCTGGCTAGGCTTTCCTTGTATATATTGCTTTTATGTTATAATGTGGACACTCATTGGGAAAAAAAAATGTTTTTGTGAAAGTCACTAGTCAGTTAATTTTAAAGTGTACACTAATGGTTGCACCAATATAACTTTCTTGTGATGGTTTTTCATTAGTGATTTATACATAATAGTTTATATTTGTATACATGTTTTATAAATTATTTCATCTCAAAACTAAATATACTGTTTGAATTTTAGTAAATTGGCCCTATAGCAATTGTGCCAATTAATTATATCAACTAAGTTGATCAAGAAACATTGGGCATATGATCAACATTTGATTTGTAGTATTGTTGAATATTAGGAATATTGTAGTTATCAATATTCTTAAAAATTATTGATTAATGAAAAGAATAATTGGAGTTTGTTCCATATTACAGTATTGTATTATTCCTTAGTTTTTATTCAACTGGAAAATTATGTTGGTATCATACCACACACAATATCCCATTTCCTGAATATTAAGGTTGCTAATACTAAATCTTGATGTTTTTATGAAATTCAGTTTTCTTTCTCCACTTTTTAATTTCATTGTATCGAGTACTTTTGATTTTATTATTATTATTAATGAGGAAAAAGAAGCAGAGTAGTATATGTAACTCTTAATATTTAGATTATTCAACTTGATTAATATAATTAATTGTTATATAATATCATTAGTTAGTATTTTATTGTTGTTTATGGTTTATTTAAGTAAATAATTCTACTTTTAGATCAGATATTAATTGAGGTATTATAATGGCATAATTTCAAGTGAATACTGAAAACGGTGATAAAAGAAAAACAGTGATACTTATATATCATCCTGTATTATTAATGCATACATTCTCCGTTGCATTAAATAGGGTTAAAGATTTTTTTTTCAATATTGCGATGAGAGCAAGAAGTGTAATTTTTTTTTCTTTTTTTGGCACCAATTTATATCATGCATCTATTATATTTCAGGGAAAAAATAAAATTTTCTGCATACAAAATCTGGTTGAACTTAGATTTATATGTAATGCGCTTATATGTAGTATTACAGGTTCTTATGTACTTTGAATTTCAAGAAGAGAACCATAATTCCTAAACCTCATCTTCCACCCCACTGTCTTCTGAAATCTGGCGGTTAATTTTATGTTATAAGTTCTAACGCATATAATTATCAGGTCACTCGGAAAGTTCGTGTGCATTAGTAGCATGTATGGGATTAGCGATGACTCATTCCCAGATCGATAAGATTCCGAACCTGTTGAAACTTTTCATCGCTTATCTGATTTATTCGTCAGTTTTTCACCAAATTTCGTAAAGATCAGACGCATATAAGCATCGATAAAAAATGAATATCGATAACGCATTGTTGAGGCTCAAAATGGGTTAAGAAATAAATAAAAAATTATCGATGTTTGGTGTATCAATCGGACCGCTGTAAAGTTAACGTAGATTTATGAGAAATTTATTTAAGTAAATATAAATAATTCTAAATCTTATTAAATACTTATTTGTTAATTTAATATTCGAGTTTATTCAAATAAAACACAATTTTTGTAAGTATAGCTGATTTAAATATTATACAAATGGCATTAATTATAACTGATTTAAATAATATACAAATGGCATTGCCGCCCAATACAGGCGTCTCCTGCCATATTTCAGCCCACTCTAATAGTGGAGATCCCGGGGAGAGGACCTTTAAGTTATTCCCATCTACGTGTGGAGATGCCAGAGAGAGGACCTCCAAGTTATTCTACTCTGCAACAGGGCATCCAGCATACAGGACTTCCCCATTTATTATTACTCTACCAGGGTGAGCCGGTGTGAAAGCATCTCCCGAGTTACACTCTAGGATTGGGCGTCCAGGAAAGAGTGGACCTCCCAAGATTTCTACTCTGCGAGTGGCAGCCTGTGTGAAAGGATCTTCAAGTTTCAACTATACGAATGGAAGCCGGGTTCTCAAGAGGAATTAAATTATATATTGACTCTGAAGTTTGACGATAGCACATGTAAATGTTGCTGTAAAAATTGTGTTTATCTTTAAATTTGTTTATTTTCCCGAATTAAAAAACCACGGAGATTAAGATTTCACATTCACTAAAATATCTACAGATTAATAAATTGTTATGTGTAATAATTAACTTAAAATTTTAATTATTTCTCTCTATATAAATTCATTATGGCATGGTGTTTTTTTTATACTATCAACACTGCAAAAAATTAATATACTGAATTGGGAGCTTTTGCCGCATCCTGCATACTTCCCGGATACTGCCCCAAGTGATTTTCAGTTATTTCGTGCCTTACAAAATTTTTCCCCAAGTAAAAAGTTCAATTCTAAACAGGATATACAAAATGAACTCAGAAGTTTTTTTGCTTCTAAACCAGAATTTTTTTACACCAATGGAATAAAAAAGCTACCAGAAAGATGGTGATATATTGTAGATAGCGGAGGAAAATATATCATAGATTAAAATGTTAAATTGTGTTTTATTTACGCCATTCAAAAACTTCGCCAAAATGTGCACCAACTTTTGGACTGACCTGATATGTATACATACTTAAATATAAGAGTAATAAACCTCTTGGGAGAGGGATAGTATAGAAAGAGGTTTGTCAAATATGATTAATATAAACATGTTATAATACAGACAGCTTAAAATTCAGTATAAACTGCAAGTGCCAACATTTAAAACAAAAAGAATGTTGTTAAGATGCTTGTTAATACCATGGGCTTCAAGAATATTGTAACAGACAAGTGACTGTTGATAATATGACATTGTTTTAGAAAATCTGCAAAAAAAAAAGAATAAGTGAATGAAAATGAATAAAAGAGAATGAGTGAAGTAGTATTTGATGTTAGTACCAAATCTTAGAGTAATAACCATTCCAATACTTAAACAGTACTTGCCTACTGTTAGTTGTATTTAAGTCATGTTCACATGATTCACATCATCATTCACATGATTTTTGTATTCATCAAACAATTATTATTTGGACCCAGGTTATATAATATAATCATTTTCATAATAAATGAAATATAAAAAAAAATACTAATTTTGCTTTTGATGATCTAAATATAGAAAATATGTCCTACTATATCGAACTTAGTTAACCTCTAACCTGTAATGTAAGTCCTGCCCTAAAAAACTGTCAACTACAGTTTATTATTTTATCGTGGGCCTAAAATAATAAACTGGCAAAAAGTAAAAAATGCTTAATATTTCAATTGCATTTCGCTCATATTATTGTATTTGATTGATATAGGTGAGCCTGGTGTCTTATGATCTAACTGTAGGGCTAATTGGACTTAAAAAGGCCATCAACTCTAATGTTTCTTAAAGAGATCTAAAAAAAAAAAAAATAATACCTGAAATTGCAATAACAAAAAAAGAAAAAATAGCCTTTTCTTAAATTTGAATATAGACTGACAAAAACGAGGAACTTTTATTATTACTCTTTCTTATACTGTTTATGAGTGTTTTTTATTATTATTGTAAACTATACAGCAGATTAAAAAAAAATACATTTAAAGAATAAAATAAGTTATTTTTTTCTTGAGAAACTACTATCACTCCGTGATTTGAAAATACATACATGTCTAATGTCAAACAATCTAATTACTTAACATTTGCTTATAGTTAGAAAATTAATTAAAATATCGAGCATATACTTATACAGTTACTGTAATTGAAAAAAAATGTTCTTTACACTCCAATTATTGTATTTTTAATTGGTTGTTGAGATGCAATTGTATGTCGAACTAAAATCATAGCAGTATCTAGTTCAATTAACATTCTGTCCTCTGTACATTTTAGCAGTCAATTTATTCTCGTGTAATTATACCCTAACTGTAATTTGTTTTTTAAATTAATGGTATTCATTTTTTTACCAAATATATCATTAAATTAAATATTTTTACTATTACAATTAATTTTTTTTTTTTAGTTAAAGCCAATATATCTCATGATATGTAACATGAGCTTGTTGCCTTTTACTTTCACAATGTAAAGTATGAATTTTAATACATTATATAAGGGTATCAGCTGTTTCTCAGTTTTTCTAAATATTAAATTAAATATTATTCCTGCAAAATGATCAATGGGGGAAAAATTCATCATTGTTAATAAGTATTTATGAGGTGCCTGTTCCGTTAACTATTAGATAATATTAGATGTATTGTAGTTTTTATTTAAATTACAAAAAATGCTTATGTTGAAAACAAATCAAATACGAATGCGGGATTCGGGTTAGGAATACTTGCTGAATTAATAATTATTGATCAGGCTTTTGATAAGATTACGTGGGATACTTAGATTTAAGGATCTTATTTAATTGTATTTTTGGCATTCATGAATGATATTCTTTAACATCGGCAATCAGAAGGAGAGGGGAAATAATTTCGTAACAGAACCGTTTATGTAAGTTGTTTCTGTAGAAAAATCAACAACAAAAAGCCATTCAATCCTAACAGAATTCCTATCTACCATGCTTTCTGTTTATACTATATAATATTATTTTGATTTACAATGTACTCTCCCATTTTGTGGAAAATTAGTATTTATGTAGTTCTCTTACATAATCATATATCATTTGTAAATATACATAATTAATTTAGACTGTATTTGTGTATTATGGTTATCACTTGCAATTTGTACAGAGTATAATCAAACCCCCAAACATATGTATTCCTATATTTATTTTCTAGATATTAAGGATAGTTAATAAATTAATAGACTTTAATTTTTTTTTGTTTTTACTCCCTCCCTTTGCTATGATAACAATTTAAAACATGATTATGTTTAAGATGGCTTGTTTATTGTCACTAATTTTTATGTAATGTAAATCTTAAGGGTTAGCTTAGGCTTTTTTATTAGATGACTGTAATAGTATTGATAAATATGTTATTATGCCAAGTAGTACCCGATGGGAGGCCAGCAGCCACCACCTCAGCAGCAGCCACTTGCATCGATGGATAAACAACCACAGTTCTCCGAAATAGAGTTCGAGGAGATCATGTCACGGAACAGGACTGTTTCTAGCTCAGCAATATCAAGGGCCATCTCAGATGCTGCTACAGGTTATATTTGCTCAGAAAACAGAAGAGAATATTATTGTCTTTTATTTGTTAAGTTGACTGACATCTGGCCTGTTTTGATTTCCTTGTAGATTCCATTTGTTCAGTTTAGTTCTCTGAACTATAATTGTTATGTAAAGGAGATAGTTGGGGGGTGCAGTAAAAAAAAACACTGAACAAGTACTAGACTTATTCAGTGTTTTTTTTTACTGCACCCTCCAACTATCTCCTTTACATTAGATCATCCAATCAACTATTTTCCTCTCATATAATTGTTATGGTTTATTTGACATCAGCATGAATTATTATTTCTTGATATTGAAATATTTCTTATATTGTTTAAAATTTGACAACAATGTTATGCTTATTAAACTTCAGTAATGTTTCTTATAAACACTTTAATGGCTGTCATACAATGCGTGTGATGCTACCGCTGAAAGGTTTTGGCCACTACCACGATTTCTGGGCGATGATTTATGAACGCAAACAAGTTTTGATATTGCATCTTTAATGTTAGATAATTATTGTTTTATTGCTTTCTTTTAATTTAATTTTATTCAATTAACACTATGCAGCCTAGGTCAAAACAGATGGAATATCGGACAAAAAAAAAATATATATATAATATACTTATACAATTTCAAAGGGAAACGGGGTGGCTCAGTGGTAGAGCACTGAGTAGCCATGCTGAAAATCCCGCTGTAGTTTTATTTAGCCTGTTGTAGCGGGAGATGGATCATATGGGGTCTACGACCCTCCTGGGGCTCATCCAGCCTCTATAAAATATTATGAAAATGGGTTACCCAAAATAAGGGGAAAAAACCTGGCGGTTGAGCGTGAATTCTTTAAAGTGCGGAAACAGTGATAACAAATGTACAAAAATACTATTACTTTTTAATATTATATCAGTAATGGTAAAGATCACTTTATTTGTGTCAAGTAGTTCAGTTAATTCTATTTATTATGTGGGTCAGGTTTTCCAAACTGGGATTTTATTTTTTGAGGGTCTGCCATATATATATTACTAGCTTTTGTCCGCGGCTTCGCTCGTGTGGAATTTGGTCTGCCACATAAAGTTTCGTGAAAGATCATTTAAAATATAAGTTTTTTTTAAAATAATTTAATTATATATTTAATTATTTTTTTAAAATAATTAAACTTTTTAAATATAAGTTTTTCGTACATCCAAAATTTCAGATGTCTAACTTCAAAACTGACGGATTCTATACAACCTTTAAACCCCTATTATATTAAATGGAAACCCTTGGGGTGGAATTATCCAAATTTCTTTCTTAAACTATACAAAGAACCTATCTACAGATTTCAAGATGCTAAGTTCCTGATTTGCCTTTAATTATGTACTATAACGGGGGGGGGGGGGCACGTGCCCCTCTGCCCCCACATAAATCTGCCCTTGCTGTAGCCTATTATTTCATCCAAATCCGTCCAGTAGTTTTTGCGTGAAAGAGAGACAACATACAAACTTTCACATTTATAATATTAGTAAGATTAGTAGGCTATCAAAACAAATAGTTTCACTCACGATCTTTCTGTCATTTTAGCAATTATGATCATGTGATTTGCCTTTAATTATGTACTATAATGGATTCTCCACAGTACCTAAAAAATTGTCAGGGTGGGCCCGTGCTCCCCCCACCCCTAGTTCCGCACTTGCTATAACCTATGTGTTTTTTTTTTTTTTTTTTTTTTTTTTCCAGTGGGCATTAGGTGCACCGCGACCATGACTGATCTATTGTGCGCCCCATCTATATGCGATTTTTTTTTAAAATCTTAGATTAGTCGAACCCACAAATTTCAGTATGCTTGCTGGGTTGATAGTTTCGTGCTGCCTGGGATCGGTGGTGACTCTATCCAGACCAAAGGTTTCAAATCTTAGGTCGGCAAACCTATCACATAGGCAGACAATGTGGTAGGGTGATTCATCCGCTGCGTGACAAAAGCGGCAAGAGGGGACATCCGCCAGTCCCAGCCTAAACATGTGGGCGTTGAGCCTGCTATGCCCCGTAATCACCGCTATGATTGTCTTTAATGCTTCCCTGCCCAGCTCCAGAGCAGCTTTGCTCAACTTCTCATTGAAGCTGTCAAGGAATAATTTAGAGTGCCTTAAGCCACCTAGTCCGCACCAATGCTGGTTCATTCTTCGAAGGTAGATGTCCTTTATTCTGCGCTTTGCATAGCTGAGTCCGATGCCGCAAACCGGTTCAGGACTGCACGGTACTCTATCCGATCCTAGTCTAGCCAGCCTATCAGCCTCTTCATTGCCAGGGATACCATGGTGTCCAGGAACCCACTCAATGCTAACCCTGTTACTCTCAGCCAGTTTGTTAAGAGCTGCATAGCAGTCCCACACAATCCGTGAGTTGGTACTGTGTCCACTTATCGCACCTATGGCAGCTTGGCTGTCAGTGAAGAAAGTAATCCTTCTACCTGACATCCGCTCATCCAGCAGTGTCTGTGCACAGTAATTAATGGCCAGTACTTCAGATTGAAATACTGAGGAGTACCTCCCCAGGGAGATCCAAGTTCCTTCCCTGGGTTTGTCCCTCCTCCAGAACCCTGCTCCCGCACCAGAAGCCGTAAGAGAACCATCTGTATAGCAATTGATGCCGTTGCAGGGCCTGTGCCTTTTCGTTGTGTCAATATTGACCATATACTTAGGCGACATCACGGTGCCAACCTGAAGATCAGACCGCATTGCTAAGATGCAATCTGCCTCAATTTTAGTGAACAGTTCCCTCGAGCCACACAAATCACATACCCCAGGGATTATGTTCTGTTTGAGCAGCCTGTACATGGAGATCAAGGCCTGGTACTCAAGCTCCAGCACCAGTGGCCTGAGCCCAAGCACCACCTCCATTGTAGCAGTAGGAGTCGTCCTCATCGCACCCGTCATCATTAGACAGGCCAATCTCTGTAGCTTCTCCATCTTAAGTCTGGATCCACTTTTACCTGCGCCTTGCCACCACACCAGGGCTGCATAAGTCACAATGGGTCTAATGGCCGTGACATACAGCCAATAGATCATTTTCGGCTTCAAGCCCCATGACTTTCCCACTGCCCTTTTGCAAGCCCACAGGCATCTAATGGCTTTGTTTGTCGTGTTATCCACGTGTTGTCTCCATCTCAGTTTATCGTCCAGCGTCAGCCCAAGATATTTAACCGTGCTGTTCCAACATAACTGGATCCCATTGAGCATTGGCAGTCTTATGACCACCTTGCGCTTTCTTGTAAAGGCCAGAACGTTTATCTTACGCGGGTTGATGCTCAGACCATTATCCAGGCACCAGCGCGCTAGAATATTCGTCACTGTCTTAAGCAGGTCAGAGATAACACAGTGATGTCTGCCTCCTACAAGGATGGCTACATCATCCGCGTACCCCTGTGCATAGAAGCCTGCTCCATTGATTGCTGACAGAAGTGAGTCCGCCACCAAACACCAGAGCAGTGGTGAAAGTACACCTCCCTGCGGGCAGCCTCCTCTGGGCTTGATCCACAGTTTGGTGGTACCTAGTTCAGATGTAAGAGCTCTCTGCTCCAGCATGGAATTAATCCACCTGCAGACAACCGGCTCGATCTCTTTGCTCCTCAGCGCCCTACTTATGGTGCTGTAAGGTGTTCTGTCAAAGGCACCTTCTATATCTACAAAGATGCCTACTGTAGTTTCGCCCTGTTTCATGGATCTCTCCAATCTTGTAACCAGGTTAAAAAGAGCAACCTCACAGGATTTCCCTGCTTGGTATGCGAATTGAAGCGGGTGTATTGGATTTGCTACCAACGCACTGTTCCTGATGTATCTATCTAAGATCTTTTCTAGCGTCTTCATCAAGAATGATGACAGACTAATTGGTCTGAATGCTTTGGGGTCATCATATGACTCCTTGCCAGGTTTTGAGAGGTAACATAGTCTGGACGTTCTCCACTTCTGAGGAATATATCCAAATGCTAGGCTTCCTCTCAAAAGTTCGAGCAGGTAGGTCCTGATTGCCGTAAATCCCTGTTTCAACAGGACCGGCAAGACACCATCAGGGCCCCCCGATTTATAGGGCTCGAATGAGTCAATAGCCCATTTGAGGGAGCTCATGTTTATGATCTCCCTAGCCTTTGCCAGATGTACACCACCCGTTCCTAAGATGTGTTCATCCGGCGCTACCTCACTCGCCAAATGGGATTCGCACCCCGGAAAGTGACAATCAGCCAACTCCCTCAGGGTTTCCTCCTCATTCCGCGTGTATCCACTCCTTGTCCTGAGCGTTCCCAAGACTGTATGTCCCACATCCCTGGACATTATCTTTTTGATGCGACAGGCAGCAGGAATATTGTCCACATCGCTGCAGTACTTCCTCCATGCCTGTCTTTTAGCCTTCCTTACCTGTTTGTGGTACTCAGTGAGAGACGCTCTATAGGTCTCCCACTTACCCGTTCTTTTAGCAGCATTGAATAGCTTCCTGGTGCCATTCCTTAGCTTATTCAAGTTGTCATTCCACCAGGAGGTTTTCCTGTTGGAGCTGACACAGCACACACGATTACTGCTGGCATAGGCATCCATAATGGCTTTTGTCAAAGCATCATTAAGGGATTCCAGCTGCCATGTGTTCTTGATGCCCTTAGGGCAGCTTTTAAGGTTCTCCTCCAGACTGCTGCTGAAGAACCCCCAGTCCGTGCGCCTGGGGTTTCTGTACAGTAAGGTCTGGGGATCACTAACGCAGAGGTCAAATAGGATATATTTATGATCTGAGCATGTCTCCTCTCCAGAGACATGCCAGTGTTTAATGTAGGTACTTACCTCGTTAGATGCTATTGTTATGTCTATCACCTCTGACCTCAACCTATTACAGAAGGTTGACCTATTCCCCCTGTTTAATATATCAAGACCAGACCTTATGATAGACTCAAATATGCACTCACCTCTTTGGTTATTCTTGGAGCTTCATGATGCGCATTAGCGTCCAGGGCCGCCAATAAGTTGGTAACCCCTTCTTCCAGCATCCTCTCTACATGCTGCAAGGGGTTAGCTTCCTCGTAGGGCAGATATGCAGCTACTATAGTGATGTCTGCCCTCATCACCTCCCCAGAGGGGGAAAGCACTGCTGCTGCACGATCTCTGGAACAAAATTGCCAGAGGGGCAGCATTTTAAATTTGTTCTTGTGTAGGATGCAGGCCCTTGGCCGGTCCGACCCCGCAATCAAGCTGTAGCCAGGCCAACCAAGCCCCGCAATCCTACCATTTAGGAGATAAGGCTCTTGTATTAAAATAATATCAATATCCTTACCTCTAACATACTGCTGTAGCACACCACAAGCCGCTACGCAGTGATGCAGATTAATCTGCAGCAGCTTCATGCTTATTCTTGCTCAGAGCCCGATGAACCCGCCAACAATGCGAGCTCATCGACCTCATCAGGAGTGACTTCAGCTTCCGGAACCTGCACAAGGGGTTCCCTGGCTGAGCCACTAACGCTGCCCGACTGCGGCTGGTCCTCCTCGACTCCACCTAGAGGAATCTCAAAGTACCTCGCAGTCTTGTCATCCCTCCTCTTCACATCCTTGGGCTCGGCCGGCTTATTCTTCAGCACCCTCAGTGTTACTCGATGCAGGCTGAAATGAACCTGCATTCCGCACCTCCTGAGGCTGCCGAGACTTGTCTCAGGAATCCTGAATATGGCATAAAAGCCATTATCCAGGGCCTTAACATGATGCACCTGCCAGCCGAGCACACCATCGATGTCTCCATTCTGTACCTTCAACCTCCTGAGGATGACCTCATTAGAGACCACCCGATCAGAAGGGAAGAAGGCCCCCACCTTCACCTGCTGGGTCAGTATACTGATGCTTCCCACGCGAAGGGATAAACCCCTCTCCAGAAAAACATCAGTCATGACCCCCGCAAGCCACTCCTGCGTAGGTTGATTGGCGCAGGCAACGACGCAGCCACCCATTCTATAGCTAACGCCACCGAACTGCGGCCGCACCGTACTGCCCACCTCAATCTCGTCCAACCGGTCCAGAATCCTGGTTTTAACAACATCACAGTCAGCCGGGGTCAGCCTATCCTCCGGATAGTTACTGGGCACCACTGCCACCAGCACATCCTTGGCTGCTCCCGAGTATGACTTGATGTTGGTCCCAGCATCCTTTGGCTTCTTGGCTGCTGGAGCCGTGCTGCCAGTCGATGTTCTGGGCCTCTTCTCAGCAGTGGCGGTCCTCTCCCCAGCCCGCACATACGGTGCTCCTGTACTGGTGGACGGCTTCGATGAGAAACCCGACCCACCAGCAGTGCTCCTTGGAACAGGCGCAGACCCAGAGCCCGTCACAGTATGCCTCTGCAACACACCAGCACGTGCACCTGACCTGTCAGCCGGTTTCCTAGGAAACCCTGCCTCCCTGCCAGGTGCCGCCCTCCGGTGTACATCAGCCACGACAGGCCCACCCGACTTTGGAACCCCTTTCCGAGCCGCCGACTTGGCTGCCGGTTCCTCAGGGAACCTTGCAGTTTCATCGGCAATCTCATGAAACGGCTCCGCAGTCGAGGCGCCAGCCGCGCCCCTGCCCAAGAGGTCCTTAGCCCTTTTAGCGCGTCTACGCCTGTTCCTCCTCTGCGTGACACTAAGGAAAGGACCTGATGCACCTTCCTCACCCTCGGGACTTCCAGGTGCCTGTAGGTTAGTTAAACCTATATTATGGAGGTCCACCCCCGGGAACCCGGAGGGGGCCGCCGCAACTCCAGTATGTGCTGCGACAGCCTCCCCCGCCCCCGTGATGACCCTCAATCCTTGAGACTCCATGGTCAGTGCCTGCAACTGGGCTCCGACAGAGGAGTCGTCTATCGAATCCATTGCTGAATTCGATAGCAGTGAAATGTCTAAGGAAGATTGCTCTTCCTCAGATAAAGGTGTTTTATTGATTTCAAAAGTTGGGTTCATTTTGTTCCCACGAGTAAGGGGGATCTAAATACACTGCAGGTACTGCCCCCTCTCCCTGCAGCGGGCTAAATACAATGGGGTGCGCCAGGTGCCCCAAGTGGGTCGATTTGAGACAGTGTATGTTTATACACCCCCTGCCATCCAGCCACAGCTCGAGCTCCCTACACTTGGCTTGGGTGTCTAAAGAGGTCCTCCAAAGGACCCCGCCTCTGTCGTTCGCGAGTCCACACGACCAGTTTAGTCGTGTGGTCTCCCCAGGGGGCACCACTAGGAGGTGACAGTAGGCGTTGATAGGGATAAGGAGGACTGGGGTGTGCAAGCAGTGAGTAGGGCACTATAGCTTGCACATTCCACAAGGAGTGAGGGAGGCTCCCGCACCAGCCTCCCGCTCCAGTCCCCCCGTTGCCCTACCCATTAACCCCCCAACCTATGTGTTATTCTGATGTATAACCTATATTACTGTAAAGTTTCATCCAAATCCGTTCAGTAGTTTTTGCATGAAAGAGAGACAAACATACTAACTTTCACATTTATAATATTAGTAAAATTAGTAGGATATCTAAACAAATAGTTTCACTCATGTTATTTCTGTCATTTTAACAATTATCATGTGATTTGCCTTTAATTATGTACTATAATGAATTCTCCGCAGTACATGAAAAACTGTCGGGGGAGCATGTGCCCCCCCCCTAAATCCGCGCTTACTATAGCCTATGTGTTATTCTTATGTATAACCTATATTACTGTAAAGTTTCATCCAAATCCGTTCAGTAGTTTTTGCATGAAAGAGAGACAAACATACTAACTTTCACATTTATAATATTAGTAAAATTAGTAGGATATCTAAACAAATAGTTTCACTCATGTTATTTCTGTCATTTTAACAATTATGATCATGTGATTTGCCTTTAATTATGTACTATAATGAATTCTCCGCAGTACATGAAAAACTGTCGGGGGAGCATGTGCCTCCCCCCCTAAATCCGCGCTTACTATAGCCTATGTGTTGTTCTTATGTATAACCTATATTACTGTAAAGTTTCATCGAAATCCGTTCAGTACTTTTTACGTGAAAGAGAGACAAACATACAAACTTTCACATTTATAATATCAGTAAGATATATCATGCGAATCAACGCTTGTACATACAGTGTGTTCTATGGTGCAAGTTATATCTTAAATCGTATGCAACTATAACTAAGTTCTGAATTACTATACTAAAAGTATTAAATTTTTAGACTATTCGCTATTTGTAGAAGTGGTCTTACTTTTTAGGCCAAAATATTTTATAAGATTTGTAATTACCCCATAGTTGTACTTTGCATTATCTTTAAACCACTATTTATTATTGTGTTTCAATCTTGTTCCTCTCCCCCTTTGTTTAACTTATTTATTATTGTTACGGGCGCCGGCAGGAAGACGGAAGCAAGAGGATTAGCGGCTTAAATCCGTCGGCGGGAGAAGTTAAAATAGGACGGTTCTAGATCGTCTCCTTTTGTCGGCAAAGGATTAAGAATATTCCAGAATTGTCTGGCCCCTCCGTGTTCTAGAATGTTCGGCTTTGCCTATAAAAAGACTTCCCTCACCTCGAGTCAGTCAGTCTTAGCCTGAGAGTAGACCAGTGAAGATCTGTGATAAGTGTAATAAGTGAGTGTCAGTGTGATAAACTAGTCAGTGTTGAACCGGCCCGTGTAATAAGTGTATCAGTGAACTGTGACAGTCTCGCGAGTGTAATAAACTGTTTCTGTTTGTTACTGTGTGTCAGTTTGTGATACTTGAAGAATCTTACGGTTGGTGGACTAGTGAACTGTAAGTGTTAATTATTAGTTATAAATTGTAGTGTGATTTTATAATATTCATAGAAACTATTGTAACTAGTTAAGCTATCTAGAATTAGTAATATTTTATATTATTGTAATAATTAAATAGGTGTTAGGCCTAGATGATAATATTTAGAATATTGTTATTATAAATTTATATTAGTTCAATAATTTAATTCTTAATAGTTTAATTGTATCCTTTTTATCATTTTGTTAATAAATATTAGTTTCTTTAATTAAGGAATTATTTAATTCATTTTAATACCCAGTAGCCCGTAACAAATTGGTGTCAGAAGTGGGATTATTGTGTAATTGCTATTATTTTGCATTTTGTAATTATTGGGCTACTGTATGTAGAATGGCTTCTAAGAGTGTTAAATTAATTGATTTAAAAGTTGCGGATTTGAAACGGGAGTTAGAAGAACGTGATCTTGATTCTTCCGGAACTAAAAGTGTACTGCAACAACGCTTGCGTCAATTTTTTGTAGATTTAGGGGAAAATCCAGATGACGTTCTGTTTGAAACTGATTTAAGCAAGTTGTCTGCAACTTTATGCAATGTAGATAATAAGCTAGGTAATTTACAAAATGAGTTAAGCAATGAATTGAGCAATGTTAAAAATTAGCTAGGTAATGAATTAAGCAATGTTAAAAATGAGCTAGGTACTGTAAAAAGTGATTTATTGGATACATTAGAGTCTAAGTTAGGCACATTAGAGACTAAGTTAATGGAAAATGTTGAGAATAAGTTAGCCGATGTAAATAATAAAGTGGCTAATGTAGAATCTAGGTTAGGGGAAGAACTGAATTCAATTAAAGACGAACTTAGGCTAAGAGTCGAGGCTCTCGAGGGACGTATGAGCAACCCACCGACGAACGACACCGACCGTTCCTCCGAGGGCAGCCTTCATAACACCATTATGCCCGCCAATTCAGGGACGCCACCAACTCACAACACCATTCCAGTGTTCGACGGAAAGACGCCGTGGGAGGACTACATGACTCTCTTCGAGACTGCGGCTTCGATCCACGGGTGGTCAAAAGAGACCCAAGCTTCAGCGTTGTGCCTGGCCTTGCGTGGAGACGCCTTGGGAGTACTCCAGGGGATGCCCATGTCGGAGCGGTCTAACTACGGGGAGCTGATTAGAAGACTGGAGATGTCCATCGCCACATGGACCAGCTATATCGCTCACAGCTGAGAAGCAGGATCCAGAAGACCAACGAGACACTGCAGGAATTTGAAGCGGACATTGCCCGGCTGGTGAGGAATGCTTACCCATCAGTCACCGATGATGTCTACGAGAGCCTGGCTGTCGACAAATTCCTGGATGGACTTCGGGACCCCGAGACCCAACAGGCAGTGAAGCTCGCCCGGCCAAAAACGCTAGGAGACGCATTATCTCAGGCCATGGAGTTCGAGGCTGTCAGGCAGTCAGTACGGGGCCATGCGCGAGTTCGAGCAGCTGAAGCGGAGCCTACTGTGGTCCCTAGCGTCGAAGACATAGTGACAAAGGTTTTGGAGGCTCTCAGGACCCGTAAGAAAGAGATACGCTGTTGGAGCTGCGGCCAACTTGGACACCCTAGAAGCAAGTGTCCACCCAAGGAACGAAGTAGGATTGATGGGGAGGAACAACTATCAGCCCGCTACGTCAGAGGCCCGAGGAAGACCAGTAGAGTTGCGTCTTTAGGGAGCAGAACGAACAGCTTCTACGTTGATGGGAAGGTGAACAGGCAGCTGCGAAGTCTGCTACTGGATACCGGCGCAACCAAGACAATCTTGAGCTCGAAGACAGTTCCTGCTGAGAAGATGTTGCCAACGATTTGGACATTACGGGCTGCCACAGGAGAGCCAGCCAAGGTCTACGGGGAGACAGTTGCCTACTTTATCATCGGGGGTCAACATCTGAAGCACCGCGCTCTCATGGCAGATATTGATGAAGATGTCATATTGGGTACGGACTTGATGATCACATGCGGGATCAAGCTGGATATGGCAAGAGGTGTGATGATGCTGGGAGACGAAGAAGTCATCCTCCGGCAGGGAAAGGATATCTACGCACGAGTGCGCTTACTAGAAGACACCACTTTACCTTCTCGGAGCCAAATTATAACACATGGGATGGTCGAAGGACATCTACCTGAGGGTCAATGTGTGCTTCTTGAACCTGGAAAACAAGAAGAACAGGATATCGGACGCGGCGTACTGGTGGCTAGGTCTCTCGTCAAGGTCGGACGTACCACTCCAATTCGGTTAATGAACCTGAACAAAGGAACACCGGTCGGAGAATGTACAACCGCTACCTCAGTGGTTCGTCAGCTGCAACGTCATCCCACCGAGCTGCGAGGACTGCCGGAAGAATTAAAAGGATTTGTGGACGAATCATGTCGCGACGTTTTGCCTGAAGAGAGTGAGGAGGTGAAGAAGATGATTACCCGATGTCAGGACGTTTTCGAGATCAGCCCAGGGCCACGGGGTAGAACGGATATCGTCCAGCATAGGATTGACACCGGGGATGCTAAGCCCATCCGACAGGTCCCACGGAGGCTGCCGTTAGCCAAACGGGAGGACGCCGAGAAGATCATCAAGGAGATGGCGACTGATGGTGTCATTGAGCCTTCGAGTAGCCCCTGGATGTCTCCTGTTGTACTGGTGAAAAAGAAGGACGGCACAACGAGATTCTGCGTGGACTACCGCCTTCTGAACAACGTCACCAAGAAAGACAGCTATCCGCTCCCCAGGATTGATGATACGCTGGACACCCTAGAGGGGTGTGAACTTTTCTCTACCTTGGATCTCCGCAGTGGATATTGGCAGGTTGGATTGAAACCTGAAGATAAATAGAAGACAGCGTTCTCGATTGGGACTGGACTCTGGCAATTTACAGTAATGCCATTCGGACTTTGCAATGCTCCTGCAACATTTGAGAGGCTGATGGAAAGCTTGTTAAGAGGTCTCTCTTGGGAAATTTGCCTGGTATACCTAGATGACATCATTGTGCTGGGAAAGTCCTTCGCTCACCATCTGAAGAATCTGGAGAAGGTCTTCGAACGACTGCGTGCAGCGAACCTAAAATTGAACCCGAAGAAGTGTCATCTCTTCCGAAGGCAAGTCAACTACCTGGGGCATGTTGTGTCAGACAACGGAGTTGCCGTTGACCCAGAGAAGATTGCAGCGATCACCGACTGGCCAGTACCTCGAGATAAGCACCAAGTAAGAAGTTTTCTCGGCCTCTGCACCTACTACAGGAGGTACGTGAAAGGATTTGCAAACATTGCAAAACCTCTTACCAGGCTCACCGAGGAAAAACGGACTTTCCTTTGGGATCACGAATGTCAGGCATCCTTTGAGGAGTTGAAGAAGAAGTTGAGTAGTGCTCCTATTCTGAGCTATCCCCGTCCCGAGGGCAAGTTCATACTTGACACAGACGCCAGCAACACCGCTATTGGGAGCGTCCTCTCTCAGCTCCAAGATGGAGAAGAAAGGGTCATTGGATATTTCAGTAAAGCGCTCTCAGCTCCGGAACGCAACTACTGTGTCACAAGGAAGGAGCTTCTGGCAGTGGTGAAATCTATAGAGCATTTTCACAAATATCTATACGGCAGAAGATTCCTCCTGAGAACGGACCACGCGGCTCTAATGTGGCTGCTACGATTCAAGTCACCAGAAGGACAAGTGGCGAGGTGGATAGAGCGCCTTCAAGAATATGACTTTGAATCTGCTCATCGTGCTGGAACGAGTCACAGAAATGCGGATGCGCTCTCAAGGAGGCCTTGTGGCGAAGACTGCGGGCATTGTTCTCGACAAGAAGAGAAGCAGGCAGCAGTGTTGAGGACAACGGTGGTCATGGACAGTTGGCAGGATGCAGAGGTGTCAAAAGAGCAGGACAAGGACCCGGACTTGAAACAAATGAAGCAGTGGAAACTATCAGGGCAAGGAAGACCAACCTGGCAGGATGTTGCTCCAATGTCGAAGAATGTAAAGACTTACTGGGCCCAATGGGACTCCATTCTAGTGGACAACGGGCTGCTGAAACGGGCATTGGAGAACACGGAAGGAGATCAGCGCAGACTACAGCTCATCGTTCCAAAGAGTAAAGTGCCCGAAGTACTCAGGGAACTTCATGACGGAGTATCTGGTGGCCACCTTGGGGTTCACCGTACATTGGAAAAGGTACGTGAACGCTTTTACTGGGCGAACCTTAAGGACGATGTGTTGGACTGGTGCAGGCGTTGTGCGGCTTCTAACGGACCCATAAGAAGAAAGAAGGCCCCAATGAGGAAGTACAACGTGGGAGCACCGTTTGAGAGGATAGCAATTGACATCGCTGGCCCTTTCCCAGTGACGGATGAAGGTTACCGGTATATTCTCGTGGCCATGGACTACTTTTCCAAGTGGGTGGAAGCTTACGCCCTTCCGAATCAGGAGGCAGTCACGGTTGCGGACGTACTGGTGAAGCAGCTCGTCAGTAGGTTTGGAGTACCCATGGAACTTCACTCTGACCAGGGACGAAACTTTGAGTCTGCAGTCTTCTCCGGGATGTGCGAAGCACTGGGAATACGGAAGACCAGGACGACACCTCTTCACCCTCAATCCGATGGCATGGTGGAGCGCATGAACAGGACTATGGGTCGATATTTGTCCAAAGTGGTCTCCGACCATCAGCGAGACTGGGACCAGTATCTTCACCTGTTCCTGCTGGCCTACCGCAGTTCAGTCAGTGAAGCAACGGGGCAGACTCCCGCAAATGTGGTGTTCGGCAGAGAACTTCGGTTGCCTTGTGATCTGAAATTCGGTTTCAAGCCTGACGAGGAAATTGCCGGAGAGGAGTACGTCACGGATCTACGGAAGCGAATGGATAATATCCATGAGAAGGTTCGCACAAACATCCAGGGGGCAAGTGACAGAATGAAGGAGCGCTACGACATCAGGGCTGAGAAAGGTGGCTACCAACCTGGAGACTTGGTCTGGCTATATGATCCTCGAAGAAGGCGAGGCTACTCACCTAAACTGCAGAACTTCTGGGACCCGTTTGAGATCGTCAAGAGGATCAACGACATCGTATATAGGATCAGGAAGCAGCCTAAAGGAAAACCCAAGGTAGTCCATTTCAATAGACTGGCGCCGTACAAAGGAGACCATGGTCCGGCAGAAGACCAGCAGGTTAGGTACCTAAACAATGTGGAGACAAATAATGACCCAGTTGCAAATACTAAGGTACCAGGGTTTCGTGGAGTAACTCAGGTAATCTACAGGGATATCTTCTCGTTACCAGTGGAGTATTCTCTGGCCCATTGTGTTGCCGAAGATCTGAGGACTTCTCGAGGGATTGCAACGGTCTTCAGGAAGAAGTTCGGCGGAACTGAGGAGCTGGAACGCCAAGAACCAAGTGTCGGGAAGGCACTCCACCAGCCGCTCGAAGGACGACACCTGTTTTACTTGGTTACCAAGCGTGCCACTGATCAGAAGCCGACGTATGACGCAATGCGGCGAAGCCTCGACGACCTTCGGAGTAAGCTTCTGAGACTGCGTGTCACTAAGCTCGCTATTCCGAAGTTGGGCTGTGGATACGACGGCTTGGAGTGGAAGATGGTCAGGGACATTATCGAACAGACATTCGCCAACTCTGGAGTTGCCATATTGGTGTGCACATTCAACCCCTGGAAAGAAAGTGCGTCTCCATCAGTAGAAGCTCATAAATGCCCGATTTCTCCGGACTTGCTCTGGGGCAGAGCACTTTTAAGGAGGGGGCAGTGTTACGGGCGCCGGCAGGAAGACGGAAGCAAGAGGATTAGCGGCTTAAATCCGTCGGCGGGAGAAGTTAAAATAGGATTAGGACGGTTCTAGATCGTCTCCTTTTGTCGGCAAAGGATTAAGAATATTCCAGAATTGTCTGGCCCCTCCGTGTTCTAGAATGTTCGGCTTTGCCTATAAAAAGACTTCCCTCACCTCGAGTCAGTCAGTCTTAGCCTGAGAGTAGACCAGTGAAGATCTGTGATAAGTGTAATAAGTGAGTGTCAGTGTGATAAACTAGTCAGAGTTGAACCGGCCCGTGTAATAATTGTATCAGTGAACTGTGACAGTCTCGCGAGTGTAATAAACTGTTTCTGTTTGTTACTGTGTGTCAGTTTGTGATACTTGAAGAATCTTACGGTTGGTGGACTAGTGAACTGTAAGTGTTAATTATTAGTTATAAATTGTAGTGTGATTTTATAATATTCATAGAAACTATTGTAACTAGTTAAGCTATCTAGAATTAGTAATATTTTATATTATTGTAATAATTAAATAGGTGTTAGGCCTAGATGATAATATTTAGAATATTGTTATTATAAATTTATATTAGTTCAATAATTTAATTCTTAATAGTTTAATTGTATCCTTTTTATCATTTTGTTAATAAATATTAGTTTCTTTAATTAAGGAATTGTTTAATTCATTTTAATACCCAGTAGCCCGTAACATTATTTCTTGAGATATCATTTCACACTTCTAAAATGAAGCTAATGATAAAATAACCAAACATCTTTTGTTTGTTTTATAACTAGTTGAAGAAGGCCAGGTGTCAGTGGAAAGAATGTTTTATCTACTTTTTTATTATTATTTAATTTTTTGGTTAGCTGTTTCACAAACTGTTGCTTAATTAGTCAAAAAATTAGTAGCTTTCACATTGTATCATATCTCACTTTGTATCAAACATTTTACTTTTATTATTATTATTTTCTTTAGTTTATTGTCTTAATGTTGTATTCTTCATATATGCAACAAAACACTTATTTACCTTTTAAAAAATTTATATTGTTTTGAATGTTAAATGTTTTTGTAAAAATTTAGTCCTTAATTATTTTAAGTAAACCACAATTGACACCATTAACTTGTTTTCAGGTGAATTCTCCAGTGCTATAGAAACTCTAGGAACTGCTATATCTTTGATCAAACAGTCCAAGATATCTAATGATGACAGGTGTAAAATCTTGATATCATCTCTCCAAGATACATTGCATGGTGTTGAGGCAAAGAGATATGCTTCAAGTCGGAGAGGTTTGTATTTTTAAATTGTTTGTTTTGTGTTAAACTGCATTTAATCGAAATGCGGGTGATAACATGTATCAATTAAACTTATTTTTTCAGAGCGGTCTAGATCTCGTGATCGGGCACCTCATAGGAGGTCACGCAGAAGTCGATCAAGGGAGAGGAGTCGTGATAGGTAAGACAGTTATAATTTTATTATTGGCATCACCACTACTTATTAATTATTAATTATTTCATTCTTCATTATGAAAATAAAAAAAAATTTCATACTGCAACTCTGTCTATAAAGCTATGGTTGGGAAAGTTGATTGGAAATGTATTTTTTTCTTGCATCATGAGAAAAAATTTTTGGTTAATGTTTTAATTATCCCTTGATTCACTAAATGTGTTCGGTGATAAGCTACGGGTCTATATATCCCAGGTTTGACAGTTTCCAAAGTGTGTAACCTTAATTGAGGGAAAACCTGATAACTGAGTGTGATCGTGTGTGAATCACCTCCCTCTACTATCTTTAGAAACAGTAATAAACCTATGACCTTTTATTTTTTCAAATAAACATTATTTGTGTATTATGTTAGCTCATGTTGAATAAATCTTGCGTGTATCATAGTAGGCAAATAATATATTTTACAAATATCTCATAAATCAAGCTACCTATGATACACATTTACTTAATAAGGTTTATAATTGTTGTGGGTGAAATCTAAACTGCCCGAAATTGGTTTGTGTAAATAAAAATTATAAAATTACACATTTAATGAATTACTATTCTTTACTAATTACTTTAAAAAATATATAAGTTCCCACTAATCACGTAAAGTTTAATGTTTTCTTGAGGCTTTCAGTATAAAAACAGTGAATGTTTAAAGTGCGATTGCTTTGTTGAATCTTTTGAAAATGAACTATTGTATACAGAATAAAATGTAATAAATGCCTCAAAATACATTCAACAACAAAAGATTTGTGTTCCCATAAATAATTCTTGTCTGGTATTTAAAATTTTAATATAAATTTGAAATATCCAACTTTTTTAGGTACTATGGAGAGAGTGGGGGAAGTAGTAGCTATGGTAGGGAGAGGTCCAGAAGCCGGGAGAGAGATCGGGAAAGGAGTCGCGATGAAAGGTAAATATGCACAGGTTACTTGAATATTAAGGTGATTTGAGAAATAGATCAATCTTTCTTTAAGTACCATTGCAATTTTATTTTAAATCAACCTATTTAAGCTATCCCTTTTGTAAACAATTTTTGGATAGGAATCTAGGATTTAAAATGTAAGGGAGAGTAGGCAAAGTGTGTTCATCTAAACCCTAACGAGATAATATTTCCAATCCCTCTTATGGATTCAACTGAGGCTGGAGTATTTATATTATATAATATATATGTAAGTCGTGAATTCAACGACTTAACCAATGAGGTGATAGAATAAAACACTTGTGGATGCAGTTCAGAACTGTAATTAAAAAAGAACATATTTACAAAGTTATAACTAACTAAATAACTCCAGGTATCTTTAATAACATACCTGAATCAACACAATAGTGGATATTCTATAAAACACTCAATTATCAATCTATAATCTAACAATGTCAATTATAACCTCGCTCACATATGTCTCTGAAGGTTATCTCAGCTCTGTGCCATATGACTAAGTTTGGCGTCAGTATTCAAACTTACATCCCCTTTTTTGGAAGAGGACTACCGTTATCATCCCGATAAGGAACCAATTTGCTGGCGTGAAATAAATTCGATTCTTTCTTTTTGAATCCACTGTCGATGATGTACATCACATTAGATAATTTTTCTTTTATTCTGTGAGGACCTGATCTAATCACTTCCAATTTACCTCTATTTAGACCATTACTATATTGAATGTAAACCAAATCGCCTTCTTTATATATGATTTCTTTTACATTTCTGTCATAATACTTCTTATTTTGTTCATGTATTTTTTTCGAGTTCTCAAAAGCTATTGATCTATTTTCTTCTAAGTTCTCTTTTTTATTTGTTTCCAATTCTTTTGGTAAGATTGAATCGTCAATTCCTGTTAGCAAATAATTTGGTGTGAAACCCGTTGAACTATGGATTGTAGTGTTGTATTCTTTAACACACTCTTCTGCTATAATAGTCCATGGACGTTCCTTGTTTTCATATATTTTACACCGAATTCTGTTAACCAACGTTTGATTTGTTCTTTCATTCAGCCCATTTGAGAATGCACAGTCTACGGCTGTGAATATTAATTTTATCCCTCTTGACTTCAAATAATGTTTAAATTGTGTGGAGTTGATTCCAGAATATTGATCTGTTAACAAAGTTTTGATTTTGCCTTTATTTTCCACTGTTTTTATTAATTTTATAAAGTCTTTAGCAATCTGTGTCTTAGAAGTAGCAATGAAAGCATATCTAGTAAAGTGATCTATAATTAGGTGCAGATATTTCTTTGTACTTCTATTTCCAGTAAAACCACCAATTGTATCTAAAGATACAATTTCAAAAGGTTCTTTTGCGGGACCCAATTGTGACATAGGTGCATTAAAACAACCTATTCTGGTCTTATTCTTAATACAAGTTTCACATGATCGGCATGTTTGTTTAATATGTTTGTACATATTTTTAAAATAAAATTTGTGACCTATTATTAACGTTAATTGTTTCGTTCCAATGTGTCCTTGTTTAATATGTGCGTCCTTTATCAATTTTTTTCCAAATTCTTCTGTTAGCCAAATCTTCTTTCTGTTGTTCAATTTTTTATAAATGACATTATTTTCCAAAAAAGTATGTTTGTCCAGTTTCAATTGTTTTTGATTGTTTACTACATCTTCCAATTTTAAAAAATTTGTTATTTTGATTGCTGAATCTATTTCATTTTCTTGTTCATTTGATTCTAAAACTGGGTTTCTGGAAATGCAATCAGCTTCTAAATTATCTTTTCCGGGATTATATACTATGACGAAATCAAATTGTGAAATGTAATTCAAGATTTGCAATAATTCTGGATCTTTGCAGTTTTTTACGTTGAAGTTTTCCAGTGGCTTATGATCTGTAAAAATGATAAATCTTTTTCCTAATAGATAATATTGCCAATATAATATCGCCTCTTTTATGGCGAGACTTTCTAAGTATATGGCCTTCTTCCTTTTTTGGGCTTCCGTCAGTTTTCTGGAAAAATTAAATACCGGCTTCAAAGATTTATCATCTTGTGGCTGCTTCAAAATTGCACCAACTCCTTTTAAAGAGGCATCAGTATAAATATATATCGGTGCTCGTAGGTTAAAAATTGCCAATACTGGATCCGAACATAAAATTTTTTTTATTTTATTAAAACTCTCTTCACATTTTTCTGTCCAAATGAAATCCACATTTTTCCTCAATAGATTATATAGTGGTTCTTTTTAGAGTTTATACCAAAATTCTAGAGTATTTTGGTATATACTCTAAATAAAAACTAATTTTTCCTAAAAACTGTCTTATTTGTTTTTTTGTTTGTGGTCTAGGAAATTTATTTATGGCCACCAGGTTATCATTTAATGGTCGTACGGAGTTATCACCAATTTCGTGTCCTAAATATGCCGTTATTCTTTTTGCAAATTTACATTTTGCTCTATTTAATTTGAGACCTTCACTTTTTAATGCTTTCAGTGTTAATTCTATATGTTTTATATGATCTACATAATTTTCGGAATAAATCAGTATATCATCTATATAGTTCACCGCAAAGGCATCTAAACCATTTTTTCTTAAGACACTAGACAATATTCTTTGGAAAATAGCTGGTGACGATTTCAATCCGAACGGGAGACATGTCCATTGCCAGTGCCCATGATGTGTCACAAAAGCCGTTTTATATCTGTCTTTTTCTCGCACTGGTATCGACCAAAACGCTGAGTTTATGTCTAGTTTAGTGTAGAACTTACAGCCTCCAGCACGTACTGTCAAATCTTCGATTCTTGGAAATGGTTGACTCTCTGGAACGACTATTTTGTTTAGTTCTCTGAAGTCTATGCATAAACGAGATTTTCTTTCTTCTTCTTTTTTATAGACTAATGTTATTGGGGCGGCATAAGGGCTACAAGACTCTTGAATTAGTTCTGCTTTCAACAATTCCTTGATTTGCTTTTCAATCTCTATTTTGTCCTCTAATGTGCATCTATAAGGTTTTTTCGCTGTATATTTATTTACAGTTAATCTTATAGCAGCTTCATAGTTTCTTGTTCTACCAATATCGAATTTATCTTTTGCAAACAATTCTTCATATTCCAATAAGATGTCATCTAAGTTGTTAATAGCATGTTCCTTTTTTTCTTGAAAAACATTCATATTAACTTTTTTCTCTTCTAACATTTTATAATTTTGTGTAATCTTCAAATTCTCATCTTGTTGCAATTTGAAAGCTTGAATTAAATCTAAGCCTAATAACAGGTCGTCTTTAAATCTTCTGCTTTTCACTATAAAAAACGGTACATATTTTTCAATATCGAAAATCTTAATTAGTACAGACACTATACCTTCTGATTTTGCAACGCCTGATACGCCTTCTATGTTTTCACCCCCACTTATTCCTTTCTTCATTTTTTCTTTTTTATAAAACTCGTAATTCATCAAGGAGATATTAGATCCAGAGTTGTACAAAGCAATTGCCGGTTTTTTATCGACTAATATCTTCAATTTTATAAGTGGGGTGACTACACGTTTTTTGCTTCTTCAGCATGGGAAACAGCATCTTGAATTTCCGAATTATTTACTAATTTAATATTCTCATTTTTTACTTTTCTATTGCCACATAAATTTTCAGGATGAAATCTATTTTTATACCCTAATTTTTCACAACGGATGCAAGTTTTCTTCTCACTCATATTTTGTTTTGGTTTTATTATTTTATTTGACTGACCAAAAAGTCTTAATTTAGACATTAAATCTTCTATGGTCACTAATTCCTTTTTATCTAGCCTATTTTTAATAAATTGTGGTAATGACACTACTATTAAATTTATTTGTGACGTTAAAGTTAAGGATGGATCAACTTCAATCAAAAGACTTCTTTTCTTTAAACCAAAATCTAGAAATGATCCATTCGAGTATTTAAAGCTGTAAGCATATTCGACTTTATCCCAGGACTGTTCATCAAAGGTATCCAAAAAAGAGTTGTTCCAAAATTCCCATACATGAGTTAATGAATTAGTCTGCATATAGATTGTATACCATGTCAGTGCAGATTCTTCCAAAAATAACCTTAGGGCCTCAGCATATTTATTTTCTTTCAATCCTAACCTTTCACATTCCTGAATAAATAGATTCATCCACGTTTTAGCGGTACAGTTATGTCCATCAAATTTTTCCAAAACCATATCCTTAGCTATAGAGTGCATAGACCTTTCTGTGTTAGTGCTTGGTACATTTACTATTTGTTTTTCTTGCACTTCATCCAAATACATATCATAAAAGGCTACATTACCTTCCTCGTCCATGTAAATAGATTTCAGTTCATCTTTTAGTGATATTACAACATTTCTATATGTACCCCGCACATTCAAACTTTTCTCAACATTAGTGGCAAATAATTGTTTATGTGCTTCACAAGTTTGTTGTTCTTTTGGGAAAGCAAAAATTTCCACCTGGTTTACCAATTTTATAGTTTTTACCTTTACTAATGTGCTCTTTGAGTTTGCTCCAGCTTCCGCTACAAAATGAAATTTTGCCTTAATCATGTCCGTTGTGTTGATTTGTAAGTCGTGAATTCAACGACTTAACCAATGAGGTGATAGAATAAAACACTTGTGGATGCAGTTCAGAACTGTAATTAAAAAAGAACATATTTACAAAGTTATAACTAACTAAATAACTCCAGGTATCTTTAATAACATACCTGAATCAACACAATAGTGGATATTCTATAAAACACTCAATTATCAATCTATAATCTAACAATGTCAATTATAACCTCGCTCACATATGTCTCTGAAGGTTATCTCAGCTCTGTGCCATATGACTAAGTTTGGCGTCAGTATTCAAACTTACATATACAATAATAGTTGGATTTATTGTTTTTATTTAACCTAAACAGCCTACTTGTTAAACGATTTGCTTTTGTCTTTACTCTATAGACTTGTTTTAATTATACATGTGCCCAGTTCCAGGTATTATGAAGAAAGATATCGGGAAAGAGAAAAGGAAAGGGACAGAGACAGGGATCGTGAAAGAGAGCGAGAAGGAAGGCACTCAGAGAGGGAGCGAGAAAGAGAGAGTACAAGGACTTCCTCAAGACACTAAATGTTCACAAAAATTCACTCTGTTTGCTGTTTCATTTTTAGACATTTTATCAATGATTTTTTTATCTTCGTAGTTTGTTAAAAGAACAATTTATGGACTAAGCATTCAAGATTTTTTTTTATTTCAAAAGTTCGGCTGAATAAAATATTTTTATTATTTTTCTCCTTATTGTGATTAGTCTTAATTACTAGGCAAGTTAGTTGATACACTATCAACAAAATAATGCCTATTAGCATTAGATTAAAAAAAAAATTTATTATAAAGTGTATAATTTTTACTTGTGTGGTTTGCTTTGTACATTTGTACATCATTACTAGAAAATAGTTTAATTACAGGCTTGAAAAACAAGACTTGATTTTTTTTTTTACATTCCTATCCAATTATAAGAATTAATCTATATAAATTATATTTATCATTCTTATAGTTGAGTAAATATTTTTTTCCAAATCCAACCAGTCAAAAGTCATGCCATAATGTTACATCTAGGAAGCATGTAATAAACATACTAGAAGTCTTAGGATCTTGGAGTAGAGGCTCTTGTTGCAGGGAATAATGTCCATGGTTTTTGGTTAAAGGCAATGAATTTCCTATGAAAGTGAAATAAAAAAAAATTATTTTTTTTATATCAGTTTATAGTTAAAAAATATAACAACCCCTCAAAGCATGAAATTCAAAAATCAAAATTTTGAATCTAGACTGAACAGGGCTTTACTATTCCTTTTATGGTCTATCATGGTATGGTATACCATCTGTTACTTGGAAATGTACATATTTTTTCAATTATAATAGATACAAAGAAAAATTGCTGGGGCATCAATGTTAGGGAATTTATTGCTCCTTAATTTGTATATTAATGTCTTCTAAAAGCTAGGGTCAAATATATTCAAGATAAAGAACAACATGATGGGTCATTTTTTTTTTTGTCCTAGACCCCAGAACTTTTTAAATCCAATTAAATGTGTAAAATTAGTAGCAGTGTGTGGGAGCGCGGTAATGATTGAATTTGCGAACATTTTCTTTCGTGAAGGGGAGCCTTTAAACGTGACGGGGGAAACTCTTCATGAAATTAACCTCAAGTCAGAGAAGGTTACGTATGTAAAGGAACGAAGGTACCCGCAAGTTTTGAGAAAACATCCGGGAGGAACTAGAGGAGCTGAAGCGGTAGGGTATCATTATCGATAGTAAATCGCCGTTTAATAGCCCCTTATGGGCGGTGAAGAAAAAGTCCATTGAGGGTGAGTCTCAGGAACGCTATAGGGTGGTGATTGACTATAGACAATTGAATGAAAATACTCTGGACGAAAAGTACCCCATCCCGAGATTGGATATCTTGGATAGGTTAGGTGGGGCGGTGATTTTTAGCACATTGGACCTGAAATCCAGATATCAAATACGTATGCACCCCATGGACCAGTGTAAGACAGCATTTACATTCAAAAGGGGCATTATGAATTTACGCGCATGCCCTTTGGACTGAAGAACGTGCCCATCACGTTCCAAAAACTAATGGACGAGTTCCTGCGTGGTCTAGACGAGAATGTGTGCCAAGTGTACATGGACGATCTCCTCGTTTTTAGTAGAACTGAGGCACAGCATATCGAGGACTTGAGACGGGTTTTTCAGAGGATTAGGCAGTTTGGGCTGAAACTTTCCAGAGAAAAGTCTATTTTAGGCCAGAGACGGATCAATTTCCTGGGACATACCATATCGGAGGAAGGAGTGCGTCCGGACAGTAACAAAGTTGAGGCGATTGCCAAAATGGCAGTTCCAAGTGACGCGAAGGGAATCAGACGTCTGTTAGGAACCCTTAATTATTACCGCCGTTTCGTCCCAGAGATGGCTGAAAATCTCGTTTCTTTGAACGAGCTCCTAAGAAACGGATTACTCAGGAAATGGAAGCGAAGGTTAGGAAATGCATGGAGCAGTTGCAGACTCAACCGTTTCTCGCGTTCCCAGACTTCAGCAAACCGTATTCAATTACAACGGACGCTAGCGAGTATGCGTTGGGGAGCGTATTATCTCAGGAGAGTGAGAAGGGGGATAGACCGATCGCATATGCGAGTAGGAGGCTCACGGACGCGGAGTCCAGATATAGTGCGCTAAAGCGCGAACTACTAGGCATCGTTTGGACGGTCCAACACTTCCGTCCCCACGTGTTCGGGAAACGGTTTAAAGTCCACACACACCACCGTCCTCTTCTGTGAGTGGGAAATTGAAAAGAATCATCGGCGAGAGTCACGCGGTGGAAGGAGATCTTCAGCCAATATAACATGGAGGTGGTCTATAAGCCGGGAAAGGATAACGTGGTGGCGGACTGGATATCCCGCGCTCTTCAAGTCAACGTGATAGAACCTGAGGTGGGCGAACCGTCGGAGGAGCTGCAAAACTTTATCCGAGAATGGTCGGGGAACGAGACCTCGGGACAGACCGACGATTCCCCCGACCAGGATGAATCATGAGAGGAGAGATTGGCGGAGATGGAAGAGCTAGATGAGCCCGTAAATCTTAAAAATAGGCAAATAATATGGAAAACCAGGACAGCAGGGCTTCTGAAAATAGAATTCTCGATGCGTCCAAGGCTGGTGGGACCCACTACCTCTATGTCGGAAACGGAACGATATGGGAGAAAATCCGCAATCTATGGAGAACGGAGAAGATAGGCATTGACAGAACGTTCATTAGATGTCGCCTGATGGTAGAAACGATAAGGGATGCTGAACAACAGGAGGTAACTTTGGCGTACCATCAAGGTAAAACGAATCATCGAGGAATCAATGAAACCACATCAGCCCTCAAGCGGAAGTATTATTGGGTTGGGATGAGGAGAACGGAGGAGGCTATCGTGAGGGAATGTGTCATCTGTCATACCGCGAAGTACGATCGCCCCCCCCCCCCATAGGAGTACAAACAGAGACGGATACCCCCACAGCACCGGTGACGGACTTTCTGATAGACACCTTCACGTGGAGAGGTTTCAAATGGGTGACGATAGTGGACATCTTCAGTAAAATAGCTATGGCCCACCCGGTGAAGGAGAAGTCAGCAGCGGCAGTCAGTGATGCCCTTCGAATTTCGTTCCAATTCTACGGGGTACCGGATAGACTTTCCTCGGATGTGTGCAGAGAGTTTGATAATGCTCAGGTGCGAAAGGAGAAAGGGATCTCCGGGTCGAATGGCACTGGAACACACCTGGTCATCCGAAGAGTAGGGGGGAGATCGAACGATTACACAGTACCTTGGGGGAACATTTGCAGGTATTCCATGCGGACAAGGGCCTAGAGACAGATGAGGCAATGCCCCGCGCCATAGCGGCGTACAATCTCATTCGATCCACATGGCCACTGGGTTTTCCCCTTTTGAAGCTCTTTTCGGTCTTCGGACCCGAAGAAGAGATGGGCGGGGTACGGTAGTGGACGAAGACATGGCGGATCGACTAGTAGTCAATCGAATCCGACTCGATAGAACGTGGGGGGAGGAGCACGGGCGGATGATAGCAGAAAAGACTAAGAGGGTAGCAAGGAATAACAGTGGCGTTAAAGACATCACAGGTACTTTAAAAATAGGTACTATCGTGTATTGACAAAATACGTCAAATCGCGCAAAGGAAGTCCGGAAGTACGAGGGGACATTCAAAGTGGTTGCAATTCGAGAGCACAATCTGGTTACCATCCAGCATCTGGCCGAGCACAGGAAGCGTAGAACGGTCCATATAGAGCAGCTCAAAGTGCCAGCTGGGGAAGCCAGACAATAAGCATATATTATTTTGGTTTTAATATATTTTATTGGTTGTAGTTTTATTTCTATTTTTAGGTGAAGAAAACAGTGTAATTGTATCAGTTTCATTTGTGTTCTGTTGGTGTAATGTAGAGTTTTGTAAAGCACCAGAGGTTTAATTTTGTATATAAGGAAGTTGTTCAGTAAAACATAGATACATTTTCTTTGTTTTTTGTTTCTGCATTTCTATTTTTATTTTATTTTTAAGTTTACTAGGACATTCGTAAACTGGCAGGGGGGAGTTAAGAGAAGATAGATAATAATATACCTAATAATCCAAATCAGGGACTGTAAACATTATAAATACTATAAATAGAGGATTTGTATCTCAATAAACCAGTGTTTAACCAGCCTTCAAGTGAGTTGTTTATTTACCGACTTTGTCTTTTTTTTATGTTTTGCTTGGCTTATGTTATATATATATATATATATATATATATATATATATATATATATATATATATATATATATATATATATATATATATATATGTATTGGTTTCTACTTATCTTGACTGTTATGGAAAATATATTGTATTTTAGTTCTTGAGTTTCAGTCTTTCTTGAACTTCTTAGGCGACGTTTCGAGACTAGGTTAGTCTCATACTCATGCCCTGACAATGAACAAATGAGCTTTTAGTAAAAACATTAAATAGCACACTAAAATAGATGTAAAATGACCTGTGTAAGTTGTAATAGATAGGGTGTACTTACAAGTTCTAAAGAATGAATCAGTTTTTCATTAATCAGTTGCCTCGCAAAACAGCATAAAATGTTTGTATTGCAATTGCTATGATCAATGAGTAAGTAATCCATTTTTTAGGAACAGCAGTTTATTTAATTGTTGAATCATATTAGATATTGTTATTTTTATATATTATGAATTAATTAAATTTGCATAACACGAGCTAAGACCTTGAACATCCCATTTTTTGTTTACAGCGCGATTTTTATACTTCTCTATAGTTATCATTTCTTTTATATTCCGTTTGAAACTATTTTTCTCTTGGTGTATTATTTTAGGTTTATCAAATTTAAAGGTATGTTGTGTATTTCTAAAATGTGTAGTGAGAGCTGTTTGATCTGGTTTATTGGGGTTTTTTATTATTGAATCACAACTATATTTGTGTTGGTACACTCTACGTTTTAAGTATTGTTCCGATGTTCCGAAATAGGATTTACCGCATTTATCTTCACATTGTATTTCGTACACGACATTTGATTTTAGCTCTAATTTATCCGAATCTTTGGTTTTTGTAAATAGTCTTGACACAGTGGCTGTGTTTTTGAAAGTAATTGCGGAGTCTTTTTTACTTTTATTACCGGTGAGTGTTTTTGCTAGTCTTTCTGAAAGTGTTGGTATATAAGGTAATGTATAGTATTTTTTAGGATTGGTTTCATTTAGGTTGTTTTGGTTAGAAAGTGTTTTTGTTGTTTTTAATAAATTGCGAAGGAGGCTGTGTGGATAACCATTCTTTAATAAGAGGTCCACTACGTTGTTTTCGGCTGTTTTTTGGTGTATTGGGGATGATAATTTTCTCGCGCGATTTATTAGGTTTTTAGCGGTATTTATTTTATATCTTTTGGGGCATTGGCTTGTGTAGTGTATGTATCGACCAGAGTGAATAGGTTTTTGCCACCATTTAGTTTCTATTTCTCCGTTTGATTTTCTGATTAAGAGAACGTCTAAAAATGGTATTTTATTATCTTTTTCAAATTCAATAGTAAAGTTTAATCGAGTGGAATATTTATTAAATTCATTTAAAATTATTTCTTTTTCATTATTTTCGGTTGGTATCGCTGTTATTATATCATCCACATATTTAAATAGAAACGGGATATTAAATGGTATTTTTGGTATGACTGTATTTAACAGTTCTTCTAAGTAAATATCAGCCAAGATAGGTGAAATAGGAGATCCCATAGGGCAGCCGAATTTTTGGATATAAAATTTTTCATTGAATTGAAAATATCCTCTATCTGTACATAGGGCCAGTAATTGTAAAAATAGTTTTTTGGGGATTTTTGTATGCGTTTTTAATTTATTCCAATTTTTTTCTATTATAGTTTTTATTTTGGAAATGCATATGTTAGTAAATAAAGACGAGGCATCTAATGAAATTAATTTATAGCCTTCAGGAATTTTAATATTTGTGATTTTTTGATGAAATTCAAATGAATCTTTAAGATTATATTTATTTGTAGATAAGTGATTTAACAATTCGGCTAAGTATTTTGAAAGCTCATACGTCGGTGAATTTATGAATGATACTATAGGTCTGACTGGGTTTCCGGGTTTATGATTTTTTATAACTGTATATAATTTAGGGGAAGTCGGGGAATTGGTAATGAGTTTTTTGTATGTTTTTATATCAATGTAATTATTCTTCTTTAATAATCCTAGAGTTATGTTGGTATCTGTCATCAATTTATGTGTAGGATTGGAACCGACCTTTTTATAAGTTTGGGCATCATTTAGCAATAACTGAGTTTTATTTATGTATTCGTCTCTGTTGATCGCGACAGTTTGGTTTGTTTTGTCTGTTTTTGTGATTATTATATTAGGTTGTGTTTTTAAAAATTGTTTGGTTTTTTTGTTCAATTTTTGTATGTTAAAATCTTTCTTGTTATTATTATTATGTTTAATATTTTTGTAATTTGTAATTATATTAACGCATTTGCCTCTTACTTCATCACGATCAGTTTCTTCTACATTATTTTGTATTATATATTCAATGTCACTAATGATAGATGTTACGGGTAATTGATTAGGTTCATAATTTATACAATATTTAGGGCCGAGAGATAAAAACTGTTTCACGTCTGATGGAAATACTGTATTAGTAAGATTAACAAACCACTTTTCATTTCCTATATTAACCGATCTTTTATTATTTACTTTTGATATCTTTTTTATTTGATTTTCTTTTATTTGATTAAATATTCTTTCGTATGTATTATTGATTGTATTATAAAATTTTTCGTAGATATTTTGTGGTATTTTTTTACGCAATTCGGTTTTGTAGTTTTCAATGTCTTTGTTTAATTTGTCCACTTTAAATATTGCGCTTTTTATTTCCATATTTAGAATGTGTTTTTTAAACCTATAGAGGGCTCTATTGAATTCTATTTGATATCTTTTTTCAATTTTACAAGTTGTATTTATACGTTTGAATGTATTGTCAATGTGTGGTGGTAGCAGTTGTTCTGACCGGCATCTTAATAAAAATGTTCTATTATTTTTAGCGGCGGCTAGTTTTTTATATGAGTTTTGAAAACCCTTCATCAGTGAGCATGTATGTGTATCGTGTGTCTGTTTAATGTCGTCGTAAAATCCCATTTCCTCGTATATACTGTAGATTATCAATATACACTCTTAAAGTAAATATTGGTTTCTACTTATCTTGACTGTTATGGAAAATATATTGTATTTTAGTTCTTGAGTTTCAGTCTTTCTTGAACTTCTTAGGCGACGTTTCGAGACTAGGTTAGTCTCATACTCATGCCCTGACAATGAACAAATGAGCTTTTAGTAAAAACATTAAATAGCACACTAAAATAGATGTAAAATGACCTGTGTAAGTTGTAATAGATAGGGTGTACTTACAAGTTCTAAAGAATGAATCAGTTTTTCATTAATCAGTTGCCTCGCAAAACAGCATAAAATGTTTGTATTGCAATTGCTATGATCAATGAGTAAGTAATCCATTTTTTAGGAACAGCAGTTTATTCAATTGTTGAATCATATTAGATATTGTTATTTTTATATATTATGAATTAATTAAATTTGCATAACACGAGCTAAGACCTTGAACATCCCATTTTTTGTTTACAGCGCGATTTTTATACTTCTCTATAGTTATCATTTCTTTTATATTCCGTTTGAAACTATTTTTCCCTTGGTGTATTATTTTAGGTTTATCAAATTTAAAGGTATGTTGTGTATTTCTAAAATGTGTAGTGAGAGCTGTTTGATCTGGTTTATTGGGGTTTTTTATTATTGAATCACAACTATATTTGTGTTGGTACACTCTACGTTTTAAGTATTGTTCCGATGTTCCGAAATAGGATTTACCGCATTTATCTTCACATTGTATTTCGTACACGACATTTGATTTTAGCTCTAATTTATCCGAATCTTTGGTTTTTGTAAATAGTCTTGACACAGTGGCTGTGTTTTTGAAAGTAATTGCGGAGTCTTTTTTACTTTTATTACCGGTGAGTGTTTTTGCTAGTCTTTCTGAAAGTGTTGGTATATAAGGTAATGTATAGTATTTTTTAGGATTGGTTTCATTTAGGTTGTTTTGGTTAGAAAGTGTTTTTGTTGTTTTTAATAAATTGCGAAGGAGGCTGTGTGGATAACCATTCTTTAATAAGAGGTCCACTACGTTGTTTCGGCTGTTTTTTGGTGTATTGGGGATGATAATTTTCTCGCGCGATTTATTAGGTTTTTAGCGGTATTAAATAAACTGCTGTTCCTAAAAAATGGATTACTTACTCATTGATCATAGCAATTGCAATACAAACATTTTATGCTGTTTTGCGAGGCAACTGATTAATGAAAAACTGATTCATTCTTTAGAACTTGTAAGTACACCCTATCTATTACAACTTACACAGGTCATTTTACATCTATTTTAGTGTGCTATTTAATGTTTTTACTAAAAGCTCATTTGTTCATTGTCAGGGCATGAGTATGAGACTAACCTAGTCTCGAAACGTCGCCTAAGAAGTTCAAGAAAGACTGAAACTCAAGAACTAAAATACAATATATATATATGTATGTATGATTAGACTGAAATATTCCTAGATAAAGTAAAATTCCTAGGTAAAACAAAATAAACATAAAAAAAAAGGAATTTGCCACTATACAACTGCTATATAGAAAAAGAAACATAATTTCAATATCTTATCCTAAAAAAATAAAAAGGAGAAAGAGAAAAAAAAAGAAATTTACAATTAAAAAAAACAGCCATTAATCATAAAAAAAATTAAACAAAATTATAAAACTTAAAGTTAAAACCAAAATAACTTACAACGATCTTGACATAAACAAGAAAAACAAAATTATAAGTAAAATATAGTGCAACTTATTTCAATTCTGAGCGCCGCCTTCTTACGAAGGTTCAGACACTGTGAGGTACCCTAAGTTCCTCGAGGTGAACCGTCCGTACCCTGAAGGGATAATTGACATCGAGAATCGTAAATAAATTGTGCTCCAGTATAGTAATAACCTTTTAGGGTCCCTCGCAGCCGTCTTATTTCGTGCCGTACGTAGGTGTCGATATACGATGGTCCCTAGGGTTAATGCATCCTTACGATATACAGTGTCGTATATTGGCTTTATCGATCCTTGCTTTTTTGTCGCGGATCAGCTTATCGCGTACCATATCCCACCTACCCTTTCGTTTCTTACGCACCTGACAGGATTTCAACCGCAGATCATTATTATTAACTGTTAGGATGTCCCCTCGGTCACGACGTGGTTGGCCAAAAACGATATCCAATGGGGTCAATCCTCTCGCCGCTTGTACCGTATTGTTATACGCGATGATGGCTCTTGGCATGGCTTCATAAGGATCGAGATCGTGACCTAGTTTGAGTAGACAATGCTCCCCCAAAGTATTATGTAGACGTTCAACGACGCCCCTACCCTTGATGTGGTGTGGAGTATTAAGTCTCCAAGTGACACCTAGAGTCTCACTTTCTTGTCGAATGAGCGCATTGTTGAACTCCCTTCCGCAATCCGAAATTATCTCCTCAGATACTGCGGTACCACCGGAGGTTGACGATCGTACTTAGCATGTTGTCATACCTCGCACTGCGCGATACAGTTCTGTATAGTTCGTCCCATTTTCCTCCAAAAATACGACGATTTTAGTGCGCGTAGAGTTTCCTCCCTTCCCTAGTGTTTTGTTTTCCCAATATGATGATCTGCAGCGAATTGTCGCTGTACCGCGGGATCGACGATCGTTTCGACTTCTCCTAAGCAGCGAATTAATGAGTAACACACCCCTATTCCTTCTTCAGGCCAAAGCCGTTTCAGTTTTTCTGTTATTAACCGATTGCGTATATAGACGTGACAGGTGCGACCAGGTGTACTGAACTCTGCAAACAGTTTTTCCAATTCGTTGTCGTCCACTGTAGCCTGACACATAACACATTCGTTAAGCCCTCTACTAGCCCGTGTCCTGCTTTGACCTAATAATTATTTGACGTTTCTGGTCATTAATAATATCGTCGATCTCTGGTAATTCTCGGGGACGGTCTGTGGACGCCGCACTCTCAGAAGATATCTGCAACGGTTCCGTGGAGGGATCCCCATCATTTATTGCATTAATCACGAGATCCCTTGATAACCAGTCGCCAACCGCATTCTCAACTCCTTTTTTATGCACGACACGAAAGTTGTAAACCGCGAGGCTATCTTTCCATCTTGATACCCGCGCTAAAAACTCCTTCAAAGTTCTGAGATATACTAGAGGTTTATGGTCTGTGAATAATTCGAATCGACGGCCGTAAACATAAGGAAGAAAATATTCAACAGCCCACACAACCGCTAACAGCTCCCTTTCGATAGCACTGTATCGACGTTCTAGCTCGTTGAGATTACGACTGGCAAAAGCTATTAGGTTTTTTGACTTGCTCGAAGTTATGAGATAGCACTGCCCCGATAGCAATGTCACTAGCGTCCGTCGCGATTTTAAAGACTTTACGATAGTCGGGGAATGCCAGTAACGGGCTTGTAGTCCAAATTTTCTTGCATTTCGTAATGCTGTCTACATGTTCCGGTCCCAAACGAAATCACCTTCCCTACTTTAGAATATTCGTCAATGGATGGGTCACTTCCGCTATCCCCGGGATACATTTCCTATAGTAATTGATCATCACCAAGATCCGTCGGACTCCGCGAACATTCGTAGGAAGTGGAGCTTCCTGAAATGCTCGCACTCTGTCGGGATCCGGTTGAACACCCTGTCGAGAAACTACATGGCCCAAAACTTTAATTTCGCTTAGTCCAAATTTCGACTTGTCGTCTCTCGATAGGTTAAGGCCAAATTCCCGTCTCCTCATTACCCGCTCTAAATGCCCCGCATGATCTTTCTTAATTCGACTAAAGACGATTAAGTCGCCCATGTAGACCTGTGAGAAATTTACTCCCAGTCCCCTCTGAAATTCATCCATGAGACGCTGGAAAGTTAATGGGGCTACCTTCAACCCGAACGGCATCCGCACAAACTCGAAATGTCCTCTCTCCCATCAAAATGCGGTTTTCCCGATGACCTCCTCAGCCATTCTAACTTGATGGTATCCGCTTTTCAGGTCCAGAGTGCTGAAAACGGTTGCACCTGACAGCCGGTCAAGTATGTCCTCCACACAAGGAAGAAGATTCCGCTCCTCTTTTAAGCTTCGTTTAGTTTTCTATGATCCACTATTACTCGATATTTCTTTGTGGACTCACCCGGGGCAACCTGCTTCTTTTCTACTACCCATAGCGGGCTATTAAACGAGAAGTTACTATGGGAATATTACCCTGCTTAAGAAGATCCCTAAGCTGTTCCTTAATTATATCCCTCATGGCTTGTGCCTGTACTTAACATATATAGGTGTTTCCTGTTTTAGCTCTATCCGGTGGACGGTTATTCTCCCTGTAGTCGGTAAACATTCGCCTTCGCTATAAAATAGATTTTCGTTACGATCAATCACCAGCTCTATTTCATCATTTTCGCATTCGGCGGTCCCGATTTCAATATTGTTACGCTCATTCGTAAGTGGTTCATACGCACGAATCCCTACTTATAGCGCCAGGCGTAGCGATTGACACTCATCCGAAATCCGGCTTTCCTCAAAATGTCGCACCGATAATGAGATCGTACCCTCCCATCAGCTTTTCAATAATATGGATCTTGATCCGTACTTTACTCCTTGCTGGCAACACGCCTGGCCGGTCCAATGATTCAATCGAACCTTCAAAATATCTCTAACGAACACTGTCCGTTGGGCCTTCCCCGCCTGACCGAAGGTTTCCACCAGCCTGTTATACAGAACGAGAAGCTTTTCTGCAAACTCACCCTCGGTTGCTTCCCTTGCTCTTTCAATAGATAAAACACATCTTCTTCAGGACTCCATATTCCTCCGCCATATAGTTTTTTCAACCATGCTTTCAGGACTTCCCACGGATGAGTTGTGTCTCCGCATTGAGTAGTCGCCTCGAAATTCGACTTATCAGTAAAGCTTCCAAAAGTGCCACGTCTGACTCCGAGAGCGTGCCATTTTCCTTTCTGGATGAAATGAGACTCTTAATTTGATCTGCACCCTTGATAAGTGCTCGAGATCTCCTAAAACACCAGTGAATGGTTTGAGCTGACTTATTACTTCATGAATGAAGACCGAATTCCGAGTCCTTATCTTCACGAGGTCGAACTAATTTGTCTCTGATGCTTTCTTCAACTTTGCTCTCTCTACTGCTGCCTGGGCCAATCGGTACTCCAGTTTAACCACTTCTTCTTTTTCAGCCATTTTCGATATATATTAATAAGTTTTTCTTCACACACACAAAAAAAAAATATATACATAAATAACGTTTTTCGTAACTTAACTTACGTAACTTTTCAAAGTTTCGGTACCAGTTATGATTAGACTGAAATATTACTAGATAAAGGAAAATTTGGGTATTAATATCACACTATTTGCTTTAAAAGGACTTTTAATATCCTTTAACCAAAAATATAATGAACACATGTTACTGGAATACAAAAACATAACCTGATACAAAGAGATAATAGTATTTACTTATATATATATATATATATATATATATATATATATATATATATATATATATATACTAGTAGGATATCAAAACAAATAGTTTCATTCATGTTTTTTCTGTTACTTTAATAACTATGATCACGTGATTTGCCTTTAATTATGTACTATAGTGGATTCTCCACAGTACCTAAAAAACTATCGGGGGGCACGTGCACCTGTGCGCCCCCCCCATAAACCCGCGCTTGCTATAGCCTATGTGTTATTCTGATGTATAACCTATATTACTGTAAAGTTTCATCCAAATCCGTTCAGTAGTTTTTGCGTGAAAGAGAGACAAACATACAAACTTTCACATTTATAATATTAGTAAGATATTAGGGTGGTCCATAACTATATGAGAAAAATAAAAAGTTAAAAATATCTATCTCCACACGGCTGCCTTTGTTCCACTATGCAAATTGAAACACCAGACCAAAATTTGGATTAATTGGATAATATTTAGAACTCCCTATGAATTGAAAGTTGTGACTGTATTTTCGTTTCTAAGATTTCGCAGTTAAGAAAATGATAAGTCAACTTTTTCATCTGAAGAGCCTTTATTTCTACACAGGGATGGCGTTACTTGGAGATATTGCCGGGGGCACTGAAAAAGTAGACAGTGTAGCGATACTCGTCACTGGAAATGGAATAGAGACGTTAATAGGCATTCCAAAATTATTCAGGGACTGGCCAGGAACAAGCTAAAACTTGCCTAAGCGCTCTTGATGATTGGAATCTGAGGGAAAATATTCGTGCTCTCGGTTTTGACACAACAAATGCCAATAGGCTTGAAGAGTGGTGCGTGTGCTATTCTAGAAGAGAATCTAAAGATTAATTTTGTATGGATTCCATGTACTTGATATTGTGCTCTCGTCTGTTTTCAGTGCAGCTTTTGGAGTAAGTGGGGGTTCAGTGTTGAGGCATGAAAGTCTTTAGTATTAAAAAACTGATTCTGTCCTGAAAAGAATGCGTTTGCCGGAGGCAGCGGGTTAAGGGTAAATTTGAGAGAAAAAAAAGAGCATTATTGTGAAGAAGGTACAATTTATTTTTTTGAATATCGCATAAGAGGGTGGGCATCCCTCCTGGTGTATGTCTTTTTTATCTCTGTGACACTTGGTGCCGACGGAGGCGTCCTCCAGGAAGAGAAACACCGTTGCTTGGTGGTCCTGGAGGATAAATAGCACCGCTGCTTGGTGCTGGAATGCTTCCTCATGGAGGATAAATAACACCGTTGCTTGGTGTTATGGGATTGCCCCAAAAAGAGAACGAAAGACAGACAACAGGAAATGGTGCCCTACAATATATATGATAAATTTATAGCTTATATTGCGTCATAATAAGAAGAGATATAGTGATATAAGTACAGACCAGTGGAGACTATTGTGGAGCCAGGGCTAGTGAAGTATGTGCCCTCTTCTCGCCAAGAAGAGGGCCCAGCCCTCACCAGCTCTCGTACCTGACTGGCTTTGGGCGGCCTGGTCACGTGACATATGCGAGTTCCCAGGTCGACCATTTACGCACATAATTTTTATACAATATAAAATAAAATTACTATTAAAGTAATATTGTTGCTTTAACATCCAGAAGTTGCTATTTTTAAGCGTTTCAGGAAATACTGGCCTCAGATTAACCAGGAAATATACTCTTCATGCAGTAATGATCTGTTTGACTCCGACAACCAAACAAAGAAGCTTAGAGAAGAAATGATGGCCTATTACACTGCGAGGTCGAATCATACCCCGATTGTGATGTGAAGAAGTCTGCTTTAGTGGCATTTAAACGCCACCTGTGGTTCTTTTCTGAACTCTTGATTGGCCTGGCTCTCTTTGTTTCCCGTCTCAGTGAAGACACCATAATTGAGGTGGTCAAAAACCTACAGCGCCCACCAAAGGGTAAGGCTCTAAAGAGAGTTGAAAGTAAACAGTTTAAGCATGGTAGTCCTCTGGAGACATATGTCATACAGCGTATAACAGAGCTTCTTGATGTCCTCCTAAAAAACGGAAAAGAAAAAGCTTTATCTTTCCTTTGCAAAAACTCTATGTTGTGGCCTTCTAATCCCAACTTCATTGTACTCAAAGAGAAAGTATGCAAAATGAAAGTAGTAAATGACTGGCCTGAAAGAGTATTGCATGATAGTCCTCTGGAGACACATGTCATACAGCGTACTGATTAAAAAATTTAATATATGTATCACCAAGAATCAAGAACAGTTTCAGTATCTTCTCCAGTTTGTCCAACTGCACAGACAACAGCTTCCAACGTCCAAGAAGGCGACGCTAATGGGCGATGGTGCTAGTAAGCTTTTGTAAATATTGAGAGTCTTCCATGTAGAATTAACATTCCGGAAACTTGAATTGCTATTGCAAAATACATTTCCACTGTATTTCTTTATAAAGTTATTTTAACAAAATATCGGAGATTTATCAAAAATTTTGTTTTTGACCTAAAAAGTGTTAAATCCTAGGAACCTCTAAATATTGACCAAATAACCTGAATGTTTTTCCTCAGTTGTAAAATAAAAAAGGGCAATAAAACAAAAAGGGCAGGCTTGTGGACAATATGTTTTCCAAAATTTAAATTTTTGAACCACCCTAATATATATATATATATATATATATATATATATATATATATATATATATATATATATATATATATATATATATATATATCCATCCAAAAAATTTTAACCAAAAAACTAACTGAAGTTGTTCCGTGGTAAATAAGCGCTAAATAAGATAGGTAAAAAATTGGAACAAAATTCCCAGCCAAATTATTTTTTATTTTCCTTTCAGGGTCCTCTGTAATATTTTCAAAACTAATTTTGGTCGAAAGAAACTCTAAGAGATAAGAGTTTCTTTCTTCCTTAGGGTGCACCAACCATTCTTCAACAAAATATATAGTCCAGGATCCCTGCTACATTTTAGCACTTGATTACTATCAAGCTGAATCATCGAGAATAGCTTCGTTTTGATGAGACGCCCAACAATTTCCTTAGCGAAAATTCTCGATTGTAGCAGCTAACAGAGGTAGCAAGGATAAAATATGTCGATTTGATGATTCTCCAAAATTTAAGGATAACGTACCATGCAATTTGTAGGACGCAGCTTCGCTCGCGTGGAATTTGGTCAGCCACATAGTTTCGTGAAAGATCATTTTAAATAAATATTTTTTTTTAAACTATAAGTTACTCAAACATCCAAAATTTCAGATGTCTAACTTCAAAACTGGCGGATTCTATACAGTCATTGAACCCCAATTATATTAAAGGGGAAACCCTTGGGGTGGAATTATCCAAATTTCTTTCTGAAATTATACAAAGAACCTATCTGCAAATTTCAAGATGCTAAGTTCCTGATTTGCCTTTAATTGTGTACTATAATAGATTCTCCACAGAACACAAAAAATTGCATGAGGGGCTCGTGCGCCCGTGCTCCCCCCCATAAATCCGCGCTTGCTATAGCCCATGTGTTATTATGATGTATAGTCTATATTACTGCAAAGTTTCATCCAAATCCGTTCAGTAGTTTTTGCGTGAAAGAGAGACAAACATTCACATTTATAATATTACTTGGATTAGTAGGATATCAAAACAATAGTTTCTCTCATGTTCTTTCTGTTATTTTAACAACTTTCATCATGTGATTTTCCTTTAATTACGTACTTTAATGGATCCTCAACAGTACCTAAAAAACTGTCGGGGGAGGGGGGGGCGTGCCCCCGCGCCCCCCCCATAAATCCGCGCTTGCTATAGCCCATGTGTTATTCTGATGTACAACCTATATTAACTAAGTAAAAAAAGGATTAACTAAGTAAAAAAAAAAAAAAATAGGCTGGTTAGTAATTATTTTTGATGACCTCGTTATCGATAAACATGTCTCATGACATCTTCAAAAATGATGTCAACAAGCTGTTTTTTTTTTTTTACTTAGTTAATATTTATATAATTTAACAGTCATATTGTCCTACAAATTGCGTGGTACGTTATCCTTAAATTTTGGAGAATCATCATATGGACATATTTTATCCTTGCTGCCTCTGTTAGCTACCACAATCGAGAATTTTCGCTAAGGAAATTGTTGGGCATCTCATCAAAACGAAGCTATTCACGAAGATTCAGCTTGATAGTAACCAAATGCAAAAATGCACCAGGAATCCTGGACTAATAGTACACTAAAAAAAATGCTGTACTCGAGTGTGCAGGCTAAAATGTGTCATATTATTCATAGGAAAGGTGTAGCTATTAATTATAGAAAAATTAGCCCGGACACAAACTGGTAAAAGGCATTTTCTTCACTTCAAAGTTTCAAAATAAGGAAAAATTGTTCGGCCAATTAAGAAATAAATTAATATATCAGATGACTTTTTTAATTCGAAAAAATAACACTTACCAGTATAATCAATATCCACATTTAATGATTGGTTCGATAAAAGTAGTTGAACAATAACATGATGTTTATCCTAGCTTGTACTAATCGAAACACTGTACCCTGCTTTGATTTTCCCGCCATTAAATTTACATAAAATTAGTAACATTTTAATTTTGAGCAGTTGAAACGAAGCTTTGAATACAACTGATTTAGTCTATTTATATGGATTCATTACTTCCAACTCTATTACTGGCGAGATGAAGTGTGCCAGGCATAAAAAAATATTTGATTTCTAGGTTTTGAACAATCGTTTACAATATTCCAATACAATTTTTTAGAATTTTAAACATGACATTTGTCCAGTTAACTTCTACTAATCGAAACACTATGCCACCTAAGAAACTGTCTTCAACACCTTAATTGCTAATATTTTTAATTCTTTTTTTAGACTTATGGATTCTTGGTAGTTTTTACAATTTAAATAAATAAAAGTAAAGTAAAGATGTATTTAGAACATAAATTTATGCTTTTTGATAAGTGTTATTAAAATAATTAATAAAATAAGTGTGTTCAGTTCTGTTATTAACAACTTAAATTACTTTATTTATTTGTTACCCTTGTAACGGGCTGAACAAAAAAAATCAGTTAGATATATATTTAGTTAATGTGCATTAATTACAGCTTTTAGTTCAATGCCAAAAATATTAGCAGATTTTATATTTAATTGGCCATTTTAAATTAGAACACATCTAATGAAAGTAATCTGGGTTCAGAGAATGATTACCATTTATTTACTTCTTCTCATTAACATGTTTTAAAAAGATTTTAAGGATTTCAGGTTTTAAGGAATTTTTACATTAATATGCATGTACATATATGTTATCCTATGCCAAATGATATTTGCTAATGTTATTTTTTTGTGACTAATTATATAAATTTTGTTTGTATATGGTTTTGGTTAAAGGCCTTGTAGGTCCTCAACATTTAGTTTTGATAATATTTTATTAAAATTTAATTATTGTTAGAAGATTCACATCTGTATTGAGGCCGCGGTACGTAATCAATTCATAGGTCCAATTTGGAAATGGCTCAGGGCTTTGCCAATGTTAGCCGACCTTAATCGAATATTTAAAAAGTTAGATTTAATTCAAGAATATTTTTGATAACTGTGATCACCAGGGGGCAGCACATCACGGGCCCAAGGTTAAGAATGTTTACGCCAGCTCGAATAAGCCATGAAATACCCGACCGTTTTCCCTCAATTCGAGGTCTCCCGAAGGGAGATGGGCTGATTAGAATTGAAGACTGGTATCGGTGAGAAGTATCGGGAGTTGAGCAAGAAGACAGAAGGAAGGTAGGAAATTTCCTCTATATTGTAGTCAGACTAGATTTGGGGTGAAGACAGATGGTGGCTCAGTTGATGACAGAGCCAGTTAAATATTTTCTTAGTCGTTCGTCGCGTTCCGGGCACAAAACAGATGGTAATCTTTTAGTTAAAGAGAAGAGGGAACTTGTTTTAAATGAGTTATTATTTTATAAGCGGTTATGAGATAATGATTACTGATGGTGAATGTTTAAGTTGCAATTATTATTAGTGCATATGGAATTATGGTTAAGGATGATGGATCATGTTTTAAGTTTAAATTATTATTTTATTAATGCCTTGTTAATAGTAGTTGAGCATAATTTTTATTTCAATATAATAGCGTTTTATTTTGATAGATGAATGTGTTGGGTTTATTTTTTCACCCAGTTTCCCTGTGTCCTCGACTATACCCTGTCCTCACCCAGCCCATTATAGGTGTCCATAGGGTCCAAGAGAAGAGCAGCAGGTAACACCCTTATCCATCATTAAAAATATCAAACGACATTTTGACATCCTTCTTAAATTCCAACTCAAAACTATTCTATAAATAAAAAACAGTACCACTAACCTATAAAAGATATTACTAGAGACTGTATTGTCTACAAGTTTGCAGCGGTACAAGATGATGTGGCCAAGACTACACTCAACCACTCACCTATTCTTCCTAATCTAATGTATAAGAGTATTATACCTAGTAGTGTGTAATGATTGGGTATTAAACCAAAAAACACCCACAATAAAATTTTTAGTTTTTTACTTTTATTTTCCAGTTCAGTAAATAATTAAAATGAAGAAATCCATTTAACTTACTGCATGGTTGTAGTCAAGCAATGAAAATAAATTGTTTCAGACACATTATAAAATATGTCAGTACTGTCAAATACTGAAATATGTTAATCTTTTGTTTTTATCGGTATTTTTTCATAACTTTACGGACAAATTTTGGGTATAATTAAAAAACAGATCATACTTATAAAGTTTATAGTTACAATAGCTAGATTAAGATTTATACATGCATAACGCAAATTTCACAATCAAAATTAATATACTTAATCACAAATAAAAAAAGAAGAACATAAATATGCCTAGTCAATATGCTACGAGACAAACATACTTAGAAAAATGTCTAAAGAAACTTTAATCATACTAAACTATGTCAATAAGAATAAATATATTTAATTACCCAGAAGTTTTAAAAATTAAAAATATGCTTCAATATTTCGACCACAGAATCTTTATTTAAACCAGCTACAAAGATAAACAGATTATAATAAAATAGCTGAAAATAAGAAACAGCTAAGAGAACATTATCTCTCATTCCCATTAATCTTCATAGGAGTATTAGTGTCTTGAGGAAGTCCTTGTACTCTCTCTTTCTCGCTCCCTCTCTGAGTGCCTTCCTTCTCGCTCCCTTTCACGATCCCTGTCTCTATCCCTTTCCTTTTCTCTCTCCCGATATCTTTCTTCATAATATCTGGAACTATGCACATATGTTTGTCAAAGTGAAGATTGAATTTTCTAGATATTTCTTTTTCAAAGTAAAACACAGGAAGAAAAACTAAGATAAACTCAGAAGTAATGAGTTGGGGCATAGACAAGTCAGAAGAATGAGTTACAATTTTAATTGTTGATAATAACATACAGTAATTTTTTAGGAATATGATGTTCCTTCAGAGCATGAAAATAGGCATAAATTAAAATCCTCAATAATGGAAAGAGCGAGCAAGAATTACCAACAAAATGTTTCAAGCACCAATGTAGGTCCTTCTACTAGATTGGAAAATGTTATACCATTTACATGTAGGTGACACAAAGAATTGTCAAAAAAAACATTTGAAGTCTTAATCTTTGATCATAACGAGGATATAAAAAATCTGAATCCAGATTTTTTTTTCCTTCAAAGTAAAAAAAACAGTGTGGTTTCTTTGATAAATTCATAGAGAATCTAAAGGAATTGAAGATACCTGGAAAAATTAAAAAAGGAAGAAAAAATCTGAAGAAATATTAAATACTGCAAGGTATAAAACACCAAGAATTCCAAGAACACCAGAAATAAATTGTCGGAGCAACTGAAGAAGGAAGTATTAGAAAGAATGAAAAAGTATTGTTCAGACAGAAAAGCACACAACAATTGGGAAATAAAAAAATTATGTAAATAGTTGCAGTGTGAAAAATTCAGAGAGAAAGAATTAAGCGGGCACAGTAATAACTCACGGATTGTTTGGGACAGCTATGCAGTTCTCAACAAACTGGCGGAGAACAACAGGGTTGAGTATTGAGTGGGTTCGTGGACACTCTGGCATCCCAGGCAATGAAGAAGCTGATAGACTAGCCATGCTGGGATCGGATAACATTCCATGCACTCCCGAACCAGTATGCGGCATTAGTCTCAGCTACACCAAGAATAGAATAAAGACCATCTACCTTAGGAAATCGAACCAATATTGGTGCGGGCTAAAAGGATTAAAACATTCTAAATTAATGCTAGAACAGCTTCAAAGAGAAGAAATGAATGCTCTTCTGGATCTGGAAGCATTAAAAACAATTATAGCGGCATATACGGGTAATTTTTAAACTCAACACCCATATGTTTAAGCTGGGACTGGCGAGTTTTCCTACATGCCACGTTTGTCGTACAGAGGAAGAAACACCCTATCATGTTATCTGCCTATGTGATAGGTTTGCTGACCTAAGGTTTGCAACCTTTGGTCATGATAGAGTCACTAACCCTAGGTCAAATTAATTAACCCTGCAAGTATTCTTAAATTTCTGGGTTTAACCAAGCTAGGATTATAACAATCGCACACATGGGGGCGCACAATAGACCAAGTATGGTCACAGTGCAACTTTATGCCCACAAAAAAACCAAAAAAAAAACCCATCTTGTATGAGAATCAGTCCATGATTTTGCTTCAAACAAACCCTCTGCTCTTAATAAAAATTTACAAATAAAGGAACCTTTATCACTTCAAGCCACCCCAAGCTTGCAATTTTCAAGCCAGCTTATCAATGGCCTAGCAATAAGCCACATGCAGCCATCGATTCTTCCAATATAACAGTCACAGTTGTGGAGCATTCATCACTGCAAAAGAATAGCCTTTTTTGTCCGACTAAATTACTAGCGGCCATCACACCTTTTACTTTAGCTGAATTTTTCAGTTGATTGTGAGACCTAAATGTAAACTGTTGCTGCTAATGCTTTTGAATTTAAAGTGTAATATGCACGTGTATATATGTGTCTATCTACAGAGTATCTGGTAACTGTAGCTCAATACAAAAAAGCTATTACCTATTTAAGGTAGGCAGAAATACAGGCCTACCTAAAGTAACTTAATTCAGTTTTTTCTATATGTCTCAGAAGTTTAAAATCCACTTATTGGAAGTTCGGGTGGTTAACATTACTGATTTTATACATTTTTAAAAACTTTCGAAAACAGCTGTTACAATTTTGATGAAACTTTCCTTTCCAAAAACCTTCTCATTTAAGCTCATTAATGTTGTTCATTTTCCAAAAAATAATGGGAAAGAAATAGTTACAATCAAAATAAATTTTTATTTGAGCAGTCAAATATTGAAGGAGTATATATTTTATGTCAAATTATGTATAACATGACTCGAAATAAAATTAAATTCTCTTTCTAAAAAAATTTCCTAATCTAAACAGCATTAACTAATATGCAGCTTATGTTAAAAACAATAGATTAATTGATGCCATAAATGGATAGCAGCAGTGTGTATTCCAAAGTATATGGATACATCTGAATTGCTTGATCGATCCCTACCTCACCATCAACATTATCTTTGTAATCATATTCCTTATCAAATGAATTAAATGTGTATATCCTTCGTCTAAGTGTTAAAAATGTCAGGAAGAGAGGGAAATTAATTTTAAAAAACAGTGAAAAGCCTATGTAATAGAAAATTCCAGATAACACGTATTTGCCACCATGAAAGCTGTCCTATCACGTACCTTAACCTATTCCCTACCGCTGCATGCAAAGGGTTAATTTGTCAATTAAAAATAAAATAATTAATATCTCTTGCAGTTTTAAGTTAAGCAATTAGATCTGTAGCCAGATTACCTTTCGTCACGGCTCCTTTCTCTATCCCTATCTCGGCTCCTAGACCTTTCTCTGCCATAACTGCTGCTACCGCCGCTCTCCCCATAGTATCTAATAAAATAAAAATGTGTGATATTATTTCTGGTTCGGTACAAATTTATTAACAGTATAAAATTATGTAATTTAAAATTTAAACTTCAGTTTTAAAATATATTTAATGCCATAAATAAATACTACAAAAATTTTATTTTAATTTTTGATGGTATTCAATTATTATTATTAATAAGTTTTCTTTCTACCAGATTCCTCTGGAATTATATCTACATTCAGAAATTTAAAAATTCAAGAGAATGCAATAGACTTTACAAATTTAAGAATTTCTATAACTATTCTGCAGCTGTCCGACAGAACTGCCTTTAGTGCTTGCTTTAATTTTTCTAAATCGAAGCCAAGGCCAAGTTCTCGTGTACTTTCTCTTGAGCTTTTAATTACTAGGTCATTTGATGAAATGGGTATTGGAGTCACTAGCACTTTTTCCATATGATACAGAGATTTTGACTCCATGGAGAGTTCTTGGAAATTTCTTCAGCCCTAGTGGTGAATAGATTAGTATCGAATGAGACTGCTACTTCCATGATTCTAGCAATTTTTTTTTTATTATTATAATTATTATTGATGGACTGAATATTAATATGGAATGACTGTCATTTGTATTCACACTGCCTAGTTGAGTGTAGTTTATAAGTAGCTAAACCTGAACACACCTTTAATTTATAGTATGTTATATGCCTGGGTCATTTCGGTTTAGCTGAGTGGTAATGGAAGTAGTGACTTCAAGTGCCATGCAAAGTTTTGTGAAAACATAGTCTTTCTTTTGGATTAAGAAGACTTTGGATGTTCGATGTTGAAATAAGTGCAATTAAGAATTTTTGATTTTTTTTTCCAATCAGTTTCTATTCTATTTATAACTTTTAAATATTTTAAAACAATAATGGCTTCATAGTAAACCTGTCACGACTTCTCTCTCTGGATCTGCTCCTACGAGATCTCCTATGTGGTTCCCGATCACGTGACCTGGATCGTTCTACAAAAGTAAATAAATTAATAAATTTAAGACCATGCACAGAAAAACATTTTAATCACATGAAATAAATTAACCAACCTCTCCTATTTGAAGCATATCTCTTGGCCTCCACACCATGCAAAGTATCTTGGAGTGAGGATATCAAAATTTTACATCTGTCATCATTAGATATCTTTGACTGCTTGATCAAAGAAATGGCAGTCTCTAAAGTTTCAATGGCACTTGAAAACTCACCTGCAAACAGTAGACGAATTATTATCCTGTGTAAAAGAAATGTTAAATTAGTCTATCACCTAAATTTTTACATAACATTCAACAGTAGATACAATGTTTTTTTGTTTTTTTAATTAATGCATAAAACAGTATTGTTGCATAGATAAAGAATACATTACAGACTAAAAAAAAGAGTAAAAATTAAATCCAAAGTAAAATGTATGATACAAAGTGACATATGATACAACATATAAGCAACTAATTTAAGACCTATATTAGTAACAGCCTATAGAATAGAATAATCCATAAAAAATAAAATAAAAAATAATTTAAAACATTCTCCTAACTGACATCTGGCCATATTCTATCAGCTGAAAGCTAAACTTAGTCAACTATGAACGTTTAAATACTTTGGCATTTTATTATCAACTAGACTTATCTAAGTGAACTCAAGTTCAACTACATTTACATTCTATTGGAAATTGAGTATTTGACAAACAGCACAATCATAAGTATTGTAATATATAAAGATTACCAAAGTCACATAACATTATTCATGGGACTATTCAAGAGAGAAAATCAGATGATCAAACAAGAAAAAAGTAACAATTGATTTTACATTCAAAATTTAATTAAGTCTTTAGAAAGAATATGCTTCATCTAGCATACTGCCATCAAATGCTTGCAAAGAGAAATTTAACTGCAATCAAGACTAAAGAACTTAAGGAAAATATTGACAGAATCTAACAAACCAGATGTCAGTTGACTTGTAATGTACAAGACAATAATATTCTCTTCTGTTTTCTGAGCAAATATAACCTGTTGCAGCATCTGAGATGGCCCGTGATATTGCCGAGCTAGAAACTGTCCTGTTCCGTGACATGATCTCCTCGAACTCTATTTCGGAGAACTGCAGCTGTTTATCCATTGATACAAGCGGCTGCTGTTGAGGTGGTGGCTGCTGGCCTCCCATCGGGTACTACTTGGCATAATAACATATTCATCAATACTACCACATACACCTAGAAACCTATAGATATAAATATTCATCCTCTTATATTTACTATACATACAAAAACAGAAAATATATTCAAATTATTTTTTAAGCAAACAAAGGACAAAGAAATCATAAAATATATTAGCATGAAACCTATAAACAAATAGTTAATCCTTATCAACTATTAAATAAATGTATTCATATGCTTAGCTTAATTATACTCTGTACAGATAAAAAGACTCAAGCAATTTACAAGTTGAAACCAAATAAAATTACTTTTATATATGTACATTCAATATCCAAGAGATCTAAAGATAATGATTTTCAAAAACCACAAACAAAAAAATATTAAGAATATAGAAGATAAAATAACATACATTAATTGTTTTTTAATATTCTGGTCTTTATTAACTCTATAAATAGATATTTCCAAGACAAGCATATCAATATAAAATTAATTGTATACACGTATATATACATTGGCAGCCCTGGAGAATAAGTGGTTAAGCCGAATTTCATCCAGAACGAGTTAATAGTACTGAGGGAAGTAGAATCGTGCCATTTTTGTAGTCTTTGTCTTGAAATGGAGTTACAATAGAGGGTCATTCCATGTGAAACACCCAGATCATGCACCCACTATTTTAGATTTGCATGAAACCTTACACATTTGCTTATACTTATGCCCTAAGAAGAACTGTGAAGTTTTATTGTTCTAGGATGTATACATTTTTGTTAATAGAATTTTATAAATATGAATATTGCGATAATTTGATTCCACGGAATCGCTTGCAGGAAATGAGTAATATTTACAAAAAGTATAACATTTCGGGTAGGTATTAATAAAAATTTTGATCTGTAAATTTGTCCACAGTTTAATAGAAGTACAAAGTTTACAAAAACGTATTCATTTAATAGCCATAGTATTAAAAAAAATTATAAAATTCAAATTGCATGACATTATTGTGGTTTCCGAAACTAATACAAGGGTTTACATAAATGCTTGTAACTTTTTTCTCCAAACAGCTGGGAAGCTGGAAAAGGTTCCAAATAAAACCTAAGATCATGAACTTTTTATGAAAATAAAACACCAATTGGTTTTTTTGTGGGTACATTTTTAAAAAATACCATTTTCAATAAAATTGTGTAAAATTTGGTGCCAATTGCTCAAACGGTACGATTTTTGCATTTTTGCAGTGCCCTGGTGACGTGGAGTTATAGAAAACAAAGCGTATGTCATTTCAGATGTGATAAAGGATCTATGTATAAAATTTCATAACAATCAGCTCAGTATTATTTGTTTAGTAGATAACAGTAATGCCACCAAAGGAAGCTGAAGAGCAGTAGCTGTATGGCTGCAGCAACTTGCTCTGCATGCATAGGCATGAAAACTGCTGGCAGTGACATGCACAAACAGATCATTTGTCATCAGTGTTCAGTTGTTCTCAGTCTTTCTGTGGAGCTGGTCATGATTTAAATTTGTGCAACATTTTGTCATTCTCATATTATTATGAATTGAGCATGTTCTTTTAAATTAAGTTTTCAAGTGTACTGTTTAGTTAATGGTGTTTTTTTTTAATAATAGTATTTACAACTTTATTGCATCTTGTGCCACAATGGAAAATTTGAGTCCATGTACTTTTGGAATATTACCTAAGACCCCATGCCACTTAACAATATACACGTCAACAAGAAATCTCAAAAACTTTTCTGAACTGAAAGATGATTTATAAGATTTAATATTGCTAAGGTCAGGTATAACCCTTATAGAAGGTCAAGAAAATACTATATGTGGACATCACAGTTACTATTATTTAAAGATTTTTGAAAGTCATCAAAGAACTTGCTGTGACCCTTGTAAAATACACAAAAATCTGTCAACAAATCCTTGAGGCTAGTAAGTTGGCCTTTGGCAAACTTAACTGGTAGAGGAATAAACATAAAACCAGGACAAAAATTATGGCCAACATGTCGGAACTTATGTGAGAAAAAAACTGAAGAAACTGACAACAGTGGAAGTGACAAAGAAGATCCAGACAGGAATTTACTCCAGTACAAATAAAAAAGCAAAGTATTGAGGATGCTAATAAAACTTTAGAAGATTTGGGATGCTCTCCATTAAAGCTAGATTCCCCATGCAATGATGTAAGGCCCCATATGGCAAACGAAAATAGGAAAAATTTGTTCTTGATTTTTATTAACAAAATGAATTCAGTCGCATGTTACCAGGAGCGAAAGATAATGTTAGTATTAAAAGAAATTTACATTTGCAAAAACGACATATCCTTTGTACTCTTCCAAACCAGCAGTTTTCATGTCTGTGGATGCAGAGCAAGTTGCTGCAGGCCTACAGTTACTGCTCTTCAGCTTCCTTTGGAAGCATTATTGTTAACTACTAAACAAAACTACTGAACTGATTGTTAAGAAATTTTAAACATAAATCCTTTGTAACACCTGAACTGGCATACACTATATTTTCTATATCTCTATGCCACCAGAGGGTGCTGAAATGCAAAAATCGTACCGTTTGAGCAATTGGCACCAAATTTTACATAATTTTATTGAAAATGACATTATTTAAAAAGGGTCAATCCATATGAAGTGATCCAAAAAAAAATAAGTTGGTTGCTTGAATGTTTTAAAAAAGATTAACATTTTTATATGTTTTTACCAAACATAACAGAAGTTCAAAACAGTAAAAAAAAAATTTTTTTATCTCACATCGTTTATGTGTGGCGGCCATTTTTGTTCTGGAGCGCTCGACGTTTTTTGGCTTTGAAAGCATTAGCGATAAATTGATTATCTCAGGCTGGGTTAGTGCTACAACATTGCAAATTGTACCATTTTTTTCAGAATTTTCTGCTCTACAACATTGGTTCCTACACATTAAACCATATATTCATTATTTACACCTCAAAATATTCTTCAAAGTATAGTGATTAGAATTCAGAAATTCCAATTTTTAAGACTACAAAAAACCATGAAGGAATGATTTATCAGAGTTACAATTTTTTTTGTAGCTAGATAACATAAAGTACTTACTGAGAATTGAGTTTGAGCTTCAGCAATGTTGTCCTTATTTTTTTATGAATTTTTAAAATTTCATTTTTTTGAAATTTTTAGGTTCAATATCTTTGGTGGGACTGGATGAAAAGTCCCCATTTTTGCACATTATGTAGACCTATGTGATGCCAAAGTGGGGTAAAAATTTTAACTTTGATATCTTACTATTAAGCAAGTTATGAATTTTTATATTTAAGGAAAAATGACGCGAATTATACTGAAATGTTTGGTACAATAGGTGATCTAGAATGTGTTTTTACCCATTAAAATGTTGGTTTCTTTAGTTTTAAAATGTATAATGTACATTTTAAAAACAGGTCCACTATTAACATGCCCTATATATATATATATATATATATATATATTTATATATAAACCTGAGAAATAAAAACAATAATTAAAAGTACATGTAGATTCAGTACTAAAATTTTATCATTTAATAATCAATTAGTTTTAATTAACTAAAACATTATTTTTATAACATATTCTTGGCCTATTTCACAAGCTCTATATGTATACAGTAACAGCTGTGGACATAAGTCCAAGCAACAAGACAGGTCTGAACAGGCGCTTGGCAGCAGGGCTGTACAGGCGCTTGACAGACAGGTCTGTACAGGCGCTTGGCAGACAAGTCAGTACTGGAGTTGTAGCTGGGCCACTCCCACTACTGCACTGAAAGCTCTGGCTCAGTGTGTCCACAGACTTGTAGTAGTGAGGATGGTGAATTGTAGATACATTTACTTTATTTAGTGTCTTTTATCAAGTTATTATAGCAAGTGCGGTACATGTGAAAATTAATTTTTATTTTATTTAAGACTAGTTTAGTGTTTGTTTTTGTAATGGATGAACAGTGTTTTATTGGCCAGACAATAAGTGAAGTATGCCACAAAACTTTTTATGGATCAGTTTGTAAAAACTTAAAACATTTAAATGACTTTGAAGGAGATGGACAAAAGTTATTCAAACTTAGAGTAAGTTCTTCAGTTTCAACAATCTGTGAGTACCATGAAAAAAAATACATCCTTAAGTACAACCATATCTTTGGGAAACATTGCTCTGACCCATTGAAAGTTCATAAAAAACCTATTGCCAAGGGTTTAAGAGAAATTAAACTTGACCATTTGTCCTTGTTAAGTAGCAGTGATTCTCAAATAAGACAGAATGTAATTCCTGGTAAATCCCTATGCTCTAATTGCTACTCAAAATTGTTTGTTACTACTACGGAATCACACACATGTACAAGTCCTGCTCATGAGCTTTATGTTCCAATTGAAGAAGTAATACAGAAATTAGATTCAGCCTGTAGCAATTTACAAGTGTCTCCTGCTTCTAAAATTAGAAAATTGAGTAGTGGAAAAAGGCAAGCAGCCATTGAGGGAAAAGTGAAAAAAATATCAGAAAGACTTAGAAGAAACTTAGAATTTTACTTTGCTACTAATGAAGATAGTAGTACATCTTCAGAAAAAGGACAGGCAGAAACGTCAAGCACAGAATATTGTGATTTGATTGAAAAACTTAAATACAAATGTTCAACAGCTTCAAGAGAGGAAAAAGTAAAAATAATAAGCTTACTCCCAGAGTCATGGTCAAGAGAAAAAATAGTAAAAGAGTTCAACGTTTCCGAGCGTTTGGTTAGGCTAACCCGAAATTTGGTTAGAGAACAGGGTATCTTACCTGTACTAGGAAAAAAGAAAGGCGTAGGTGTTAGCGAGGAAACTATACAAAAGTCCAGCAGTTTTTTGAGAATGATGCAAACAGTAGGATGTGCCCAGGCAAAAAAGATTGTACAAAAGTAATTGTAAATGGTAATAAAATAGTTAAGCAAAAATGTTTAGTCCTGTCAAACCTGAATGAGCTGTATGTAGCTTTCAAAAATGCTCACCCTGAATGTAAAGTTGGGAGGTCTAAGTTTTGTGAATTGCGGCCTAAATGGTGTGTTTTAGCTGGATCATCTGGAACACATTCTGTGTGCGTTTGCTTATATCATCAAAATATAAAACTGATGATTGGCGGTGCTAAGCTCAACATTGATTATAAAGAATTGCTTGATTTGTTAGTATGTGATATCAATAACTATAATTGTATGATGAGTTTGTGCAAAGAATGTCCTGGGAAAGAAACCGCCCTTGAAATGTTAAAAGAATCTGAGGAGGAAATGCCAGACAATGTGACATTCAAGCAGTGGGTTACTACTGACAGAGCTGAAATGATAACATTGGTAATGCCTCAGGAGGAGTATTTTGAGACATTAATAGAGAAGCTAGAAAATCTCAAAAGTCATCACTATGTCTCTAAAATTCAAAGCAAGTTTCTAAAGGAACAAAAAGAAATACTTACTGATACTAAATGCATAGTTCTGGCTGATTTTGCAGACAATTTTACATTTATGGTCCAAGATGAAATACAAGGCTACCACTGGGTAAATGATCAAGCAACTGTGCATCCATTTGTGTTGTATTTCAAAAATGAAGACGATAAACTTTGCAGCCGCTCACTTTGCATCCTCAGTGACTACTTAGAGCACAACACTGCAGTTGTTCATGCATTCCAAAAACTTGTAACAGGATATATTAAAGAAACAATGCCAAAAGTTGAGAAGATCATGTACTTTTCAGATGGAAGTGGAAGTCAATACAAGAATAGAAAAAATTTCTCAAACCTTTGTAACCACAAAACAGATTTTGATTTAGAAGCTGAATGGCATTTTTGAATGTGATGGAGTAGGTGGCACTACAAAGCGTGAAGTAAGCAAAGCTAGTCTACAAAGAACAATTACAAACCAAATTCTTACAGTAGAGGATATGTACACTTTTTGCAAAGACAACATTAAAGGTATTACCTATTTTCTCATTAAGAAAGAAGAAATTATTGAACATATTGAAACACTCAAAAGTAGATTTGAAAACTCTGTACCAGTAAAAGGAACAAGGCAGTTTCACAAGTTCCATGGGATCACAGAAAACTTAATTCGGTGCTACATAACATCAGAAACCAACATTTTTGAAGATCACTGTGTTAATAAAATTACATCTTTGACATTGAATGTGAGGGACATAGCTTGTGTATCTGCATCTGCTGCAGTAGCTTGTGTGTACGATAATCAATGGTGGCTTGCAGAAGTTGAAAGTATAAGTTTAGAAAATGCAGATGTATTTGTGCACTTTTATCACCCTGCTGGACCGAGAACATCATTCAAGAAATCGAACAATGACCGAGTTTGGATATCTTTGAAGAATGTGCTCAGAAAACTCTCTGTTCTAGAGCTTACTACTGCAACAGGAAGATCTTATTCCATTCCCCAAAATCTTTCTGAAGAAATAAGTGTGCTTCTTACTAATCACTTGGATTAAGAAATAAAAAACGTGAAGCAAAATGTCCTGTAAATACACTTGTATATGTGACAATTGTAGATTTTACAAAACAAATATTAAATAAAAAACCTGCAAAGTTTACAATATAGTATGTTTAAAAATGTTTCAAATGCCTTAATAACTCAAAGCCTATTAAACTTTAACAAAGACACATTTGATTAAGTTTAATGCAGAAATTAAATCAATTTGTAGCAAAAGTGAACATTTTTTAATTTTCAAAAAAATTTTATTTTTATATAGGGCATGTCAATAGTGTGGGTGATTTGTAAAATTGCCAATATGCCCTTTAAAATAAAAAAACAACAACATTTTAATGGGTAAAAACACATTCTAGATCACCTATTGTACCAAACATTTCAGTATAATTCGCGCCATTTTTCCTTAAATATAAAAATTCATAACTTGCTTAATAGTAAGATATCAAAGTTAAAATTTTTACCCCACTTTGGCATCACATAGGTCTACATAATGTGCAAAAATGGGGACTTTTCATCCAGTCCCATCAAAGATATTGAACCTAAAAATTTCAAAAAAATGAAATTTTAAAAATTCATAAAGAAATAAGGACAACATTGCTGAAGCTTAAACTCAATTCTCAGTAAGTACTTTATGTTATCTAGCTACAAAAAAAATTGTAACTCTGATAAATCATTCCTTCATGGTTTTTTGTAGTCTTAAAAATTGGAATTTCTGAATTCTAATCACTATACTTTGAAGAATATTTTGAGGTGTAAATAATGAATATATGGTTTAATGTGTAGGAACCAATGTTGTAGAGCAGAAAATTCTGAAAAAAATGGTACAATTTGCAATGTTGTAGCACTAACCCAGCCTGAGATAATCAATTTATCGCTAATGCTTTCAAAGCCAAAAAACGTCGTGCGCTCCAGAACAAAAATGGCCGCCACACATAAACGATGTGAGATAAAAATTTTTTTTTTACTGTTTTGAACTTCTGTTATGTTTGGTAAAAACATATTTCAAATATCAATCTTTTTTAAAACATTCAAGCAACTATCATTGGACCACTTCATATGGATTGACCCAAAATGTACCCACAAAAAAGCCAATTGGTGTTTTACATTAATAAAAAGCTCATAATCATAGGTTTCATTTGGAAACTTTTCCAGCTTCCCAGCTGTTTGGAGAAAAAAGTTACATGCGTTTCTGTTAACCCTTGTTTTAGTTTTGGAAACCACAATAATGTCATGCAATATGAATTTTATAAATTTTTTTTTGGAACTATGGCTACTTAAATGAATGCATTTATGTAAACTCTGCACTTCTATTAAACTGTGGAAAAATTTCCAGATCCAAATCTTTATTAATAACTGAAACGTTTTAGTTTTTGTAAATATTACTCATTTCCTGCAAGCGATTCCGCGGAACCAAATTATCGCAATATTCATATTTTTAAAATTCTAATAAGAAAAAAAAATACATCCAAGAACAATACCACTTCACAGGTCTTCTTAGGGCATAAGTATAAACAAATGTGCAAAGTGTCATACAAATCAGAGATGGTGGGTGATATTTCATTAAAATATTGGGTGATTTGATATGGAATGACTCTATAAGCAATGACTCCATTTCTAGCCGAGGCCTGACTTAGCTTACTCAAGCAGTACAAGAATGACATGATTCCGGTTCACTCAGTACAATTAATTCAATCTAAATAAAATTCGAATTAATCACTTGTTCAGCAGGGCTGCAGATATATATTTAAATATAAAATAAGAATCCCATTCCCAAGAAGGAAAATGATCAAAATAACAAACTGAATAAAGAAAAATACAACTATAACATTAATGTTTAATTAATTCACACTGATTTTTTACAAATGGTGAAAATTTAATTATAAAAAATAAATCACCAAAATTTAAATTACAGTTGGCTCAGGATATCTTAAATTTCCCCCCTATCTCCTGAGGAACCTCATTTAGCTAAAATATATAAGGATATCGCATCTTTAAGGCCTATGAAATAACAGTTAAGCTCAACAACTTGAATAATTTGGTATAAACCAATATTAATAACATTATATACATCACTAAGCTAGTTTTATAACTGGAATTTCTATAATTTTATAAAATCAGAGGTAATAATGGTAATAATTATCAGATGTGGAAGATCTTTTGAAAAATATGACAGCAGGTTACTACTAGATGCATAATTAAATGTTGTTTTTTCAATTTAGGTAAGAGATGATTATTTTTAGTGGTGTACCCTTTATATACTTGTATATATAGTTGAAAAAAAAAGAAGAAAAAAAAGAGTATTTCGGATTCTAAAATTTGCACACACAAGCCATTTAGATGTTATAGTATTGTTACTTGAGAAGACCAGAATGTGTTAAAATTAATTCCAACTTTGAAAGAATTAGTTGAAACTAATAATCTAATTTGGCTAAGCTCAGCCCTATGGATCTATATAAAAATACCTCTGTAACTCAAAAAATCTAAATGCTACTATTATTGAAACTACTTTTAACTCAAATTTATGAGTTATTATTGCCTTGAAATTTAAACTATCGGGAAATAAATGTATTAAAATATTTTCTAATGAAATTGAAATTCATAATGAAATTAAAAATGCACCTATAAACAAAAAACTTCAAGAACTGATTAAATATATATATATATATATATATATATATATATATATATATATATATATATATATGTAACTTCCTGCAGTATAATAAAATGTAAAAAAGAAAAATATAATTTTTAAAAAATTAAGAAGAAAAACCTTTATGTGTTAAAAACAAAACAAGAAAAGCATTTTGATAAACCTAATGACAATTTTTTTTCTGAAATTAAAAATCAAGGCTTTTAATTGAAACTTTAACAGAAAATTATCAACAAATATTTTAGTAATATTTTTAAATTTTAAATAAGAAATTATAAAGTGAAAAACTAGACAAAAAAGAGCGATGGTTTAATTAATGTCTTTGCCATTCATATCCTAATAATCTATGTTTCTACTAACTCAGGTGTAGGCAAAAGAGAATGCCAGATGCAAGAGAAATATAAACTATCTGATAGTATTCTTTTTACTTCTTAAAAGAAAAATAATCCAATTATTTAATCTCAATGGCACAGATTTATACAGATGAGAATATTAACATTGAACAGTGGATAAAATAAAGGATAATGACAGCCAGAGTAAAGGAAAATTTCTATTTAAAAAAAAAGTACCTTTAAATTTATAGTCAGGCATACAAACGATAATAATTATAAATTAATTTAGTTATTGTAACTACAATCTACATTTAAATTAAACGATAATTCTAGTTAAAATTTATTTTTTATAAGCTTCAGTACAAGAAATGCTTTATTTTTCATTCGCAAGAATAAGTATTAGTTTAACAGAATAATCAAAACTGATAATAATTAACCATCAGAGGAAGTGTTTACAAAATAAAAGTAAGTAACTTCTAGAGATATCACTGTTTGCTTTTGAAAACTATAATGTATGGAAATTACGTCAATTTGACAGTTCACCGATCAACAACGGGAAAAAAACAATGCAAAGAATCATAAATATACAATAAATTTTAAATCCAGCTATTATAACAAAAAAATAATGTTATTTCATAGAATTAGGGACAAATTTACATTCTTTAGATATTAATTACATGATAATAATAAAACATTTAAACAGAATATTTTTGTTGCGGAATTATAAACATTATAATTCAGCATAAAAATGAAATAACTTAATTCAAATCAAACTCGTTACAACTTAGAACTGCTCTAAAGCATTCTTAACAAACTTAGATTCTGAATAAATAAATTAAGAATTAAATGGTAAGTAAGAAATTACTTTGGGTTAAGAAATTAAACAATGATTGATAGTCATGCAATATGCTTGATCACAATAGGTAATGAGAGCTGAAAGAAACAACCTAACAACAACAAATTTCACCAACTAATTAAAGAAACTAGAGTTATCATTACACCATTAATTTTTGACTAAGGTTCAATGAAACTTTAAACCAAGTATTGGTTGTGCATTCATTCTAAACCTCAGTTGTAATACTTTATGATATAAAGTAGGAGCAAGTGATTCCTATGTAAAAATAAAAGCACTGATATAATTACCTGTTTATTTTTTGGAGTTTACTCCTTAAGAAACGATTTTCATATTTAGCCCGTGGTATGAACATTATAGGATTAGTAAAATCGTATAAATAAGTAAAATTTAGCTAAAAGTGGTGCGTTACGTTCCTTTCTCGATAATATTATATTATTTGTTTTACATAATAGATAGAAATTAAAAGTTAAATTCCTGGACTAATCGGGAAAAGATAAGTGGGGTATCTATGGTAGCAGTGTATTCTATTGCTTCATTCTCGAAGTGGTGAAATGCGATAATTTTTTGTATAGGAGCCTTTTTAAAGACACCTATCCAAACAAACAATATTACTACTCTTATTTAGATTCCGCCTCAAGCTGTTGGGGTCCATTCATAACACTTGGATACAACCTGAACAGACGACAGTTTAGCGTTGCGTTAGGAAATTGACTAGCTATCTAGCAAGGCTGTGCAGTGTCTATTTAATTGTGTATAGTGTGTAGTGTGTAGTGCTACAAGGACAGGGGATTGGTGTATTAGAAAGTGGACAGGCAGTGATCATGCTGGGCTTAAATACACCTCTACCGGACTCTGAAGATGATGTCCCCTTCAAAAAAGTAAAGACAGGGAAGAAATTGGCCAAGCGGAAGACAAGGAAAGCAGAAGAAGCGCCACCATATATAACAACTTTACCGCTCTAACTAATTTACCACCAACTGAGGAACCTATGCCGGTCCCACCGAAGAAGATTGGTGTGAGTTCAGTTGAAAGTTTTAGTGTTTTAACAAGTCACCGCACCCACTATTTGCTCTGAAGATGGTCTACAACGTAGACCAAAACGTTGGCACGATTAATAAAAAATAAGTTTTGTTGATTTTTTGTGTTATCATTGACTGCACCCCCTGAATAATTCAACCCATCATTTGAATTATCCAGTCAACTATTTTCCACTCAAACATCTATTTTTTTTTTAATTAAAAAAAAAAATAATAAGCGATGATAAGTATCAGTAGAGAGCGATTAATTGACAAGAACACATTTAAAATCCATTAGAAACGGAAAGGAGTAAACTCCAGTCACGTGTCGGAGCTGACACAGACACTTTTTTCTATTTATTTTAAATATAATTACAAAATTTCTTTAATAACATCTAACTAGTAATACAAATCAAATATCGAGTTATTTACATCAAATGATTTAACCCTTTCAATACAGAGAGCATTATATATAATGCTATGTCAATTTTAGCACCAGCCAGAGACTATTATATGATGCTTCCCCTGGCTATGATTGTCTTATTGGTCCAACTTTTGTCTCACCCTAAGTTGGGTTTTCACTATCAAGAAAGATTTTTCTTTTCTTATTACTGCTTTTCTAAGAGCTTTTATTGATAAAAGTTTCTAAATGTAAGTTTTGTAAGTCACCATCCGGCCAGATGTGCCAAATGTGCTGGAGCACATGCAACAGACACATGTAAGAAAACAAGGGAAACATCTTGTTGCAAAGTGCGTGCTATGCGGTGAGGACCACCCAGCAAATTATAAAGGATGCATAGTGCATAAAAACCTTCTAAAGCTAAGATCCCACCAAGCAGCATTAAAAAGTCAAGAAATAAATCATAAGGAAGAAATAGAAAAAGTATTGTAAAGCAATGCCTGCTGTTGATTACGTCAATCAAGCTCTTAGTAATCAACAGCAGGCGTTAACCTCAACATTTATTAATCCTCCTCAACAAGGACAAAGAACATATTCAGTCATCAGTCGAAATCAGTAGCCTCGACATCAACAGAACCAGCAACAGGCGCCTCAAACCTCCCAATCCCAGCCAATTGTTCCCAAATCTCATCCACCTCCACAACCTCCCCATCCCTCAAGACATCCCTTCTCACCATCTTCCTCTACGGGTGAAGCTTCCATCTCAGAGTGAACCCACAATTCCAACCCAAACTTCTTCCATGATAAACCTCCAAACCCAAACACCATTGAAAGTTGATGCAGCTCCCAATATCCCAAGAATGGTTCAACTCCCAGCCAACTTTCCAAGACAATCCTCCACCTCAACCTTCTGGCCAATATCCTTTTCCCAGTCAAAGTCTAGTAGACATCAACACAATCCTTTCGACTTTCTTATTAGACCTTAATAATACCATCAAACCACTCATTTCCCTTCTTACCCGACTCCTTTCCGAAATTCCATTTAATACCACACGATGAACACCAAGCCCCTAGCAATCATACTGGGGAATGTAAATGGCCTACATAACCATCGAGATGAACTTGACTTATTTCTTCATTACAATCACATAGACATCACCCTATTGACTGAAACACACTTCACAAAACAATCATATTTTTACATACGTGACTACATCACTTATAGATCAGATCATCCTGACAATACAGCATTATCTGATTCTTGTATCCTAATCCATAAATCCATACCTCATTCTCTTATTCCTCCTACTCCAACTGACGCCATTCAATCAACTTCGGTAACCATTTCAACTAGTCCTCTCCATATAACATTCTCAGCTGTATACTGTCCTCCTGGTAACTCCCTTTCTTATAACCTCCTCGAATCCTTATTCCGATCCCTCAGACCACGTTTTATTGCCAGAGGAGACTACAACGCCAAATATCAACGATGGGGTTGTCGAACATCCAATTCCCGTAGTAGCATCTTATCCCGAATTTCAAACTCTAATAGTTTCTCTATCCTCACACCCATAAACCCTAATTATTGGCCTACATCACTCAAAAAATGTTCAGATATTCTTGATATATTTGTTTCCTCACAGGTTTCCTACAATCAAAAAACTATAAAATCTCTGGATGACCTTTCCTCTGATCACAGTCCAGTTCTACTTCAAGTAGATTCAACTCCCATTCCTAAGCCCTCCCCCAGACTGATTACTAGACGTGTAGACTGGGATAAATTTCGATCGAATCTGGAAAATAATTCAGGCCTAAAAATTCTGCTTAAAACAACAGGAGACATCAATTCTACAATAGAAAAACTTACAGAAGCAATACAAACCAATATAAAAGAAAACACCTTACCAAGTAAAAATCATTATCAGCAGAATAACTGGCCACTTCATATTCGCAAGTTATTAAAAGAAAATCGACGGGCAAGATCGAAGTGGTACCGCACGAGATATCCATCGGACAGGAATTATTATACCAAACTTACCAACAAATTAAAATCAGAGATCAGAACATTCAAAATTTGTATTACCATACAGAAAATCTCAGTACTACTGACAAATCCTTATGGAATACCACTAAAAAACTCCTAAAAACCTAAAATATTAAAATTTCCACCATCGACTTTTAACCGAATTCCAAACTTGGTCAAGATCTGATGAAGAAAAATCACAAATATTCGGCCATATTCAAAACATTTAACCCTCATCCAGATATCCTTAATCCAACCCACTCTGAATGTATTAAAGCAGAATTAAGTATTCCTTTTCAGTTGTCCCCTCCTCTTAAAGCATTCCATCCTACCGAAATATCATTATTCACAGATTACTCGCCAACAAAGCCCCTGGGCACAACCTAATCACATCCCACGCCTTCCTCGGAAAGTGATCCTACTCCTTACATATATATGTATACAATGCTGTACTCCGCACCACATACTTTCCTAAATCCTGGAAATTATCCATAGTTAAAATGATACCAAAACCTAAAAAATCACCAGAACTCCCATCTTCTTACCGTCCTATATAACTCCTGCCCATAATGGGCAAAATACTTGAAAAACTCGTTCTGAAACGTCTTAATCCTATCATAGAATCCAACCAAATAATCCTAGATCACCAATTTGGTTTCCTAACATCACACTCCACTATCTAGCAATGCCATCGTGTGGTGGACGTTGTCTCATCCGCATTAGAGCGAGGAATGTACTGCACGGTAGCTTTTCTTGATGTAGAGTAGGCTTTTGATCGAGTCTGGCATCCGGGTCTGCTGTACAAACTGTGTGAATTCTTACCTTCTACTTACTTCCTTATTGTCAGTTCCTACCACAGTAATAGAACCTTTAAAGTAAAACATCACTTTTCCTACTCTTCCCTGTTTACCTAGTCTGCCAGTGTTCCTCAAGGTAGTATCCTGGGTCCCATCCTACACATGATATGTAAGACTGACATCCCTACCCATCCAAGCACTGTCCTCACTACGTACGCTGACACATGTATGTTATCAGTAAATAAGGATCCATTTGTTGCATCCTAATCTCTTCAATCCCATATCTCAAACCTTCAAGAATGGTGTCAAAATTGGAGAATTAAAATAAATCCTAACAAATCACCATCAAATAACCTTTACCCTTCGTCGTAAACCTACGAATTCCTGCTCTACTGTATCCTTTAATAATATTCCACTGATCCCTGTCGAACAGATACATTTCCTAGGACTCCATATGGACAAACGTCTCACTTGGAATCCTCATACAAGACTGAAAAGATAAGAAACTGCTCAAGATTTAAGGGACAAACGCTCTAAGCTCCCAATTAATTACAAAAGACTCATTTACATGATAGTTATCAGACCTATTTGGACATACAGAGTTGAGCTTTGGGGCACTACTAAACCATCCAATTCATCTCGTATCCAATCCTTACAATCCAACATCCTTCGTAAAATCCTCAATGCTCCTTATTATTTCACAAATCAACTCAACCATCATGATCTTAATATCCCATATGTTACTGATTTAGCCTAAACTAGATACCTATCTTTCCATGACAAGCTCCATACACACTTGAATCCACTAGTCTCTCAACTTGCTTCCCATACTATTCCTGATAAACTCCGCAGCGTCTGAAAAGAAGATGGCCTCAAGCCTTCTACTATAGAACTTTATTGGAGTGCTACCGATGGGTAGTTTCTCCACAAGTGTTTTTTTTTCATATTGTACATATTATTGTTGTAATATTATTATAGTTGTAAATATCAATAAATTAATCTATTAAAAAAAAATCCAATAAATTTTAAATGTACATTCAATATGCACTTGAAATGTAAATAATTGTAACTTTTGATTTTCTTAATATTGAAATCTTAAGTTAAATCATTTTTTTTTTTAATTTATTTATTGATATTTACAACTGTATTACCATAATACAACAAGTAAATAGGATAAGAGATACATAGAATAAATTTAAAAAGTCATCTAAAAAGATTTTTATGGTTTTAAATTAACTGTTACTATTTTTATTTTTTGTTGATTTTTTTATGGGAATACCGGTTGGTATTGCAAATTATAAAATAAATCTGCAGTAAATATTTTTCAAATGGTTGGTAAAAAAAAGTCCTGTACTAAGGCTTTATTTAAGGAATTTCACGAGGTATGGTATGCTGTCACATTGCATTTTTACTAATGCAGTAGAGCGTCGATTATCCAGACCTCAATTAACCGAAACCTCAATTATCCGGACTGTTTCGGAAAATTTTTTAAAAATATACATTTTCACGAGTTGAATATTAAACAAGGATTTTTAAGATTTATTGATTTGTTGTATAATTTTACACAATAAAAAAATTTGTGTTTCTGCCAGTTAAAAGATTAAAACCTTAATTAACACGCTTTTATTATTTTATTATAAATATGTAATGATCTTACAAACTGCTGTAGGAATACATTATAATCTTATTTGCAAATCTATAGCTGAAAACTTTAGCCAAAGTTTACCAGTTGAAGAATTCGTTGATGTGTTGACAAAGCTACCTGGATGCCAAGAATGTGATGTTGAGGATGTGACTGACTGGCTTTCCTTGAATGCAAACGATCAAGGCTTTCAAATTTTAAGTGAAGAGGAAATATTATCAAGCTTAATTGCAGAAGAAACCGAGGATGATGAAGAAAGCGAACAGCCTGATGTAAATGAAACGAAAGGACCTTCACACAGTGATGTCTGTGTAGCACTGGAAACAGCAATTAAATGGGAAGAACAACAAGAAGGAATTCCCCAGTCAAAAGTATTGCTGCTACGGAGTTTGTGGGGTGAGGCTGCACAGAAAAGATTTAAAAAACTAACACAATGTAAAAAGGATAGCTATTTGCTTTAAATAAAATATGTATTTTATTTGTATTTTTAAAATATAATAACATACTTACAAATGTCTTATAACAATGAAAAAATATATAGTTTGTATCCTGTGTTTTTATTGTTTCCTACTTCCAATTTTACTTTGTGCATAATTGCGTCGATTATCCGGAAAATTTCAGTATCCGCAATAGGCCTGACATTGATTAGTCCGGATAATCGACACTCTACTGTAATCCGTTTTTATTCTTTATTATTAGAGTATTTTCAACTACTTTGCTTTTAACAGCAAAAAAACTAAATCCATTGAGAAAAGGAAGAATATTAATAACTAGTTGTCTGCAAAACATTTTTTTTCTTGGCTTTGTCTAAAAACGAAAATATTTTTGATATAAATATTTCATGTATACAATGCATTCTTACTATAAAATACACAATTTTACAGTTTTTGACTAGGTTTTACATTTTTAAGCCAAATTTGTAAACAAATAAAATTTCTACAAGGTGTTTTGTGGGCTCAGTTTAGGCTAACTTCAGTGCCAGTAGTAGAGCATTATATAACACCCCAATAAAATTTCTAATTTGTACATACATTTAAGTTTAAATTAAAAATTAATGGATCAGCAATACAAATTTGAATAAATAAACTTGAAATGTAAAAGCTGTAGGAGACAAAAGAAACTATTTGCATCCCCCCATTTAAAGGGGGTTGAAAATGAGAAAATCTCGCCTCAGATGGCTGGGACACATACGACAGATGCCAACATGCTATATGGAAAAATTGGAGGAAAACAATGTAGAGGAAGAACAAGAATAAGATGTTTGGATAGAGGTCGAAGAAGACCTCAAGTTACTTGGAGTAAGGAGATGGCGTAAGCGAGCACAGGACAGAAATGACTGGATTAAGGTCCTTGAGGACACCCTGCTCCTTGTAGAACCATAGCGCCCATCAGTAAATAAGCAATACTATATAACCTGCATCACACTTGGGAATACAATGGATGTTGCAGATATGAATCATAGCAGTGATAATCAATAGACAATTCATCCAGGCAACAGAGACATGAAACACATTCCCATATAAAGTAAATAAAATGTATCCTAAATTAAATAATAGGTAATGGTTACAGGAGATATTAGAGATAACCCATTGTGTTGTTAAGATAAAAAAATGTCTAATTTTCTACAATTTTTTTTTTTTAATTCATTGGTTGAATCATTTAAATTGTCCTCAGTTTCTGCCATAACCATCTTCCCCTCTATTCTGCTCTCTATCTCTATTCTATTTAAGTAATAATATAAGTTGTGTTATCGTAATGATAAATTATTTTACAACAGTAGCCACACTGTGAAGACAAAGAACAATGCAGAATTCATTCCTTCTTTAGAAACAGGAAAAAAAAATACTTCTAATATGCAGAAGCATTTTAAAAATAATTATCTGCTCAAATTGCTACCCAGGCAAAATTCATAAATTGTTTTGATATTATGGTAATTTATCAAAGACAAAATACCACTTCACCAATCAAAAACAAAATATGAATACAGCTTTCAAAATATATAACTTCTTATAAGACAACAAAATTAGAGTTCAAGCTGATAACCCTTTAACAATAAGAAAATCAGTTTGTAGTGAGCCACAAACTTCAGATACATCTTTTTTAACCAATGAAATGATCAATTGTCGCAAAATTATAAAATCATGAAATATTGATACATTACTTCAATGCTGAAAAAGAGATAAGTACAATAAAAAACACAGACAATAACAAGTTTTAAAAAAGAGATAATAATGGATTTATATGCTAATAATAAATTAATAAACTATTATCATTTGACACCACTTCACACTTTTACTCCAAATTAATCCTTGGAAAATTCAAAATAAGAAGATAAATTATGAAAACTAACTATAATCATAAAATAACCAATACACTTATATTAACTATTAAGAGAACATAGGTAAATACAATACCTTCTAAAAATAACAATACAAACTTTTGTCCAACACGTCACATAAGTTGACAGCAGTACAGCTAGGTAGATACAAATAATAACCATATAAATCCTAAGACCAATTTACTGAAATTCAAGATAGGATGCTTAGTTCTGAAGTATAAACTAGTTTATAAAATGTAAATATATATAACAGTTATAACCATTAAAAATTATATTAAAAGGAAATTTTGACATTGCTTCACTGACTGCAGCCATCAATACAGAATTAGTGAATTTTCATAAAAAAGAAAAATTCATTGTTGAATGACGGGTTGTAATATAGTCTAGACATTTTCACACATCAAAATTATCTAATAAACCTGTAGGAAGAATTGTACAGCAAAACCCACACACATTTTTTTACTTGGATGAACATACACAAATCTGCAAATTGGTCCTTAAACCCGTATATAAGAGAATAGATCCATTTACATTTAAAGGAAAAAAAAGTTATTGATTGGAATGGAAAAAGTAGATAAGCCAGGCTTAAAAAAATCAACCAAAAAATTGAATTCAAGTAATATGATACTTGAAAATATGATCCCGAAAACCAAAACAAAAATTTTGAAATCGACAGTTATTCAGATTCTTTTAGGAAGGAACCATAAAAAAATTCAATTTTAATAGTTTTACAATCATTTTTAATTATACTTTATTTGATAAATTACTAACTTAAATTTCTCAACTTTTGTTCATTAAGTTATCTAAAGCTTTTATTTAACTACATGTAAAAATTACACAGATAATTAGTAACTAATTAAGTACAAATGGTGCAGTAAGTTCTATAATATCAAAACCTCAAATAACTAAATATAAATATTGTTTTTCAAAAAGTAATATTTCTTTAATACATAGATTTGATATACAAATTGTATTACATAATGTTCATAAGACTATACTTTCTTACTATAATTTGTATTTTCTAAAAAAAAAATAATAATAATAAGGCGATGTAATTTAATATATACAACCGCATGCTAGTTCTAAAAAAGATAGTGATAGTCTTTGCCTATAAAGAAAATTTTAAAAATGTTGCAGGACATTTTAGTTATACCAGCGCCAGTTAACTTTGTGTTTAAGGTCACTATGTATCCCATAGGTAAGAAGAGAAGGTAGCCAACTGTATTTCCTCATCAGCAAAATTAGAAATTTATCCATATTTTTTAAGAATATAGGTATATTTTTTTTATCTATTTGCCTTCGGCAACAAAATTTTAAAAATTAGGTTACATATAAAGACCGAAGTTGATTCAGACAATAGATTTTTTAGGCTGATACTAAGCATTTACAGAAAAGACTTTATTTGGTTTAATGTTCAATTTTAAAATCAGCAAAGCTTTGGTTTTAGCTGATTGTTTAAGCTAGACTTGTTCCGCTTAAGAAGTAAATCCAAAAAAAAATCATGAAATAACAGGAAAAGATATCACAATTTCTTTAGAAAAGGAAACTATTACAGAAATGTTTCGAAATCTAGTTACTAGGCATTTTGTAAATCAGCATTACTTCTAGTTCATAGTTTCGAAGGCATCCTAAGAGATCTAATAAGTAAAATAATTAAAATAATCTGTTAGTATATTAAAATAATCTGTTATCTATCATGTCAATCCAAAAGTTTGTTCGCATTTTGGCGAAATTTTTAAATGGTGTAAATAAAATACAATTTAAGATTTTAATCTATGATATATTTTCCTCTGCTATCTACAATATCTCACCATTTTTCTGGTAGCTTTTTTATTCCATTTGTGCAAAAAGATTCTGGTTTTGAAGCAAAAAAAGTTCTGAGTTCATTTTGCATATCCTGTTTAATATTGAACTTTTTGCCTTAGCAAAAATTTCGTAAGGCACGAAATAACTGAAAATCACTTGGGGCAAGATGTGGGGAGTAGGCAGGATGCAGCAAACGCTTCCAACTCAGTTCATTCATTTTTTTGTGTTTGTAATGAAATAAAAAGCATATAAAAAACACACACCATGTTTATATGCGTTATCGATATTCATTTTTTAATGGTACTAATATGCCTCTGATCTTTATGAAATTTGGTGACAAACTGACGAATATATCAGTCAAGCGATGACAAGTTTCGACAGGTTCGGAATCTTATCGATCTGGTAATGAATGAGTCATCACTAATCCCTTAAATGTTACTAATGTGCACAAACTTTTGAACTGACCTGATAGTTTAATTCATCTAGCAATGATCGTTCCGCAAATTTTTAGACATAAAGGATTGAATAATCATGATAAATAAAAAGTAGGTTACTCCCGCTAGAGATGGTGCCAGTATAACAGGAAAGCAAAGAAGATAATAAAGTTATAATCAGAGTTATGATGATTTCATTTTTTAATTTCTACAAATTAGGGCAATATTTGAAGGAAAAAAAACTATTTTAAATGAAGAAAATACTTCTAACAGGACAAGTCAATACAATCATGAAACTTTAAAATACAAAACCTATACAGAAGAAATAGTTAACTAATGTTCTTATGAAGTCACAATTATTTTTTATTGAAATTCTGATATTATTATAGTTTTTATTTGTTTTATAGAATGATGAATACCTATTCAACAGAAGGAAATAGGCTTAAAATGTGTCAAACATAAACAAATCACATTTACTCAAATATAATAGAAAATACCTAAGCATCTCTGATAAGATAAGTTCTTATCATTGAGTGATTTTTCTTTAAACAATCAGAATCTCACTTTAAAATACATTAACCCATGCACACAAGAAAAGTGAAATTGGGAAAGATAATGGAGGGAAGCTACCAATAGTCAGTTCTCCACAAATATTATATAGTTAATTAATTTCATGGTAAACATCTTACAGATATGAATATGAGTGAAATTATACATGAAACCAACAACAAAATAAACAAAGTTGCAATAAAATCAATTAAAACCCTCATCGGAAAAATATGTTTACAATGCTAAACGAAATGTTCTCAACACATATTGTGAAAAAAAAATACTCTGGATGTTGAATGAAATTAAAATGAAAAAAGGGTTGTATCTGGGAGCATAAGGTACAAATAGGATGTCATACAATATAGCTCTCATGGCATAAAAATTTAATCCATACAAAGATTTGTAAATATCTAACTAATTTTATATTTTGTTAGCTTCTTGGGAAAGTAAATAAGTTTTGATTATAACGACAATAATCAAATTGCTGCTTGACTTTGGATTAAAATGAAAAAAATTCAATTTTTGAACTTTAGTATACTCAAAAAATAATGGACCAAATCTGGTTATCCTCCCTAATCAAGATGGATACAGCTAGCATTAAAGTAATGGTGAGAGTGTCACAATTATCAGAATATTAATTACCTAGACAGTTTTTGGTGAAAAGATTTTCACAATGTAATTGCACTAAACCGTTGTACCCTAGGCTTTTCAACTCACCTTTCATTTTTAAATGTTTCACAATAAATCTTTAAAAAATTTCATTCAGCATGTAAAAATATCTATTCAATGACATAAATATTTAAAATTGATTTAATAAAGCTGAGATTTTGAGATAATCAATCTTGTATGACACCGCAGATGATGTATTAACATTAACACCTATGAGTTTCATCATGAAAATTAATTAACTACATTTTACATTGATGAAATGAACCATTGTTACCTCCTATTCATCAGCTTTTTCTCTGTGAAATGCTGTTTTCTACCATCAGCTCCCAGACTATATTTTTTTCAGAGCACTTCAAATAACTTAGGATAAGGAAGATCAAATTTCGCAAAATAATGCTATATTTTTCTTAAATACTTCTTGACTTTATTCTTGTTAGTAAAAGAAGAACAGAAATTCACAAAAAAGTTCAGGTACAGATTAATATTCAAAACTTCTGACAGGTTGTACCTCTATAATATATAAAACAAATCCGTTCAATAAGTAACCAAACTAATGAAAAATAAAAAGTACAATCATAAATTTATAAGATTACATTGATTTATTGGTTCATTTTTTTTAGAAACACGTGTATTAGTAAATTTTTTAACAATAGCAATAATGAATATATCAATTTTTGAAAATGTTAAAAAAAAATTTAACAGAAAATCATACAAATATAAAACATAATTCTAGGGAAAATCACTTTGTATTTGTAGTATTATTGGGTCGTAACGGATGAAATGTCAGTTTCGTTTATTTACAGTTTTCTTTTCATTAGGGATTAGATTATTTATACACAAACAATTATGTTATAAATACTGTTTGAAAGATCATTTAATCCTTTTTCATAATCAGTCTTACTTTTCTTTTTGAAAGTGTAGCAACGTTTTAAAAATAAATAAGAATAAAATTATGTCTTCCATGGAAATTCGTATAATTTTTCTCTACGAATTTAAACTTGGCCATAGCATCCTGGAGGCGTTCCGATACATTAATATTGTTTACGGTGAAGATAGGGTGAGGGAAGGAACAATCTTCCGTTGGTTTGAAAAATTTCGATCTGAGAATTATGACCTAACCAACAAAGAACGTGGTAGGCCGAAGACTAAGTTGGACAACGAAAAGTTGAAAGAGCTGGTCGAAGCGGGCCCTTCCCAAACCACTCGTGAATTAGGTTCACAGTTTGGAGCAAGTGTCATGACTGTTTCCAGGCACCTTAAGGAGCTTGGTAAGACAAAAATATGGGTACCACATGAATTAACTGAGGTCCAGCAGCTTACCCGATTGGAAACATGCTCTTCATTTCAGTTGCGAAACAGAAATGAGCCTTTTTCGGATCATTTGGTTACCTGCGATGAAAAATGGATGTTATACGATAACCGCAGATCTGGACAGTGGTTAGATAAAATTGAAAAACCTCAACATATGTTAGGCCCTAACAACACAAGTGCCAAACCTTCACCCCAAAAAAGTAATGATTACTGTTTGGTGGGGTGTGGCTGGTTTAATCCACCATCCTTTTTGCCAGCTGGTGAAACCATCACTGCCAACAGTTACTGCAAAGAATTGGAAAGGTTTCACGGAAAATTGGGTGAGAAACAACCTGCTCTAGTTAACCGAAAAGATCCGATTATGCTCAACAATAACGCACGTTCACACACTTCAAGGTTGACCGTGCAAAAGCTCCAGGAGCTGAATATAGTGGTCCTTCCTCACCCACCATATTCTCCAGACCTTTCTCCAACTGATTTTACATTAATACTGTGCTACCAGGCCCACAGCACCCAGCCGTCAAATTTTATAAAATGAGAAAGAAAAATAGAAGCGAGATGACGGGAAAGGGTGCTGGAAAAGTATCAAACCCACAGGGATCGAACAAGGCGGACAGGATTCGTCGGCAGGAACAGTACCGAACCATGAACCATGAAGTGGCTCAATATAATTATTATAATAGAAGAAAAAAGGTAGTATAAAATATAATGAACGCCGACGCTCCTATACAATGCCCTGTGAAGGTGGCCGATATTGAAAGTCATTATAAGAGTCTCTTTGAAAACAAAAATATCTGCAAACGTGCGGATTACGAAAAATGTGATCGGATTCCTAACATAGTCTCCATTGATGTCCAATCAGTTAAAAAAGCAATAAAATCGACATCATTAGATACATCGCCAGGGCCTGATGGGGTTTTGATCCGTACCATAAAATGCATCGATGTTTCGAAAATAATAAAATTAATTGCGGAGATCATGCTGAAGGTGGGATATGTTCTAGAGCCTCTTCGACAAGGGCGAACCATATTGGTTTATAAAGGAAAAGGGAATACCAAAAGCCTCTCATCATGGAGACCAATAACAATTTACTCTATTGTGCGCCGCGTCATAGAGATGGTTCTGGACAAAGAATTAAGGAAACAGATCACCTTCAGCAAAAATCAAAGAGACTTTATTACGGGCCTACCGGGAACACACGTCAGCGCTAGGGTCATAGACGTGATCATAAAAGATGCCAAAAATGATTGCGCAGTAATTTTTCTGGATGTGGTTGGTCATGATCACATCGTCAGCTCATTAGAGGCAAGAGGTGTGTCACCAGACCTCAAGAACGTGATAGCGGCTCTCCTTGGAACGAACACAATTAAGATGTGTAGGAGCCCACTCGACAAGCCAAATCAATGTCCTCCGAGGAGTGCCCCAAGGCAGACCCTTGTCGCCATCGCTTTTCAACCTGGCCATTGACCACTTATACCGCGACCTGTGTGACGAAAATATGTCCAAGATGTTTGGTTACAAACTTACGGGTGACCAAGAATCTGTGGTCCTCACCAGATTTGCGGACAACCAGGCTATTTCGGCACGTGACAAGAGTGCTGCAGAAAGAATCATCAACAGCGTCCAAAGGATGCTTGCGGAGATTGGTTTGGCTGTCAACCCAAGCAAGAGTGTGGATATCGTGATTGAAAAAGGAGAGTGCGGACCACTATGGAGATGTCATCCATGCATGTAAGGCTGAAGATCGAATAAAATATTTAGGATGCACATTCTTGGGAGAGCTTGTATTTGATGAGGAGGCGGTGACTAAATTAGTGATAATTAAGACAAATTAGTGAATTCTTGTCTACTCAAACCGGAACAAAAGATCAATATTGTCAATCAGTACCTATTCCCGAGACTTACCTATCCTCTCCAAACCGTGCCCCTAACAAAGATATGTCCTGCGGTGTTAGAAGCCATTGATGTAAATATCCGCAGAAGTATCAAGGCCATTATTGGGCTACCTGCGAACACCTCTACGGCCATGATGTACGCACCGAGGAGTTATCGAGGCCTGGGACTGATCCGCTGTCAATGGGGGTCTCCACTTCAGCATTGGTCAATTGCCCAGCGACTGTGTAATGTCCCGGATGCCCTGTTCCAGTCTACATTTAATTATGAAACGGAAGCAGCTCAATGTCTAGAAAGGCTGGGAGTTGATCAGGGCTTCCGAAACGTGAGAGCTCTACGACAGTCGCTGCGTGAGAATTCTTATGAAGAATGGGCTAATTGTAGATGGCAGGGTGTTGGAGTCTGTCGTTTCAAGGAGACACCGAAAGCCAACAGGTTTATATGTGAGAAACAGATTCTTTCGGGGTCGGAGTGGACCAATGCCCTTAAACTGAACATCAATTATGTGCCTCTGCGTGGAGTCCCAGGAGCCAGCGGACAGGCGAGAGAAATTGGGTTCCTCTGTTGCAAATGCGGCAGAGTCAGAAACACCAGCCCATGTGCTGGGAAAATGCCCCAACAACTCCCTCCTCATAACACGCCGACACCATAGGGTCAAACACGAATTAATGAGGCTCCTAAAGGAAAAAGGCTTTGCCTGCTTTGACGAGGTCTATTGTATTGACACTGAGGGATCCACAAGATATGCGGATATTGTCACATTTCCGAAGACCACAAAGATAGCATGGGTGTTGGATCCGACGGTGAGATTTGAAAATAATGACCTTGACCAGGCGGGTGGAGTGGAAAGGGAAAAAAGGAAATATATGACAAATGCATCTCTTTCCTAAAGGAGAAATTCCGCGAGACCTTCGGAGAGAGAGAGTTCACCGTGAGAGGCCTCTGGTTTGGGTCTCGTGGAACGATTCTGAGAAGAACATGGAGCTTCCTCGATGACCTGGGTGTCAATGGCAGGGATGTGGCAGTGCTCGCCGAGAATATTATTCTTGATTCCCTGGGGATAATTCACCATCATGTATGTGGTAGCTGATACCCCACACGCTAATATATTTAATATATAAAAATTTTTTTAAATTTATTTATCTTCATAAATTGCATGGTAATATATATGTGCTTAGTTTATCTGGTTTGTATTTTCTTTATTTTCTTGTATACAAAAAAAAAAGAAAAGAGAGTAGAAAAAATTAAGAATTGTACTGTAGTTTTTAAGTATGCATGGATTACAAACAAATTGTAATGTACATTATGTCCGATATGGATTGATTAGTATGCTGTGTATTACGGCAATCCAATATAGTTGGACAGCACTGCTGAAAATAAAGCATTTCTCTCTCTCTCTTTTCCGTTGTTTGGATAATTTTTTAAGATATAAAAAAATTGACAACGAAAATGGCCTGAAATTGGACTTCCAAGACTTCGCTTCTTCCTTGACACCTAATTTCAACAGAGCAGGGGTAGAAATGCTTGTTTCACATTGTGAGAAGTGTATTGAAAGTGATGGATCCTATTTTGAGTAATTTTTTTGCTAATAATTTACACTAATAATTTTCACTGACATTTCATATGTTACAACCCAATGTATTCAGAATATCAATCAACTTGATTACTTAGAAAAATGTTCAGCTAGATAAACGTTTTCCATATGGGTAATAACTTTTAGAAGCAATGCTTAATAGCAGTCTGTAGAATATTCTTCTGTATTTCTACAGTATATGTTATATATCTATACAGTATACAGTTCTGTATATGTAATTCCTTAAATCAAAGTCTAAATGAAGCAATTAGAACTGATTGGCATTTATTTTTAATGTCAAAAATTATCAGAATATCACATCCCATATAATTAAAACAATGATTTTCATATCAAATAAAATCACACATGTCTAGCTTTCTGTTCTCCCTCTAGCATAATTTTAACATTGCGCAATAAAAAAAATTATTAATAAGTAAATGTAACATAACAGAAAAATTGGAAATAAACTTGTCAAAGTCTATCATAGTTATTCCACAAAATATTAACCAGGATGACTGGTGTTTATACATGTGTTTGTGTAAATATAAATTGGTTACTACATGAACAGACCTCTAACAGTATCAAACTTACTACAATAAATCAAAAATTAAAATAAACTGAAACAGACAACCTAGGCTTTATCAACACGAGGATAATATAAAGAAAGTAAACAGATTTAAAGATCACAGTACCTGTTGCATGGGTGGGTGATGAGGACGTGTTTGAGGAGGAGGTGGTCCGAAATCCATCGAAGGACCCGGAGGTGGAGGCCTAGGAGGAGGAGCGGGCTGGAAGTATGGTCCACCAGGGTTCTGGTTCGGAGGCATTCCTGAAAAAACACAACTTTCATTACTGAGGTACATAGGTGTTTTAAAAATAGAAGAAAAATTTATTTTGAAGCATACATTTTAAAAATATAAATCTTGAAATATTAACAGAAACAAATATATCAACCTTCTGAAAAATAAATAAAATCCCTTAAGGTTCAGTTACCTTGAATTGGTGGAGCAGGACGAGGGGGAGGAGGCCCCTGCTGGTGCATGCCAGGCATCGGCATACCTTGCTGCTTCCCATGCATGCCCTGGCCCACCATTGGGCCATAACCTGGTCCCTGCATACCTGAAGGCAAAGGTCAAGGAATATTACCATTTCTAGTCTAAACAAATTCAAAAGAAATAATGATGTTAGATGAATGATGTATATTAAATTCTTTTATTCTGTAAATTATTTCCAATAATCTATGTCAAAGAATGTAGAACCATAATAATTTAAAGTACAAAAGCCTTTAATTTAGTAAATACTAAGAAAATTTTAATATACTTTATTCAGCAATATATTTAAATTGTAAGCACCATTAAATGCAAAGTAAAATATGGTACCACAAATTTCTTTTAAAAAAGTGGATACCCTGTAAAAATAATTTAATTGCCTCAAGTCTTCCTACCATCTTATGTATTTTTATGAAATCTAAACTCAACAAAGTAACAACACAATTCACTTCACTGTCCAACATGCGTCTATGCTAAAATGACCTTTTATTTACACTTTCCGCCTATCAGAATTTTACGATTAATTAAAGTTTCTGTTAACCGTTCAATAGATCATTCTTTACCAAATCCTCATCCATCTGTCATTTCAGTTCCTTTAAGATTTGTTGGAGTTTGAATTTTTTTTTTATTATAAGATTAGTATGACATATAAGAAACAAAACCACAAAAGGTACAAATAACAAGTTGTCCGTGGTTTTGAATGAGATTAGTGTCTAATATTTTATGTATGCAGGAACAAACAAATTAAAATTAAAAAAAAAAATATTATAAATAAACAGAAATGATAATATTTCATGAAAATGAAGTAGACTTACTTCGGAAGATCAATTGACAATGTTTTCATACTGTGGGATGAAATAAGGTTCTTTGAAAAAAACATTTAAAATGATGAAGATGGAGGCTAATTGAATAAAGATGTAAAATTATTACCTGGAGGTCGAGGCCAATCAGGACGAGGTGGAGGAGGTCCATGTTGGTCCATTGGAGGTCCAGGCATTCTAGGTGGTCCTGGGAACTATAAATGACAAAAAGTTGTTTATCGTGTAACAATAAAAACAGGCAAGAATTACATGAGTGTTGACGCAACTTTAAAAAAAAAACACAAATTCAACGAAACTAGCTTCCAGTACTTTATTTTTCAAGACTTTCAGAAAAAGAAGAAAATGTAAAGCTATAAAGTATTGGCAATATTGTTTAATCGATACTACTGTCCACTGTTGATGGCCCATGCGAGAGGCTTTAACCCAAGGTTGGTAAATAGAATTAAGTATAACATCATCAGCAATGATAGATGTGCGTGACCAAGGGTAGCTGTAAACTGAATATCAGAGAACAATAGGACGATTCATTCTTAAAGAAAACCGAGATTTATTTTTAGTTTTGTAGGGATTTTCTGATCTATCTATTAAACCAAAGATAGAAAGAGTTGTTTAGAGATTTTAACTGGATTGGTAAAGATTAACAATAGAATGCAATAAATATAAAATAAAAATCACTTACCATGCCAGGAGGTGGCTGAGGTGGTCCTTGCTGCTGCATATGATGAGGAGGTCCGGGAACTCTAGGTGGTCCTGAAAAAAATATTTAGGCCGATATTATTAGATTTTTCACACAAAATATATTGATATTCATGAAAAGTAAATCACAATATAAACCTTAATCTCAAAACATCTAAAGATATTTATATTACAAAAAATTATTTCTGAAGCATGTAATTCATGAATCTCACAACTAGCTCAAAAAACACTTCCAATCTGCATGTATTTCATAAGAGAAAAAGAGAAAAAAATGCATGCAGAAATCTCATAATAGTAAAGCACTCACAACTCAAAAGGCCTTAACATCAGATTATTTATTTAAAGTATTTCTGTTATTACCAGAACACGTATAAAAATATATGTTTTGTGCCACTGGAAAGCAATAAAACCAATTATTTGAATTCAAAACATTGCATTTCTGACATTTTAATGCCACAAAAAGGTTTAATTTTATATTCTACTATAAGAGAGAGCACCCTTAAAAGTGTGTAAACAAAAACATTTTAGCTTATGAGAGCAACGTTTTTGAAGATACACAGAAAATTCACAATTAAAAATTGTGAAGATGCCATTAGAAATCAACTTCATCTCACTAAATTCATTTTAAAAAAATGTTTCTTGATATTATAATTTATTACTATTGTAACCGAATACATTGGAACAAATGTTTTGAGAAAAAAAGGAAGCTAATAAAATAAAATGCCATCAATTGTAATAAAATGAAAATTTGTATTCCTGTATGGGTATGACAGTCTCATCCTCTAGTCATTTTACCACAGAAAGGCTCTAGTCGACCAGGTTAGGAAACAGAAAATCGATGCTGAGATATTTTAATCTGATCATAACACAGGTCATCATAATTCACACCATTACACGATGAAATGTGCAACTGCCAACAGAATAGAGCATACAAATCTTAGTTTCATGAATCTGATGTGGAACTCAACACCCAAAGCAGAGAATGAAAACAAACTCGGGAAAAAAAGTTGAGGAAATAAACAATTATTTTTTACGATTCTAAGGATATTTTTTCAACCTCAAGGTCAGACCATTAACAGAAACTTCTATTTTCACATTCTTAAGATGCCACAAAAGTTATATGACTCAGATTACAATGATGAAAGATACATTCCTTATTCACTTGATTTAGCTCCATTGAACCTTATATTGTTTACGAAATACAGGATAATGCTTTCAGGAGCAAACATTTTGGTGACATAGATTCAGGGCTTCCTGTTCATATGTTACACCACAATCGATTAATAGCAGAACCATGCAAGGCAAACATTATGAAAATTACCAGGATGGCGGATACCGTTATGATGCCACTGCTGGTTGTAGTGAGGAGGTGGCTGGTGGTGCTGTGGCCTCGGCCCTTGGTCTGGGGGCAGAGCGTTGGTCAATACTCCGGACTGCTGGCCGCGAGATGGCATCTGTCCCTGCTGGCCTTGTTTGTTAGCAGCTGCAGGGGACCTCATCTTAGCTTCATTCTCAAACTAAAAAAAAGTAAAAAATTAATTTGAAGAGAATGACTAATAATAATAGTGGTTCATTCAAACTATTATTTTTTATTGTTTTATATTATTTTATACAATTTTGATAAATGTAGTTTTTTATATCCGATAATTGGGGAGAAGAATAATGTAGGTATATAACAATTTTTTGTGCGAATGGTTCGACCGATTTTTCAGTTCGATCGTTCAAATTATTCTTTGAGATACCATGAATATTTTGAAACCATTGGTGCTTAAAATACAGAGAAAATATATTGTTACACTTTTAGAATGCTCAACGTTTTGTGATGTTTCGTATCATAGCAAATGTAAGTTCAAGATTATATAAATGATAATAAAATATAAATCCCCAATACTTGAAATAAAATAATTGCAACAAATTTTAATTTGATAAAAAATAGAAACCCTGATGACTTTCATATTTCCAATCCTATTTATTTCTTCTGAGGTAATAAATTTACTTTCAATAATCTACTTTAACATATTCCTGGGTTATAAATGAAATTTTGAAATAATATAAATTACTTAAACTAATCTAACAGTGCTTAATACAAATGTATTGCTAAATACAGATATGGAGCATTCAGGGAAAATTAAAAATATAGTATCCCTATTAAAAGTAACATAAATTGTAAAAAAAAAAATAGTTTAAAAAATTTCCAAAGCTTAAAGAAACAACAACGATTTTCAATAGAGAATCAAACAGTATCCTATAACACAGGTTTGTGATGAAAAAATTGTTGCATATTTAACTAGTGGGTTTAACAGTATTTTTTGTGCTGATCACGGAAAAAATAGTGAAAAAATTCTATCACCCTAGGTAAGTCACAAATTTCAGCGGAAGTTTTAGGGTCTAGATTTAAAGAAAGACATATGTTAGCCTCCGGTGTTTCCTTTTCATGATACCGATTTAAAGAAAAGGAATTTGTCCCTTTTTTTTACACAAGGCGGGTGACCTAGTTTTCTGCAACGATGTACCTGTAATCATGGAAATGTTCAAACCACGTATGAACCAGAGGAATGGACGCTTTTCATCGATTCATCAAAAAGGAGTTTGAAAGCTGTGTGAAGTGCTTCTTCACAATGGTACCCGATATGCTTCTGTGCCTGTTGGACACTCAGTCCATTTGAAAGAATGCTACTAAAATCTTGAGTTTGTTCTTAATAAGCTCGGCTACTCTGACCATAAATGGCTCATTTGTGGGGATTTGAAAGATATTTCCATGTTACTAGGTCAACAAAGTGGTTACACAAAGTTTCCATGTTTCCTCTGTGAATGGGATAGCCGTGACAGGAAACAACACTATGTCAAGCAGACGAGGCAAATCAGAAAGGCTCTTGTTCCTGGAATTAAAAATGGTGAAAGACAAAGTTTAGTGGATCCTACAAAAATCTTACTTCCACCACTTCATATCAAATTGGAGCTAATGAAACAGTTTGTGAAAGCATTACCCCAAGAAGGATTGTGTTTCAAGTACCTTTGTGAACAGTTTCCTGGTATATCCGATGCTAAGCTGAAAGAGGGAGTCTTTGTTGGGTCTGACATCAGAAAACTTATAAAAGATGAAAGTTTTGTCACTAAAATGGAAATGGAAGAAAAAAATACCTGGAATGCATTTAAACTTGTAACAGGATTTCTTAGAAACCAAAAAGACCCAAACTACAAAACTTTGGTACTGAATTATTACAAAACTACAAAATGTTAGGCTGCAACATGAGTGGCAAAGTTCATTTCCTTCACTCTCATCTGGACTACTTTCCAGAAAATCTTGGGGGTTTAAGTGAGGAACAAAGAGAACGTTTTCATCAAGATTTAAAAGAAATGGAGTGCTGATACCAAGGTCGATGGAATGTCAACATGATGGCAGACTACTGTTGGATGTTAAAAAGGGAAAATTCACAAGAACACAGCCGAAAAAGTACCAAAAGAAGCTTTGATGGAAAAAGAAAACGTTTTTAAAAAGACTTATAATACCTTTAAAACACATGTGCATCACTTATATGTTCATTTTAGCTAGGTATCATTTTTTTTACTTTTACTTCATCTTAAAATAATAAAAAAAATCCAAAATTTTCCGTTTTTTGTACTTTTTCCAAAAACTTCAACTTTATTTTGTAGGCAAGCCGTATGTGATAGACAACCTTAAGTTACATTTATGAGCAAAAATATTAAATACTTCTAATTTTATTTATAATAATTATAAAAACAATAATGCTCCTAGTAATAAATATTCAGGCAAGATAGATTATTTAATATTTTTTTCTGAAAATTATATAGCTAGAAGATCAATTTAGCAAGTCTGATGAGAATGACTCTTTTTCATTTAACTTGTAAATTTCATTTTGTTAATCTCATTTTGACAAGCAAATTGCCATTTTGTCTTCTTTGTTTAATGTTTTCTTGTTAATACACCCTTTTTTCCATTTTTTGTAATTATGATTGTAATACTTGCTTTTAATAATCCCAAACTAAAATATGAACTTTTTAAAATTACTTTTTTATATTCCAACTGATATTTTTGGATAGTTGTTAAATTTAAATAAAACAATGTATTTAGAATAAATATATCACCTTTGTCAGTGCAGATTTTGTAGGAAAAGTGACTACAAGGTTCTGTCCATGAATATATTTCCGTGGCAAAGCCTTGAGACATATCTTAGAACTCTCTTCTGATCCAAGAGAAATCAAGCAAAATCCTTTAGACTGTCCATTTGCCCGATTCTCAAAAAACTTGACTTCCAAAAAATCCTGTACACCAACTGACCGCACAGCATCTGCAATATCTTGATCTGTTGTCCACTAGGAAAAGGGATGAAATTTTACTACAATTGAAATATAAATATCAAGTACCATTTTTTTTTAATAAGCATTATAACTTTCATATGCCAATTATGATCACAATTGTTTCTACTGTGTATAAATAACGTATAAGACACAGAGATCCTAAAAAAAAAAGTTTTTAATCCTCTAACCATACTTGTCCAAGCTTGGTTCTCCTATCAGAGTGAGTTTCCTAAAATATTCTTAATTTAGTTTTCATAACTACAATTTTCTATCAATCATTGTTCTGAGCACTCACTCCTGTATCCCTGCTTACTGTGATATGGAAAAAAATCCATTAAAACAAGAAAATTAATCTCGAAATCTTACAAAGGAATTTCAGTTTTAGGATAAGGTTTTTCTGGCCTCAGAAAGTAATCAGAAAGGCATAACTTAACCACTTTCCAAGTAACAGATACAGGAGAAGAAAAGTTAAACACATGCTATTTAATCAAACTAACAAACTGTACTAATTGTATAAAACAAACATAACATATCCTAAACTTTAATACAGTTCTATTTGAAAAATGAATTTTGAAATAAAGGAAAGAATTTTGTTTACTTATAGAGTAAAGATTTTTGTGGGCTCAGAAATCGATTGGTGTAATTCTTAGTCTAAGGAACTACCATTTTTATTGAAAAACCAAGCAGCCCAGTGGGAAAATCCATTTTAAATCTATAAAGTTTAAATTAATTTTGCTGATCAGCTTTATTGATTTAGATGTTATCCCCCACTTCAAAATTATTTTAAAAAGTATTCTAACTCAAAAATGCATGTTAAACATTTTTCAGATTCATGCTTTTATTGTTGCAGCTATATATTTTAAGTTAGCTCCATAGCAGAAAGCAAGTTTTGGGGAAATGCCTCTAGCTTAGGTAACTTTGTGAATATCCAAATAAATCAAAACTAAAATTACAATAAGGGCACTTAATACATTCTCCCTCTCAACACATTACCAAACGAGTTAGACGTTTTTATTCTTTAAAGTGGTTTAAAATTTTTAAAAAAATATAGAATATTAAAATGTGTCATATGTTTTTATCTCATAGAAACATATGACTATATTAATTTTATAATTTTTCATTTAGTCTCTTTTAAAATCTTCAACTTTGAATATTGCTGACAATTACTTTTGATAATTCATGATAGAAAAAGGACCAAGTTTTCAAAGTTTGATTTCTTAGGATAGTAGAGCGATGATAAAACTAGATAAGAAAAGAATTCAAAGGTGAGATTCTTATATATAATACAAATTTTTATTGTAAAATGTCTCATTTTATCTATATGTAATATAAGGGATTTGGGTATTTTTGTACTCTCCAAATAGTAGAAAAAAACTGTTTAAAAGGGTCATTCCATGTTAAATCAACCAATAAAAAAAAGTTTTCAACTTGACTATTTCAGATTTGGCTGGAACTTGGTTTATTTATACTCTCTGACATCCTAAGCCCAAATATAATTTTCAAAATTTTTTATCCCTGATAGTAAAATCACAAAATGCCGCGTTTTTTAACTTACGCTAAAATCTAAAATCCGCAATGACTTTGGTTCTATTAGTTCTAGAGAGTTGAGAGAAATCGTTTTTGAAACAAATTTGAGTTGGTGTTTTTTAATTTTTTTCAAATTTATATATGTTTTTATGTATAATTTTGTGAGTACATCATACAAATTTTAGTGTGGGGCCATGATGGGATCAGGAGATATGTTAAAAATACATCACTGAAGTATCACAAAATTTTTTATTTCAATTTAATGTTGAATAATTTAAGTTATGTAGGCCTAATTCTAATGTTTTTATAAATGTTGGACCTTAGTATAGAAACAATATTGATGGTACATGTATATAAAAATTGATTTTATTTATCAAGCTTGCTTTTGTTGATCTGCTGATACTTGAACAAACATGTCACTTTCATGTCCTAACATGAACAAGTGATGACTGTTCCATTGTTCTGCTACTCGTTTCAGTCTGTCTGTTGCTTTCAGAGAGTGAACAAGTGTTAAAAAAGTTTAAATGTTTCAAATTAGTAAGATAGAATTGTGAAATTAAGTTTGATGAACTGATTTTAAGGTAACTCTTTTTACAATTACATTAAAAACTGCAGAATATTTTAAGTGATAGTTAGTATGGTGTTAGTAATTTTGTTTAAGCTGTTGTAAATATGGAAGAAGCAGGTCCATCAAAACTTAATGTATATTGTTGTAATCCATTTAAACATACAGGCCATAACTACCACAAACAAAATTTAAGAATTGTGAATGAAAATGTTTTAAAACGTCATGAAGGAATAGCTGCAGGTGATAAAATATGTGACAGTTTTTACAAAGCAGTTTTGCAGTTAACATTACAGAAACCAGAAACTGAACCGGAGGAAACTAATTTTAGAGAAGAATTATTAGTATCCACTCCTGAGAAAGAACATGCAATTGAAAGTTTGAATGAAAGGCTGGGTTTGATTGATGAAACGCCAGCAAAAAAAAACAGACTGAGTGAAAAGAGTAATCCTGAAAATAAATTTTAAAAAGCTACAGAGGCATTCAGAACTAAAATACTTGGTTTAAGCCCCGACAATCCAATCGTGCCCAACTATGACAGTGAGATAATTAATCAGTTGAAAGAAAAATTCAATAGTACAAGAGATAAAAGTTTGCAAATGCAAATTTTGACAATCCTTCTTAAAAGCTGGACCTTGAAACAAAATGAGAACGAATTTGGAGTGAGTAATTTTATCGCAAGAAAAGCTAAAAATCTTGTCAAAGAAAAAGGTGTAATGTCTTCCCCGGATCCGAAACCTGGGAAAACACTTAACTCAGAAACTGCAGATATAGTCAACAAATTTTAAGTGTGATGAAGTGAGTCGACAGATGCCGGGTAAAAAGGACTTTGTTTCTGCTTAAAGTGGATGGCAAACGAATTCATGTACACAAATTTTTGATTTTTAAAACATTACGGAAATGTTTTGCACTTTTCAAAGAACGCTATCCTGAACAGAAAATTGGGTTTTCTAAATTCTGTGAACTTCGACCAAAGCACTGTGTTCTTCCAGAGTCTGCAGGTACATATTCAGTATGTGTATGTACTGTGCATCAAAATGCAAAGTTGATGATAGCGCAATGTAAACTTCCAGAATTAGTAAATCGAGAAACACCCAAAAAAAATTATAAAGACTTAACTAATGGTATTGTTTGTGAAAATCCTACAGAAAAATGTTATTTCAGGCTATGTACACTGTGTCCAGATACTAACTGTTGGCAGTCACATTCATCATTAAGTTTCATTAGAATATCATGGCCTTCGGTAACTTCAGAGAAAACACGATGCTCCTCCAAAGATTTTAGTTCTATTTTCGGAAGTTTTAAATTCCTTTTATCTGAAGTGGAAGTTGAACTAATATTATCTATTTCTCTTAGAGAAAGTTTATTTAGTCCACCAATAAAATTTTGTTTATATTTATCCATCTTGAAAGAGACTAAATCAAATTTATCTTTATATATTTCTACTGAGGCATATTCTTGCTCATAATCATTCTCTTCATTGGTAGCAAAGATACTCGCTCTAATTTTTCCGTCAAAATTATTCAAATCACAAGCCAACCTTTCCAACTTTTTCATTAGAACTTGTACCAGCGCCTCATCTGGGTTATCTTTATCCAACTCTTCATTTAAGTCATTACAGGTCTTGGTGAAACTTGTTCTGGCAGGCTTTCTCATACGAAAATATTCATTATGTGTGCTCATTTTTTCAAAATTTTATCTCTTCTAAATGTGAAAAAAATCACGTCGGGGGTCACCACAATGTGAGGATTCTGGTAAATTAAAATTAATTTATAATCCTCCAAATATTCAAAACATATTTTCCACTAAATACTAACAATAGTACTTTTAACTTTTTTCACCTTGTGGTGTTCACACTCACAACAATCTAATCATGATCATATGACTTCCAACACTAACAATCTAAAGTTTTTGTTTGAGGATGCTTTTGAGAAAAACAGTATTGAGCATGTAACATAGAAAAAGTGGGTACAGGTAGACTATAAGTATGTTCTTGAAACCATAGCCAAATCCACAGGAGGTTTTCTAGACTCTTTGCTTGATAGTCTGCCTAAACTTCTTAAACATTCTTTTATTGCTACTAAACAGTCAGCATATCAGAGACACTTAAAAGAAAATATTCCATCAAATGAATGCATCATTGCATGTGGCTTCGCTGAAAATTATTCATGTGTGCTCCAAGATGCTGCTCAAGGCTTTCATTGAAACAATGCACAAGCAATGAAACATCCTTTTGTCATTTATTTCAAGGAAGAAGAAACTTTGCAACACCTAAGTTTAGTAATCATATCTGACTGTATGGCTCACAACAAGTTGCTGTGCATTTGTTCCAGCTACTTTTGATAAATTACCTAAAGGAAAAACTACCTCATGAAATTGAGAGGATTCACTATTTTTCCAATGGGGCTGCATCACTATATTAGAATAAAACTAACTTTCTTAACCTCTGCCACCACACAACAGATTTTTCTATTAAAGCAGAATGCAACTTTTTTGCACCCTCACATGGAAATAACGCTTGTGATGGAGTAGGAGGTGCTGTTAAACGTCTAGCAGCACAAGCAAGTCTCTGAATGGTGTATAATGAACAAATTATGACTCCTCGCCAACTTAATGACTGGACTAAAGAAAATATTAGTTTTATTTATTCAACTAAAGAAGATTATGAACATGAGAAAACACTTATGAAAACAAAAATGGAAGAAGCCAAAACAGTGAAAGGAACACAACAGTTTCACCACTACAATCCAAAAAATGCAACCAGAGTTTTATTAAAAACTTTTCAAATTACACCAAAGAAGAAGTGGTTTCAGAAAATGAGGTTGACAGTGAATTAGAGTTGGATGCTGTTGTTGGTTTTGTCGCGTGTTTGTATGACAAGGAATGGTGGTTAGGGTGTGCCATCGATAAAGAAAACGAAGACATTAAAATAAGTTTTCTGGAACCCAATGGTCCTTCGCCTTCATTTAAATATCTTATGGTGCCAGACATTTTATTAGTAAATAAGACAGATGTCTTAACCAAAGTAGATCCCACAACCCAAACTGGAAGAGTGTACCATCTTACAGATTTGGAAAGCACTCGGGCAACGAAGAAACTCCAATCGAAAATGTAAAGAATAAAATAAAGATGTAAAAAATAAAGAAAAATCTTTATATTTTGTTTAGAAAGTTATGTTTCACATAGCCTATGTATCAGAACCAGGCTATTAGCACTGAAAATTTTATGATACTTCAGTAAAAATATTTTTAACATATCTCCTGATCCCATCATGGTCCCACTCTGAAATTTTTATGGTGTACTCACAAAATTATACATAAAAACATATATTAATTTGAAAAAAAATTAAAAAACACCAACTCAAATTTTTTTCAAAAACGATTTTTTGATTTTTTCAAAGTGCTTCGTGCTTCATACCCCTAATGTGTTCAAGTTGGGTATCACATTAAATCCCATTAAACCCTCTTTAAAATGAGCTATCTCTCAGCTCTCTAGCACTAATAGAACTAAAGTTATTGCAGATTTTAGATTTTAGCACAACGCCGCATTTTGTGATTTAACTATGAGGGATACAATTTTTTGAAAATCTTGAAAATGTCTTTCAGAGGGGACATGAAATGGTGATACTGTATGGTGTCAGTTACCCGTTAGAGATCCTGATAAAGAATTAATTAAACCTAGCTTTGCAAAATTTATGACGCCCACTGTAGCATTGCTTGACAAGTCATAGGAGCATTAAGTGACAATAATAAATAAACAAACAAAATTATATTACAAAAGCAACATATAGGTGCATATAAAAAAAAAAAAAAGGCTTTAAACTTAAAAATGTGATTAAATAATAATAATCTAATATATTAAATGCTTTGTCCTGAATGACTGAGGGATCAATGCACAGCATAAGCTGCTGATCGTAGAGATCTGAAACTTGGAGAGTGTGTTCTTTGTATGAGCTAGGCGTCCGATAAGAAAGGATCTTCCGAAATTCTAAAAAGGGGGTGAAAGAGGGGGGAAAAGTTTGTATGCTTGCTCAGGAGTTTCTTACTCACAAAATCTACATATTTTCGCTGAACAAAACAAATCAAGTAACATAGTTCACTTCTCGCTGCTGCCATAAGACAAGTGAAACTGTTAACTAAGTAATCCTGTTCAATAAATTCAATAACATTACATACTAATCCTTTACTGGAACGAACAACAGTAAGCTTCTGTCCATCCCGTATAATAATCAGTGTCTATGTATATTTCATGGCTGAGGTGATCCATCTGTGATGAAATTTGATATGGATAATCTCAAGCCTGAGGGAGGACATAGGCTACTTTTTATCAACACACCACATAGGTAAAGTTCATATAAAACTGTAACCTGATTGACTAACACACCCATTGGTCAACGGACAGCAGAAACCACTGAAATTAGCATTCTGAAATTCCGCTGATAGGCTCTTTGTAAAGCTTGATGAGCACTAAGAAAAGAATTTGGACAATTCCACCCCCAAGGATTTCTCCCTTAATATAATAGGGGTTCAAAGTTTGTATGGAATCCTTCAGTTTTGAAGTTAGACATCTGAAATTTTGGATGTAAGAGTAACTTATAGTTTAAAAAAAATTAAATTATTTATTTAAAATGATCTGTCACAAAACTTAATGTGGCAGACCAAATTCCACGCGAGCAAAGCCATGGGCAAAAGCTAGTACTGAAATAAATATCTTCATAAAGGTAAGAAATAATAAGAGAATATTACTTAAATGTTTAAGCACCAAAGGGATTTTCTCTTTTATCCTCAAATCTGCATAAATTACAATATTAAATACTCTTTCAGGTTTCCACGGCCATTATTTGTACACAAAACTTCAGTGGTTTTTGGTTTAGACCATGTTGTTGAATTTTTCTTCGCTAACGTTTCGCCAGACATACTGCTAGCTTCTGCAAGGCTGGATCGAGAATGAAGACGCTCCGGTAACTCACGGCCGCGGAAAAGCCGCGAGTTACTGGAGCGTCTTCATTCTCGATCCAGCCTTGAAGAAGCTAGCAGTATGTCTGGCGAAACGTTAGCGAAGAAAAATTCAACAACATGGTCTAAACCAGAAACCACTGAAGTTTTGTGTATAATTAAAATATTGTTTAAATTAAAAAAAAAAAGTTGTGAAAGAAATGTTAACGAAATATATACCCATGTGAGATTGCCAATATATAGTTGATACTTCTTGCCAGAGTATGAAGTGGAGTAATGAAAACTCTCTGTGCTCTCTTCACAATGGGGAGTACTGTTACCTGAATTTTCAGTATGTGTTGGATCCATCACATCATCATATATATCTATCTGGTCACCATCATCCTAAACAAAAAGTTCACTTAAATAATGGTTAATATATATATATTAACTTTTCCTATATCATTTCATGTAATTCTATGCCTTAAAAGTTTCGGAAACAAGGCAAAGTTTGGGAACAAGAACATAGTTTTTTTTCTAAATCTCCATAAAACTGATAATTTCTGAAGCTTAATAACTGCCTCGCTTATCTGTAATCTTATAAGTAAGTTTTTTTCTTTGTGTGATTTTTGTAAATTCAATCTGCATTCAGACCTCTGAATTTTATTAGGAAGGGAAGAAAGAAGTTTTTATCCATACCAATAATTTTTAGAGTATGCATATTATTATTACTCCATACACCATTTTATTGATAGCTAATGTAACTGCTAATGCTAATCAACTGAGGATCAGGACAGTAACAAGACCTAACCAGGTAGATTCCTACCATATAGGAAAAGATTGTCATGTCAAAATTATATCATTCATAATAACTGCTGGTAGGACCCAAAAGAGGTTGCATACATTTAACAACACATAAATTAGTAATTTTACCAAGATGGAAATAGAGACACAAGATTTAACATGGGGATGAACTGAACAATCTCAAAAAGTACATTGTCTAGACGATTTGACAGTCCAACACAATGGAAGTCTATAACAATATAATTAAGATATTAGAAGTAGGATGATTTTGAATTATTCAATATCAGGAACCAAAGAATATAAGTAGAAATTTAATAATTTTTTGAAAACACATTTAAAAATTATAATATTTTACAATTAGCTTTTGAAAAAAATTTAATTTACATTATCCATCTTAAATCGCCTGAAACTTTGAAATCTATAAAAAGTTCAGGAATCTGGTTAAACACCATTTCTTTATTCCTGTAGTACATTGTGGATGAGAGGTGATATCTCCTACCTGCAAGACAACTACTTAACAGTTAGAACAAAAACCCATGTAAAACAAAATTTATTTTGTAATGAACTAATGAAAAACCTGTTTCTTAATTTAAATTATGATTATTTCGATAAATTTCAATACTATAAGGAAGCATTCTTCAGTGATTTTACTTTATAAGGAAGATAAATATATTGAGTAGACAAATATTTTATATCTTCTTAGTCATTTGTAATTATTTAACATCAAGCTTTATTAACGGACAAGTATAACTAAACAAAACATAAGTTCTGCCTAGTTACTTTCTTCTCTTACTATTGTTAGGCCAATTCTAGGCTCGACCAAAATTGTTAATTCATTACCCTTGATAGTTACCAAAAAAATGCATCCGAGTTTAATCATAAGTTTTAAATTTGTTTCCCTATTATAATTTTCCATAAATACAAGTTATCATGAGCTTTAGTATGGAAAAGGGAACATATTTATGGGAAATGTGTATACTTTGCTGAAAATTTCTTCTAAAAATGGACGTTTCAACAAGCATATATCATCAATACTTCAAAACGTTAGTTGAAACTTTCATTTTTTAATCAAATGATTACCGAAATCCATTCATTACCTATATTTATATTATTTTTTCCATACTAAAGCTCACAATAACTTGTATTTTTAGAAAATATTAAAAGTAAAACCAATAAACAGTTGAAACTTGTACCTCATCACAAAGCGACAATCTGCGGAACAGATCCCTTACATATCAAACAAATTTATGTGTTCCTTATATACATTTATTTATTGATAGTGTGTTAAAATTATTATTACTATTTCAATATTATAAATATAAATAAATCTTAATTAAATATATAAACATATGTATGAATAAACAACAGCAAACAGTACTTTCGATAGAAGCATACATGTAATATCATTCCCATATTGATTGGTACAAATCCAATTGTCAGTACAAGACTGAAAAAACTAGATTGCATTAAATGTTAATAAAATATACAATTAAACATTAATAAGATATACCGGCTAATAAGATTAATGTTGTTATCAGTAGATTACAACAATTCCTTACAGCATTTTACCAATCAAATACCATTGATAAGACATGGTATGAACCAAGTCCAACATAATGTTAATGGCAGGCAGCAAAATTAAAAGTACTAATGGTAAATCATTAAAATAAGGTATAAAGCTATATTCTTAATGTGACAAACAAATATTACTTGTGAATGTTCTTCATAATCTTTGTGATATATATCCATAGCATCTTTATCCGCCATGCCAGTCAAATACACTTGATTAAAATTGATTTTCCTTTCTAACAATAAATTAATTCTGGAAAGGACAACGTTCACTCGAAGCTACAGTTAAATGAACAATCCACTAACAGAGTGTAAACACGATTCAATTTGATTGTTGCAAATAAGTTTATCGGTATAAACACCAAAAGCCAAATTGAATAGCGGCTCAGAATCAGTGTTGCTATTTTTAGGAATAATTTCAAACAACTTATTAACGGTAATTTTAATCCTTAAACATTCATTATATTATAAATAAAATATAAATAATTATCAAAGTCTGTTTATATTAATAATATAATACAAATATATTATTTCTGAAAATTTGATGGTGGCCAAGGGGGAGATTATCATTCAATCGAATACATCCAACATGGAGTGTCCCCAAAGACACGATGCTTAACAATATAGTCTATCAGCGACCGGATTTTTGCCTGAATACACGGGAAGTGTTATCGTGCCGATCACTTGATGTTAAGCCAGGAAGTAGCAGTTGAACAATTTCTGTCCACTTTGGATTGCTCGTGAAGGTGATGAACAGGTCTGGACGGCCGTAATGACGTACATATGTCATTGCGTCTTGCGCATATTCATGCATATGACATGGGCTGCCAACGAACGTCACCGGTAAAATTGTCAACCCACCAATATCAGCTGCATTTCCTTCGGTGCAAATTGTATCACGTAAATGAATGTATTCCTCCGTACGTAGTTTAGTTTGATTTAAACTGATAAAAAGGAGGCGCTCCGCTTCTATTTTGGCATACATATCGACGCAAAATTGCTGAAACAATCGAAAATCGAAATCGAAGCAAATAGCTATCGACTTTTTGGCAAATCATCAAACGATATAAAAATTCATTGCGCTGACCTTCTTGGTGGTTTCCTCGTCTAAAATGATATCATTAACATAAGTGTCATATTGAAATGAAAATTATTATGACATCGTTACTCACCGGTCAATGGGTTTATCATTTTGGGGTTGATATAATATCGATCGTCTCCTTGCCAAAACATCAGTGGGTATTGCAATGCATCGTGTAAAAGATGTGTTTCGGATATGCGTTGCAATCGCCCAGAGTCCCGACGTGTGAGCACAATATCGCGTTATTCCGGATTTTCGCCAACAAATACAATTGCAACCTCATCTTGCAGAGCATAGTCTGGAGAAATCGGGCAGTTATGAGCTTCTACTGATGGAGACGCACTTTCTTTCCAGGGGTTGAACGTGCACACCAATATGGAAACTCCAGAGTTGGCGAATGTCCGTTCGATCATGTTCCTGACAACCTTCCACTCTAAGCCGTCGTATCCACAGCCCAACTTCGGAATGGCGAGCTTGGTAACACGCAGTCTCAGAAGCTTACTACGTAGGTCGTCGAGGCTTCGCCGCAGTGCGTCATATGTTGGCTTCTGATCAGTGGCACGCTTGGTAACCAAGTAAAACAGGTGTCGTCCTTCGTGCGGCTGGTGGAGTGCCTTCCCGACACTTGGTCCTTGGCGTTCCAGCTCCTCAGTTCCGCCGAACTTCTTTCTGAAGACCGTTGCAATCCCTCGAGAAGTCCTCAGATCTTCGGCAACGCAATGGGCCAGAGAATACTCCACTGGTAACGAGAAGATATCCCTGTAGATTACCTGAGTTACTCCACGGGTCCCTGGTACTTTAGTATGAGCAACTGAGTTATTTGTCTTGACATTGTTTAGGTACCTGACCTGCTGGTCTTCTTTCGGGCCGTGGTCTCCTTTGTACGGGGCCAGTCTATTGAAATGGACTACCTTGGGTTTTCCTTTAGGCTGCTTCCTGATCCTATATATGACGTCATTGATCCTCTTGACGATCTCAAACGGGCCGTCCCAGGAGTTCTGCAGTTTAGGTGAGTAGCCTCGCCTTCTACGAGGATCATGTAGCCAGACCAAGTCTCCAGGTTGGTAGCCACCCTTCTCAGCCCTGATGCCGTAACGCTCCTTCATTCTGTCACTGGCTCTCTGGATGTTTGTGCGAACCTTCTCGTGGATATTATCCAGTCTTCCGTAGATCCGAGACGTACTCCTCTCCGGCAATTTCCTCATCAGGCTTGAAACCGAATTTCAGATCACAAGGCAACCGAAGTTCTCTGCCGAATACCACATTTGCGGGAGTCTGCCCCGTTGCCTCACTGACTGAACTGCGGTAGGCCAGCAGGAACAGGTGAAGATACTGGTCCCAGTCTCGCTGATGGTCGGAGACCACTTTGGACAAATATCGACCCATAGTCCTGTTCATGCGCTCCACCATGCCATCGGATTGAGGGTGAAGAGGTGTCGTCCTGGTCTTCCGTATTCCCAGTGCTTCGCACATCCCGGAGAAGACTGCAGACTCGAAGTTTCGTCCCTGGTCAGAGTGAAGTTCCATGGGTACTCCAAACCTACTGACGAGCTGCTTCACCAGTACGTCCGCAACCGTGACTGCCTCCTGATTCGGTAGGGCGTAAGCTTCCACCCACTTGGAAAAGTAGTCCATGGCCACGAGAATATACCGGTTACCTTCATCCGTCACATGGAAAGGGCCAGCGATGTCAATTGCTATCCTCTCAAACGGTGCTCCCACGTTGTACTTCCTCATTGGGGCCTTCTTTCTTCTTATGGGTCCGTTAGAAGCCGCACAAGTCGCACAACGCCTGCACCAGTCCAACACATCGTCCTTAAGGTTTGCCCAGTAAAAGCGTTCATGTACCTTTTCCAATGTACGGTGAACTCCAAGGTGGCTGCCAGATACTCCGTCATGAAGTTTCCTGAGTACTTCGGGCACTTTACTCTTTGGAACGATGAGCTGAAGTCTGCGCTGATCTCCTTCTGTGTTCTCCAATGCCCGTTTCAGCAGCCCGTTGTCCACTAGAATGGAGTCCCATTGGGCCCAGTAAGTCTTTACATTCTTCGACATTGGAGCAACATCCTGCCAGTTTGGTCTTCCTTGCTCTGATAGTTTCCACTGCTTCATTTGTTTCAAGTCCGGGTCCCTGTCCTGCTCCTTTGACCGACCTCTGCATCCTGCCAACTGTCCATGACCACCGTTGTCCTCAACACTGCTGCCTGCTTCTCTTTTTGTCGAGAACAATGCCCGCATTTTTCGTCACAAGGTCTCCTAGAGAGCGCATCCGCATTTCTGTGACTCGTTCCAGCACGATGAGCAGATTCAAAATCATATTCTTGAAGGCGCTCTATCCACCTCACCACTTGTCCTTCTGGTGACTTGAATCGTAGCAGCCACATTAGAGCCGCGTGGTCCGTTCTCAGTAGGAATCTTCTGCCGTATAGATATTTGTGAAAATGCTCTATAGATTTCACCACTGCCAGAAGCTCCTTCCTTGTGACACAGTAGTTGCGTTCCGGAGCTGAGAGCGCTTTACTGAAATATCCAATAACCCTTTCTTCTCCATCTTGGAGCTGAGAGAGGACGCTTCCAACAGCGGTGTTGCTAGCGTCTGTGTCAAGTATGAACTTGCCCTGGGGACGTGGATAGCTCAGAATAGGAGCACTACTTAAATTCTCCTTCAACTCCTCAAAGGATGCCTGACATTCGTGATCCCAAAGGAAAGTCCGTTTTTCCTCGGTGAGCCTGGTAAGACGTTTTGCAATGTTTGCAAATCCTTTCACGTACCTCCTGTAGTAGGCGCAGAGGCCGAGAAAACTTCTTACTTGGTGCTTATCTCGAGGTACTGGCCAGTCGGTGATCGCTGCAATCTTCTCTGGGTCAACGGCAACTCCATTGTCCGACACAACATGCCCCAGATAGTTGACTTGCCTCCGGAAGAGATGACACTTCTTCGGGTTCAATTTAAGGTTCGCTGCACGCAGTCGTTCGAAGACCTTCTCCAGATTCTTCAGATGGTGAGCGAAGGACTTTCCCAGCACAATGATGTCATCTAAGTATACCAGGCAAATTTCCCAAGAGAGACCTCTTAACACGCTTTCCATCAGCCTCTCAAATGTTGCAGGAGCATTGCAAAGTCCGAATGGCATTACTGTAAATTGCCAGAGTCCAGTCCCAATCGAGAACGCTGTCTTCTCTTTATCTTCAGGTTTCAATCCAACCTGCCAATATCCACTGCGGAGATCCAAGGTAGAGAAAAGTTCACACCCCTCTAGGGTGCCCAGCGTATCATCAATCCTGGGGAGCGAATAGCTGTCTTTCTTGGTGACGTTGTTCAGAAGGCGGTACTCCACGCAGAATCTCGTTGTGCCGTCCTTCTTCTTCACCAGTTCAACAGGAGACATCCAGAGGCTACTCGAAGGCTCAATGACACCATCAGTCGCCATCTCCTTGATGATCTTCTCGGCGTCCTCCCGTTTGGCTAACGGCAGCCTCCGCGGGACCTGTCGGATGGGCTTAGCATCCCCGGTGCCATCGGGTAATCATCTTCTTCACTTCCTCGCTTTGTTCAGGCGACAGGTCCCGGTATGATTCGTCCACAAATCCAGTTAGTTCTTCCGGCAGTCCTCACAGCTCGGTGGGATGATGTTGCAGCTGACGTACCACTGAGGTAGCGGTTGCACATTCCCCGACCGGTGTTCCTTTGTTCAGCGTTACTGGGAAGCTGTTCAAGTTCATTAGCCGAATCGGAGTGGTACGTCCAACCTTGATGAGAGACCTTGCAACCATTACGCCGCGTCCGATCTCCTGTTCTTCTTGCCTTCCAGGTTCAAGTAGCACACATTGACCCTCAGGTAGATGTCCTTCGATCGTCCCATGCGGTATGATTTGGCTCCGTGCAGGTAAAGTGGTGTCTTCTAGTAAGCGCACTCGTGCGTAGATATCCTTTCCCTGCCGGAGGATGACTTCTTCGTCTCCAAGCGTCATCACACCTCTTGCCATATCCAGCTTGATTCCGCATGTGATCATCAAGTCCGTGCCCAATATGACATTGTAATGGCCCTTCTCCCTGGATATATAAAATGGGCTCAAAATAGGCTCGTGGACCGAAGTAGGAGAAGCAAGAACCAGTACAAAAATAAGGGACCCAAAGTAAAATATATTTTCACAAATAATATACATATATACACATGCAAACAATAGTTTCATAAATCAAAGCACAATAATTATATGATTTCTTATACAAGCCTGAATAAAGGTCTAGAGAGAGAGAGAGAGAGAGAGAGAGAGAGAGAGAGAGAGAGAGAGCACGTCTATGCTGCCTGAGGTCTGGAACAAAAGTGTCTAAGCTTAAAAGCTCTGTATATAATCCAAATCTCTCCACTCTCCCCCTCTCCTTGACATCGTCCAATTATACGCCGTTATTTCATAAACTTAAGTAGATCTAACCTTAACAACATCGCAGGTCAATGTTTAACTCTCTAATAATTCTTAGAAGCTACAAGTTAACAATAAATTTCTAACGATTCAATAACACAGGCCAACGATGAAAAAACTTTTTTAATGAAAATACCTTATTCTTATGTTGTTTAGGTTGCTGAATCCAAATATGATGCTTAAAAAGTTGTATCACCCACCATTTATTCACATTTTTTAGTTAAATTCATGAAATAAAGAAATATTTTTAGAATTTAACAGCTTTTTCATAGTTAAGATAACATGAAAAAATAGGTCTAATGAACAAAGATGATGTTGGCAGCACTGCTGAAACACATGCTAAACAGCTGATGTTTTGTTTATTTTCAACATAACCTCACTTTTACGTTTCCTGTACATGTGCTCAGTGCAATGTCTCATCGCGGCTGTAAAAACTCTGCTGACAGTTTTTGTTATATTTGTGGTCAGTTTGTTATTAAAAAGCACCAAAGAAACATTACAGACTTTGTGAAAAAGGTTTATCTAGCATACTTTGGAACCAAACTTGGAGACCAGGATAAACCTTGGGCACCGCATAAGGTATGTTATGTATGTGTTGAAGACCTCAGGAAATGGTCAAAAAAAGAGAAAAAACACTTTAAATTTGCTGTTCCCATGATATGGAGGGAACCAAAAAATCATTCCGATGACTGTTACTTTTGCAGTGTAGATATTACTGGTCATAACTCTAAGAACAAGAAGGTAATAAGCTACCCTAACCTTCCGTCCGCCATCCGACCAGTAGGGCACGGTGTAGATTTGCCAATCCCGGAACCACCAGAGGACTTAAATTCTATTGAAACAGAAGTATTTTCTGATGTACAGTCGGAGTTAGATGAACACGATGAAGAATTCCAATGTGTTACAGAAAATGTAGAGCCTAAATTGTTCACTCAGGTCGAGCTTAATGACTTAGTTAGGGATCTGGGCTTAACAAAAGAAAAAGCTGAACTGCTTGGCTCTAGGCTAAAAGAAAAGAACTTGCTGGCGGCTGGAACCAGCATTCATGTGTATAGGAAGAGAGAACAACAATTTTCGAAGTATTTTGAACAAGAGGGTGATTTGGTGTACTGCTCAGACATTCATGGTTTAATGAATGAGTTTGGAATTGAATACAAAACAGAAGATTGGAGGTTGTTTATTGATTCATCCAAAAATAGTTTGAAGGCAGTTTTAGCACACAACGGTAACATGTATGCCTCTGTACCTGTCGGTCATTCTGTACATATGAAAGAGAGTTACGAAAATCTAGAAATAGTGTTAAATAAAATAGGTTATTCTGCACACAGTTGGATGATATGTGGTGATTTGAAAGTTACGTGCATGCTCCTTGGTCAGCAAGGGGGTTTTACCAAATTTCCATGTTTCTTGTGTGAATGGGACAGTAGAGCTCGGAATCAACATTGGTGCAGAAAGAACTGGCCTGCTAGGGAGTCTTTAAAGCCTGGCGAGAAGAACATTTTACGCAAAAACCTTGTAGATCCAAAAAACGTGCTCCTACCACCACTACATATTAAGTTAGGTCTCATGAAACAGTTTGTAAAGGCTTTGCCTAAAGATGGGCTTTGTTTCAAGTATCTCTGTCAGAAGTTTCCACACCTTTCAGAAGCTAAACTGAAAGAAGGCGTCTTTACCGGGCCTGATATTAGAAAAATGATGTTTGACGTTAACTTTGAATCCACAATGACCTCAAATGAAAAGGAAGCATGGGTTTCATTCAAGCAAGTTGTCACCAAGTTTTTGGGAAATGAAAAAGACCCAGAATATAAGGCTATTGTTGCTAACATGTTAAAAAAATTTGAACAGTTAGGATGTTTGATGAGCCTGAAAGTTCACTTTTTGAGCAGCCACCTCGATTACTTCCCGGAAAATTTAGGAGATGTTAGTGAGGAGCAAGGTGAGCGTTTTCACCAGGACGTTAAAGTGATGGAAAAACGTTACCAGGGCCGCTGGAATACCAACATGATGGGGGATTACTGTTGGTCACTTCACCGGGAAGTTCAGCAAGCTATTCATCGCAGGAAAAGCTACACCAGAAGCTTCAAGGAAAAAAGGGAAAGAAAATATAAACCAATTCCAGTTGACAAGTGAACCTTGTATCATCACATAAAATTACTATTCCAAGTATTTTACTGTAAATACAAACCATTTTTACGATTCTACAGTGTTTCATTGATTTCCCTATATACTGTAAATGGGTATTAGACTATATAATAAAATACATTTTGCTTGGAAACTAAGGGTGATACATAAAAACTACGAGCAGATTTGGATTCAGCACATAAAAATCTATCAAGATCAGCTATTAAAATTAAAAAAGTTTTCAAAAAGGTTTTTTTTGTTGGCCTGTGTAATAAATCATACAGATCACCACATTACCCCCCCTCTTGAGAAAAAAAAATTGACGACTTCAATTTTTGATAGAACATATGCGATGAAAACAAAGATAAATTAGGCAGCAACCAAAACTCGATGTGCAAATTGCCTTGTCTATATGCTAGAAGTGCTATATCTATGGTAGACACACACACCAAAAATATGTATATATATATCATCCCAACATAAAATTTTTATCATGTCGTCCATGTGTGTCAATGTCGAGGGTGGACAAGGGTGGAGTCGTGTCGCACGCCTACCCCAGGAAGGGTATGGAAAATGGCCACCAGATCCATAGACCAGGACCATCTTCCGACAGGATCAGGCCAACAGGATTAACCTCATGAATGGGTCTGCCATTCATTCAGTTAGCCCGTGCCATCTATAGGAAGGACACAAATACTCCACATATCCTTTCCACGCCACAGAAGGGACCCAAGGTCAAATTAAACATCAAAATGCAGGAAGAAGCACATCGGAGTAAAATGTGGGACCCTTAATTTATGGAAACTAACCATCAAAATTTCTGCCCATAAAATAGAAAGTGTGGGGGTGTAATATGTGGTGATTTCTAATTATTATTAGATTTATATATACATATCACCCAATACAAACACAAATTATTCTAAATTAATAGTACTAAAATTATCTTAAATCTAGAGACCACTTGCACATTTTAACACGAAGACGCATATGAATCAATTACTGAATTAAAATCCATCATCAAAATTTTTCTTTACAATTCAAGATCTCTCTGTAATATATACTTAATATACCAATACTCTGTACAACTCAAATCATTTCAAATTCAAAATATTCATCATATTTAATTCAATTTTTCCAAAAAAAAATTTTCAAAAAATTTTTTTAACTCTCAACAAAATAAAGTATCCATTTACCAAAATTTTAATCAATACTCGTAGACAATTCAATTCATTCTAAATTCCAAATATCCATAAATTCAATTCAATTATACACAATTCAAAACTTCAATTTATTATATAATTCAGTCCCTTTTAATTCTTTATTAATTAATGTTTTATTTTATTATATTTTTTTTTTCTACTGAAACAAAAAAACATCTATATAAGTTGATCTTGCTTTTGGCAAAGCCGAAAATCAACTTAAATACATGTGAAAAAAACTTCAGTTTTATTTATTTTCTCTTTCTTTCTTTTTTATTTTTAATGATTCTCATATTAATTTTCACTCAATATCTTAAAAAAATTTTTTTTACAATTTTCTACATTTATCAATTAGTAAAAATAAAACTTATTTAACTTTCCCCATATTAATTATTGAATTTATACAAATACTAAATAATTTACAAATACTTGTGTCTTCTTGATGTGAAGTGTTGGTCCCTGAAGTCCAGTCTCGACGTTTTCTGGCTCGTAGTTTTTCTTTTCTTGAGACGTTCCTGCAAGATCTCTGGATTGATGAATGAAGGTTGAGAATCAAAATGTAGTTTACCGTGATTCCGCACGAGTCTTTTTTCAGTGTACTCTGCAACATAGCTCGAACAATGTTGTCTATCTGTAAATTAAACTTTGATAATTTCTATCATTTGACAACATAAGATGCCTGCCAACATCTTTAATTACTTTGTACATAATCATCATAATTATAATATTAATCAATTAATTAAATTCTTTCCTATACCAAAACATAATCATAAATTGTACATAATCATAATATCATTCAATTAATTAAACCTTTTCCTATACCAAAATATAATCATAAATTGTACATAATCATATCATATCTCAATCAATTAATTAAAATTTAATCATAATACTAATCAATTACTTAAATTGTTTCTATACCAAACATAATCATAATTCATAAATTCATAATAATAATATCATATATAACATATCCATAAAATACTCAAATAAAATATTTCGAAGAAACTTGGCCATTATTATTTTTGTTTTCTTCGTTGCCCATAACAAATTTACAACATTTTACAAACATAAATCACAAATTCCTTTCATACAACATATACACAAGATAACATATTATTTCTTTAAATCAAATCAATTATAGCTATAGATAATCAATAAAATAAATCAAGGTTACAAAAATAAAAATCTAAAAAATACTTCTCTGAAATCAAACCAAAATAAAGTATCTCTCATCTTGTATCATTATCTTCTTACAATATCATATATATCAATATATATTTTTTTAAAAAATCTGAAACTTAAAAAACAGAATCAATTTCACATTACAAAATATTTAACCTCTATTACAGTATGTATTTCAACATGATACTACAAAACAAACAAGTAGCAGTGGGCCAAGTTCAAGATTATCTCTTATCTCTCTCTAGAGATAGCAATCACTTTCACTAGTATAAATATTCTTCATCTTTATTTTACAAATATATTTGCTCTCTCAAGGCAACATTGGGACTTACCCCGGGACTCAGGCTTGTAGGAGATTCTTTTAATTATTCTAAATTTACTTATTTAATTTCTCTCAAAAATTTTAAAATTTTTTTTCTCAAATCCAAAAAAAAATTATGTATATATATATATATATATATATATATATATATATATATATATATATTTCCTATCAATCTTTTAATACTCTATAATTGGGACACCATGGGCAAATTTAACATTACTCTCAAATTGGGACCTTAATTTGGGACCTACGGGCAAATTCAATATAACTCAAAAATTGGGACCTTTAATTTGGGACACTAATTTTGGGACACATCTACTTTAATATCAAATTCATCTGACTCAATGGTCAATAATCAATTAGAAAACGTCATCGGTGATCAATCTTGGGACTGAAAAGGGGGCCGAATATTTATAATATAATTCACGACAATAATTATTATTAACTCGAAGTAATACATTAATTCTCATAAATTTATTCTTCACTAATATTTAACGGCGACACAATTTTTTTTATTTTTATTATTATAGTCCCATTTAAATATTAATTAATTTTCAAAATTTTTCTCAATAGCTAAACGACGACAAAATTTTTTATATTTCTATTATTAATATAGTCCCATATAAAACTTAATCATTATCAATAGTTAACGACGATAATTTATTTTTCATTATTATTATAGTCCCTTATAAATATAATTATTTTTCAAAATTTTTTATCAATACTTAACGAAGACAAATTATTTCTTTATTATTAATATAGTCCCTTATAATCATTCATAATCAATATCAATGCTTAACGACGATAAATTATTTTTAATTATTATTATAGTCCCTTATAAATATCAATTATTTTTCAAAATTTTTATCAACAGTTACACGACGACAATTTATTATTTATTTTTTTTATTATTAATAGAGTCCCATAAAAATATTAATTATTTTTCAATACTTAACGACGACATTATTTTTAATTATTATTATTAATAATTTTATAGTCCCTTTTAACATTAATTATATTTTTCATAAACGACGATAAATTTTATTATTATTATTATATTTATAGTCCCTTTAAACATTAATTAAATTCTTTTATAATCGACGACAAAAAATTTTCTTATTATTAATAATTTTATAGTCCCTTTTAAACATTAATTAAATTTTTTATACATAAACATTAATTATATTTCATACTCGACGATCAATGTTTTATTATTATTACTATTTTTTTATATAGTCCCTTTAAATCTTTAATTAAATTCTCTAACATAAACATTAATTAAGCCCGTTTCGAGTTTTTAAATACCTAGACGTAGTTTAATTATTTAAATTATTTAAAGCCGTTGGACTCTCCGTATGCTTTAGTTGATCGAGCGTGAAGTTGAGAAGGGGGGGGGGGCCGCTTTTGATTTTACGTCAGATAAGAATTTAAACAGTTTCTCTTTCCACGGGCTCCTATTATTAATATAATGATTTTTAAGACGTCCCCTCTTATAATATTGATTATTATTACGCCCCATATTATAATTGTGATTATTTATATTACGCCCGTAGTTATGGTTTCTATTATTACACCCTTTAATATAATTTTTATTATTATGCCCCGTGTTATAATTTTTATTATTAAACTTAGTTAGCCCGAATTGATGATTATAATTATACTTTTTGTTTTTATTATTTCCATAATTATTATTATAATTTTTTCCATAAATGCCGCTTCTTTTAGTTTTATTAGAGTTATTTTTATGTCGTCGACGGGGCTCATAAAGCTTAGGCTTGTTATTCTTTAACGCATTTAGCTGATACTTAGGAAGGAAATGCCGTTTGGAATTATCTTTAGGATTAAGCGGTCTAAGTTTATCTTTATCATTTAAACTAATATTTGACGAGCAATTCTCTACGTTAAATTGAATATTATCTAAATTATTGGGCGATTTTATAGTGGTATCTATTAGGCTTGTATCGTTTTCTTTTAATTCATTATTCTTATTATTATTCTCCTCTCTCTCAGTTATATTAATATTATTTAAGCCCGAGTCACAAGATTCATCACCGACGCTTTGGTATTTATTGAATATATCTAACAATTTATCTAATTTTTCGTTCAATTCTTCTTGAAATTTTAAAAGTTGATTTTTAAATTCTTCGAAATTTGCCATATTATAATATTCAAAATTTTAGCCCTCAAAATTCAATTTTCACAAATCTAATCACCTCAAATTATTATATTTAAATTTAAACACCACCAATTTTTATCTAAACCACGCTCTGCTACCAATTTGTAATGGCCCTTCTCCCTGGATATATAAAATGGGCTCAAAATAGGCTCGTGGACCGAAGTAGGAGAAGCAAGAACCAGTACAAAAATAAGGGACCCAAAGTAAAATATATTTTCACAAATAATATACATATACACACATGCAAACAATAGTTTCATAAATCAAAGCACAATAATTATATGATTTCTTATACAAGCCTGAATAAAGGTCTAGAGAGAGAGAGAGAGAGAGAGAGAGAGAGAGAGAGAGAGAGAGAGAGAGAGAGAGAGAGAGAGAGAGAGAGAGAGAGAGAGCACGTCTATGCTGCCTGAGGTCTGGAACAAAAGTGTCTAAGCTTAAAAGCTCTGTATATAATCCAAATCTCTCCACTCTCCCCCTCTCCTTGACATCGTCCAATTATACGCCGTTATTTCATAAACTTAAGTAGATCTAACCTTAACAACATCGCAGGTCAATGTTTAACTCTCTAATAATTCTTAGAAGGTACAAGTTAACAATAAATCTCTAACGATTCAATAATAAATCATACAGATCACCACAACATCTTCATCAATATCTGCCACGAGAGCGCGGTGCTTCAGATGTTGACCCCCGATGATGAAGTAGGCAACTGTCTCCCCGTAGACCTTGGCTGGCTCTCCTGTGGCAGTCCGTAATGTCCAAGTCGTTGGTAAGATCTTATCAGCCGGAACTGTCTTCAAGTTCAAGATAGTCATGGTTGCGCCGGTATCCAGTAGCAGACTTCGCAGCTGCCCGTTCACCATCCCATCTACGTAGAAACTGTTCGTCCTGCTTCCTATTGATGCAACTCTGATGGTCTTCCCGGGGCCTTTGACTTTACGGGTTGACAGTTGCCCCTTTCCATCAACCCTACTTAGTTTTCCTGTGGCTTTTCTTGCTTCTTGGTTGGATACTTGCTTCTAGGGTGTCCAAGTTGGCCGCAGCTCCAACAGCGTATCTCTTTCTTACGGGTCCTGAGAGCCTCCAAAACCTTTGTCACTATGTCTTCGACGCTAGGGACCACAGTAGGCTCCGCTTCAGCTGCTCGAACTCGCGCATGGCCCCGTACTGACTGCCTGACAGCCTCGAACTCCACGGCCTGAGATAATGCGTCTCCTAGCGTTTTTGGCCGGGCGAGCTTAACTGCTTGTTGCGTCTCGGGGTCCCGAAGTCCGTCCAGGAATTTGTCGACAGCCAGGCTCTCGTAGACATCATCGGTGACCGATGGGTACGCATTCCTCACCAGCTGGGCAATGTCCGCTTCAAATTCCTGCAGCGTCTCGTTGGTCTTCTGTATCCTGCTTCTCAGCTGTGAGCGATATAGCTGGTCCATGTGGCGATGGCCGAAACGCATCTCCAGTCTTCTAATCAGCTCCCCGTAGTTAGACCGCTCCGACATGGGCATCCCCTGGAGTACTCCCAAGGCGTCTCCACGCAAGGCCAGGCACAACGCGGACGCTTGGGTCTCTTTTGACCACCCGTGGATTGAAGCCGCTGTCTCGAAGAGAGTCATGTAGTCCTCCCACGGCGTCCTTCCGTCGAATACTGGAATAGTGTTGTGATTTGGTGGCGTCCCAGCATTGGCGGGCATAATGGTCCTATGAAGGTTGCCCTTGGAGGAACAGTCGGTGTCGTTCGTCGGTGGGTTGCTCATACGTCCCTCGAGAGCTTCTACTCTTAGCCTAAGTTCGTTTTCAATAGAATTCAATTTTTCTCCTAACCTAGATTCTACATTAGCTACCTTATCATTTACATCGGCTAACTTATTATCTACATTAGCTACTTTATTATTTACATCGGCTAACTTATTATCTACATTTTCCATTAACTTAGTCTCTAATGTGCCTTACTTAGACTCTAATGTATCCAATAAATCACTTTTTACAGTACCTAATTCATTCTTTACATTACCTAACTTATTTTCTACGTTGTTTAATTCATTACCTAGCTCATTTTTAACATTGCTTAATTCATTTTTAACAGTACCTAATTCATTTTTAAAAGTTGCAGGCAACTTGCTTAAATCGGTTTCAAACAGAACGTCATCTGGATTTTCCCCTAAATCTACATAAAATTGACGCAACCTCTGTTGCAGTACACTTTTAGTTCCGTTAGAATCAAGATCACGCTCTTCTAACTCCCGTTTCAAATCTGCAACTTTTAAATCAATCAATTTAACACTTTTAGAAGCCATTCTACATACAGTAGCCCAATAATTTCAAAATGCAAGACAAAATGCAAAATAATAGCAATTACACAATAATCCCACTTCTGACACCAATTTGTTACAGGCTACTGGGTATTAAAATGAATTCTTTAATTAAAGATACTAATATTTATTAACAAAAGTGATTAAAAAGATACAATTAAACTATTAACAATTAAATTATTGAACTAATATAAATTTATAATAACAATATTCTAAATATTTATTATCTAGGCCTAACTCCTATTTAATTATTACAATAATATTAAATATTACTAATTCTAGATAGCTTAACTAGTTACAATAGTTTCTATGACTACAATTTATAACTAATAATTAACACTTACAGTTCACTAGTCCACCGACCGTAAGATTCTTCAAGTATCACAAACTGACACACCGTAACAAACAGAAACAGTTTATTACACTCGCGAGACTGTTACAGTTCACTGATACATTTATTACACGGGCCGGTTCAACACTGACTAGTTTATCACACTGACACTCACTTAACGAAAAAAACCCAAACTAAACTAAACTGAAAGGAAACTATACGAAACTAAACGAAAATAGACGAAACTCAAATAAACTAAACGAAAACAAACGAAATCATACGAAAATAAACGTGAACAAACGAAAATAAATCCAAATAAACGGATGAAACGGATTTAACGAAATAAATAAAAATAAACGAAACTTAACGAAACTCAAAGAAACTAGACGAAAATAAACGAAGGTAAACGAAAATAAACGAATATATACGAAACTAAACGATAGTAAACGAAAATAACCGAAAGTAAATGAAAATAAACTAAACTAAACGAAAGTGAAACGAAACTAAACGAAGATAAAGAAAATAAACTAAATCAAATAAACGAATTCATACGAAACTTTTTTTTTCCTCCCTTTCCTGCCTAGGAGGCATACAGGGTTTACCTCCAGTGGGGGTACACCACTGGAGGTACTATTTTCGGGATTTTTTTATTCTTTTTCTTTTCTTTATTCGTATAAAAACCTCTGGAACTATGGTGTAGCCCGGTGCACGGTTTTGCACCTTAGGGCTACACCTTATCCTTATGCCTCGTCTTCTTCCTTCCGTTTATTCTCCGTCTGTCTCCTCCATAGGTTGGTCCGGAGGTCTTCCCGGTGCCGGTCCTCTCCTCGTCATCATGAATTGGGCCTACGGCCTCTCTCCTTCCGTATAGGAACTCCCTGAAACATGTGTAGTTCTTCTCCTCCACAAGCTCAGGGAACACGTCCTCAGTGGTCACGTATTTACCCGTTTTTGTGGACAACCTTGCTCTCAGGGCGTCGTATGCGGTGTAGGATGCGACAACATGTTCGGCAGTTTCTGGGACTCCAAGCTGGAGCATTAGGGGTCTAGATCATATCCGTGTTGTGGGAGCTTCCATCTGAAGCCCCAATGCCCCGTGAGGATCTGAGGCATCCAGTAATCAGGAAGGACCGACTTAGCTTTTAACCTTGATTCGTCATCAAGGCAGTATCCTTGGCCCAATTCTTTATACAGTTTATACAGCTGACATCCCAACTTATCCTAACACTATCCTTACCACATATGCTGATGATACATGTTTATTATCAGTCACACCAATCCAGTTATTGCATCCCAAAGCCTCCAATCGCATATCACTGATCTTGAAGAATGGTGTCAAAACTGAAGAATTAAAATAAATTCTCAAAAATCGCATCAAATCACTTTTACCTTACGTCGTTAACCAATGACTTCCTGCCCTTCAGTATCCTTTAATAATATCCCACTGATGCCTGTAGAACAGATCCGATACTTAGGGTTGCACTTCGACAAAGAATTAACCTGGAATCCTCATACAAGACTGAAAAGACAAGAAACTGCTCGACGTTTCAGGCTACTTCAACACTTACTGGACAATCGCTCTAAGCTCCCAATTAACTACAAAAGACTCATCTACATGACTATCATACAACCTATTTGGACTTACGGAGTAGAGCTTTGGGGCTCCACTAAGCCATCGAATTCCTCTCGTATCAAATCCTTACAATCCAAAATCCTTCGTAAAATCCTTAATGCTCCTTCAATTCCCGATAACCCTCCGAGGCGTCTGAAAAGAAGATGGCCACGTGACCTTCTTAGTTGAACTTTGATTTGAGTACTACCAGTGGGTAGTTTCTCTACTTTTCATTATCATGTCATTATGTATCGCTCATCCTATTTACTTGTTGTATTATTTTAATACAGTTGTAAATATCAATAAATAAATTGAAAAAAAAATCTTGATTCGACGGTGGCAAATACTTCCTAAGGGTGCTACTTTTTACTGATGTCACCCACCGTCCATTCCACTCCAGCAGTGAATCCTTCATTACCTCTTCTTCCCACTTGCTGGGGTTTGCCTGGATCCTCACTCGTAGTTGCCCCGGGAGAGCTGCCAATCCTCTTCTGTTGACCTCGTATGTGATCGCATCCTCTCTCAGCACGAGGTCATAATTCGTACGAAACTAAACGAAACTAGATGAAACTAAACTAAGCCACTGGCGGATCTAGGAGAATGTTCAAGGGGGGACATGGGTCAATGTGAATTTGTTATCAATGTATACGATCCATATATGAATGAAGATACATAAAATATCAATTTTTAATTTAAGACAACTGAGGCCAGAAAACAATAACATGGATAAAATAAGCTTCTTTGGTTTTGTTTGCCAAGCTTTCGCTCATCGTTTTGTGAGTATGGCCTGGGTCTTGGCAGCGGCCATACTCAACTTCCTCCTCACGCACCATTCCGCTACGAGACTGGCGCACCTCTCCGCTTGTGTCTTCAATCTGGCTCTGCTGTTCTCGGCCACGATGACTATGTCGAAGACTATCACTGACGATGTCGGTCCTTCCTGATTACTGGATGCCACAGATCCTCACGGGGCATTGGGGCTTCAGATGACTAGGCCGTGGCAAGGAACCCCTCCTCTTCTAATTCCCCCAGCAACCGGTCGAATACCATCTTCCACAGGGCCAGCCCGAGGACCGACCCTTGTGGACATCCTCTCTCTGTTTTTTTTTCTACCTCGTAATAGTTACCTCTAATCCTGACACTCCTGTCAATGAGGTAGCTACTCACGAGGGAGTACAATTTCTGGGGGTGTCGAACAGCAACCGCTGGAGTACGCAGGGCCACCATACACTGTCGAATGCGGAGGATATGTCAAACAGTACAAGCATGACGTACTTCTCCGCCCTCTCTTCCACGTCCCTGCGCACTCTCCGCAGCGCATCTGTGGTTCCCTTGCCACGGGTAGAGCCGAACTGCCGTGGATGACTCGCTGCACCGAAGACCGGCCTTAGGCTGATAACGATGAGGCTCTCCAGGATTTTGCTAATCACCGGGAGGAGGCATATCGCTCTGTACGCCTGGCTCCTTATCCTTACCCCCTGCTTTGTAGAGCAGTCTCAAGTCCGCGATCTTCCACCTACTCGAGAACCGCTCCTGGTACAGACACTCTTTGAAGATACCCAGAAGGTCATCCTCAATGAGGGGGGCGCTGCTCTTCAAGATCGCGGCGTCTATTCCTTCGAGTCCTGGACCTCTGCCGATCCTCTGCCTTTCCACGGCAAGACTAAGGTCCCATATATCCCATTGTGGACAGTTCGGTACCTGGTGGGCACACCGTGGTGCGTCTTACCATTCTATCATCTTCCTTATCCTGGGACGGATCATCCCATGGTCTATATCATAGACTATATACATCGCAGCCGTCTCCTCCAGGCTGGTTGCCTGGGCATCTCCCACTCTGATAGCCACCATAATAGTCAGCGGCTTCACCTTGCCCAGTGCCACCCTGTACGGGATTCTTCTGCGACTCCTTGACGATGAACTCGTCCCAGGATACCTTCCTCTGAGGACGCACGCAGTTTCGGTATGCCGCATAGCTCACTTTCGATTCCTCTCGGAGTGCAAGTCTCCTCTCCTCATCCCTTCACTCCTGGTACCTGCGCCTGGCCCTGTAGTACTCCCTCTTGAGGAGCGTCAGGGCAGGCGTCTACCATGGGACCGGACGCGCAAGGCTCTTTCTCTGCCGGCAAGGCTCCGCCTTCCTCCTCGACCACACTGAAAGCTATGACCCAGTGGTCGGAGCTCGTGTAGGGTCCAGTTCGCAATGCACCTCGCCACGGTTTCGTCCACCGCTCTTCCTCTGGCGTCTGTGTGCACCGAACCCCAGGCCGTGCTCCACGAATTGGTGTCGGAACAGACCACTACACTCCTGTAACGTTGTGCGATGGTTTCCACGGCGGACACGTTCTCCTCTATCCTTTGCTTTGGCGGTATGTATGACGACACGAGGACGAAGGATATCCTCCCACATCTGACATAACACCGCCGTGGTGAATTTCTTCAAATCCATAACGTCGAGGTTTGGATTCACTATCACAATAGCCGCTCTAGGCCTCCTCTCTCCACTGCCCCTCCTGTACAGCCATGACGTCAGCCTTCCTAGCGAGAGCTCTCAGCTCGTCCCCGACCACTCGTCTTCGGCCCATATTGACCTGCAGAATCTGCAGCCTACGCATACCGGGTCCTCTTCGCCTGCTTGACCATCAGCTCCAAGTACGTCGGTTACTCCCTGCTGTCCGCACAGTGATGGAGCTCCTTCCTTTCTCTCTGCCGTTGGCCTTGCAATGCCTACACTTTACTCTCAAGCCTCGTGCCTTTGCCGGGCAGTCCAGAATCTTGGGCTCGGCCCCTACGCACCACCTGCACGCCATCTCCCTCGTGCATGTCTTTACCATGTGGCCGTGCTCAAGGCATACTAAGCAGAGTAGGGGGTCGAGGTAATCTCGGATGGTCAAGCTCCACCATCCATTACTCAGCTTCTCCGTGGACAGGGTCATCAGGGCGGACCTCATCGCTTGGTGAACCTCAATCGCCCAGCTCTTGGTCAGACCGCCCCTCAAGGGAGTGGCAAAGCAGAGTCTCAGCGACTCACTCCTGTCCACCTCTTCCTTCGGCTTCTCAATTGAGGTTTTTCCCCATAGGTACTTCTCCAGATCACTCCCGTCCCAGTGACTGGGTACGCCTCTGTTCTAGACGGAGCCTTCTCGTCACCAGTAGTCTGGCATCCAGCACTTTCTCCTTCAGGGCGTCCCATTCCTAGACTTGCCTCTTAGCCTGGTCAGCCCCTTCGGTCCTGACCTCCTCCCAGGGCGACGCTTCCGCGTCGCTGGAGTCCTCCCCCGGCATATCAACATGCGGCTGCTCCTCTGGATCGGGGCCGACTGGAGGCCATCATACCTCCCTTTGGCGACATCCTTCTTGGGCGGGGCACTCCGAAATGTCAGGCCTTATTGGAGGAGGGAGATAGTTGGGGGGTGCAGTAAAAAAAAACACTTTTTTGACTCCCCCCCCAACTATCTCCATTTTATATTTATCATCATTATAAAAAAGGTTTAATAGTTTCATAACCGAATAGTAACAAAATAACAGGAATAAGCATTGCGTCAGCACCAGTTTTAGTGTCTGGAAATTGCTGTTACCTTAGGCTGAAGTTAAAGTATTCACTTCAATCAAAAACACACTTGTCTGAGGTTTAATTTAATTTTTTTATTAATTGTAAAATTTTAATGATGGCATAAAATATTTCAGAAAGAAATACAGAAATTTCGATGAGTTATCAATTTGTGAAGATAATAATTCTTTTGTATAATTTTTTTAACTTATTTCAACTTTCCAAAATTCTGGTACAAAACCAGGACCAACCTGATTTTATACCTTATTAAGTTTTTTATTTGTTCTAAAAAGTTAAAAAATTATTGACTACAAACTAACAGTCTTTAAAAACAAATATGGGCTTGAGCACTGTGTCTGTGGCAACTAGTCTTCGTGTGGGAAAACTGACTGGCTTTTAAACTGACAACCAATCGATAATGGGACAAGGGGTATGCTTCTTTGATAAATAAAATTTCTGTCTGCTGTTTTGACTGAACATTTCTGATAACAGTCTAGTGCAGTTAAAACAGAATTCTCTCTGTTACTTTTTATTTAGTCTGTACCATTGATAAATGATAACCTGTATGTTGTTGATCAATCAGCAACACTACACAGTTGATATTTTTTCTTGGTTTTGCATAAAACCATACATTATTGTTCGTACAGAGCTCTTCAATTGTTCATTGGCAGTAAAATAAATAAAACAACATAAATGAACACATTATTTATTTGTTTAGAGAAACATTCAAAACTTACACCATCATCTGTACAATATACCAACATTTCGCTGAATATTATTTTCAAAAGAATAAGTTTTAATAATACTACAGCAAGAACAGAATGATAAAATTTCTTCAAAGCACCTAAATGTTTAAATAAAATTTAATAATAAATTAAATAATGTTCAATCATAGATAATTGCTTTGATGGCATATAATTATATAAAAGACACACTTTTATTAAGTCTAAAAATACAATTTTCTAGTCATAATGTACATAATTCAGACAGAAAATTAGACATCATTAAAAAAAAAAAAAAAAATTCAGCACCCATATGCCCTGATCACTTCACAAGAACAAATAGTAAATATACTTAAAATTGTAACATTTCTGACAGTAGTTTGATAGTTATAACAAAATCAAAAGTCAAAATATTTTATTAAACTAGTTTTTAAAATTAAAAAAAGAAAAAATTATCGAACATTTAATCCTCAAAGTCTTTGAAATCATAATATACATAATAAGTAAATAATAAAACACTTAAAAAAAAACACAGCAAAGAGAGCTGATTTAGTGTCTTGAGGAAGTCCTTGTACTCTCCCTTTCTCGTTCCCTCTCTGAGTGTCTTCCTTCTCGCTCTCTTTCACGATCCCTGTCTCGGTCCCTTTCCTTTTCTCTTTCCCGGTATCTTTCTTCATAGTACCTGGAACTGTTATGACAGACAATTACATGCTGACAACTAATGCAATGGGCAACAAATGAAAATGGAAAATTAAAAATACATACTACACTACAAGTGAAGAGAATGTTATAAATAATACATCATAGAAGCAAAGATGTAATTAATAAATATAAATATAGTTAAAAAGGTGTGCCTTTGAATCATTCAACTGGAACCATGGGGTGATTATTTACACCTACAAACTAGATATCTATCGACACAGGTATCAGAAAACCTTTTTAGTCGCATAAACCTGGCGGTAGAGCATGGACCTAACTACATCATCCCAAGGCACAAACAATACTTTACAATCAAATACTGTAAACTGTTCATGAACTAAAACTTTTTTACAAATGAAAAGGCTGAAGCCAGCCATACATGCAGGATTTTACAATAGATATATACCTCAAGTTATTGATTTTAAAGCCATTAACCACCGCATCTGTAAGTTACGAATTAAAGGAAGATTCCGAAAATATTCTATAATTTCGTGCCATGCACCAACAGAGATGGTGGAAGAAGAAACAAATGAAACTTTCTGTAGCAACCTCAAAAGTGCCATCGATGAATGTCCTCTACACGACATAAAAATAGTTTTGGGAGACCTCAATGCACAGATCGGTAGAGATTCAGTTCTTGGGCTCCTAGCTGGAAGACATAGCCTGCACAATTGTCAAATGATAATGGAACTAAGTTGGTCAATTTCGCAGCATCACACAATATGGTTGTTGGGAGTAACATGTTTGACAGGAAAGATATCTACAAGGCAACATGGGGTTCTCCAGACAATAACTCCAAGAACCAGATTGACTATGTTCTTATCAGCGGAAGACAGTGTTCTATACTTACGGCGGTTAAAATGTTGCTCAATGAAAATAAATACTCGAAAGCTGCAGGAGGCAGAGTACAAACTACAGTTTGCCCAAAGGTTGGAAATAGCTTTGGAGCGTGGGTTTTAGGAGAATGGCGTTGATGAAATATGGTGTCAGTGTAGGGATGCTATTAAACAAATTGCTGAAGAAGTAATGGGCTTAGAGGGGCCACCTCAGAGGTCTGAATGCTTTGATCAAGAACATTAAGAGGCTACAGACATGAAAAACAGGGCCTATAGGAAGATGATTGATGTGCATAGGACTTGTCAGCTGTTTCTGATTACAGAAACACCTGCATAGGAGAAAAAAGAGGGAGAAAGAAGAAGAAAGAATAAGAGAGATTGAGGTCCTGAGTAGGCAAGCTAATACTAGAGCTTTCTACAAGACAATCAACGCCTAGCGAAAGGGATTTAAACCAAGATCCAACACTTGTAGAGGTAAGGATGGACAATTGATCACAGATAAAGAAGCGATCTTGGAAAGATGGTCATTTCAGTAGTCTGTTGGGGAGTGTTCAGAACCCTGCCCTAGAAGATAGTTATGACTCAATTCAAAATTACAGAGTGTGAGCTTCTGGACCCACCAGATGAGGAAATTGAGGCTGCAATTCAGAAGCTTAGAAATAACCGAACACTGGGATGTGAAGGCATACCAGCTGAACTTCTGAAGGCTGGTGGAAATGAAATGATAAAGGTGACCCGAGATCTGCTACACAGTGTTTGGATAAGCAAAACTCTCCTGCATGACTGGTGCATTGGCCGTATCCTCCATCTTCAAAAGAAAGGAGATCAAATGCTTTGTGATAACTACCGTGGTATAACACTCCTAAGCTCTGCCAACAAAGTACTTTCGAATGAGGCATACCAAATACTACTCCCCCATGCCCAGAGAGAAATTGGAATGTACCAGTGCAGATTTATGAATGGCAGATCCTGTATTGATCAAATATTCTCCGAGAGAACTCTTATGGAAAGGACTAGAGAATACAATACACCACCTTTTCGTGGATTTCAGCAATGCCTATGACTGTATCATCAGGAGAAAACTGTATCAAAGTATGGAAATGAATGTCCCCAGAGAATTTATAAGCCTAGCGGAATTGCTGATGAGGGAGTCGAGAAGCCAGGTCAAGATCCAGAATGACTTATCTGAAGAATTCAAGACAACTAGGGGTCTGAGACAAGGGGATGGACCCTCATGCTTGTTATTTGATTTTGCACTAGAAAAGGTCATAAGAGACTCAGGTTTACAAGTCACTCGTACGATTCTGACTAAGTCCATCCAAATACTGGCCTATGCAGATGACATAGACATAGTGGGAAGAACACCGAGAGATCTACAACAGGCTTTTCTTTTGTTTTGGAGAATGTTGGACGCCGTTTAGGTATTCAGGTAATCCAAGTAAAGACTAAGTATAGGGTGGCTAACCCTTTAAGACAATCGGATCCCACCATCACACTTGATGCCTACACATTCGAAAGTGTCGACAGTTTTGTCTACCTCAGTTCTCTGGTCAAAGCAGATAGCTCAACCAGCCCAGAAGTTCAAAGAAGAATTTTGGCCACAAATTGATGTTATTTTAGGATGGCGAAAATTTTACGAAGTCGTCTGATATCAAGAAAAACCAAGGCAATGCTGTAAAAAACAATCATCAGGCCTGTTTTAACTTATGAATCGGAAACCTGGCCTCTGTCCAGGGCAGATACCGACAGTTTACTGCTCTTCGAAAGAAAAATATTAAGAAGGATGCTTGGAGTTGTAAGAGTTGGCGATCAATTTAGACTCAGACAAAATGCAGAGCTGTATCTGATGTATCAGGAGCCTGACATGGTGAAGCACATAAGAATAGCTAGGCTGAGATGGGCTGGACATGTGACCAGAATGGAGGACGACGCTATCCTGAAAAGACTACTGTTTGGATTCGTTAACGGAAAAAGAAAACATGGGCGTCCACGACTTGGATGGTCAGATGAAGTCGAGAGTGATGCAGGCAGCATCGTTGGATCCAGAGCTTGGAGGACCTTGGCGCAGGACAGAGAAGAGTGGAGGCAATGCCTTGATGCGGCCAGGACCCGTGCTGGGTTGTAGAGCCAGTTTTAATTAATTAATATATACCTCAAGAGGTTAGGAGTCCATTATGCTGCATATCTCTGGGCATGATGGTGGTATGCCATGCACTTCACATTTATATAACTCATTTAATTCCTCTAAAGCTCAATTGTGCTTCAGCAATGACATGAAGAGTTTTTCAAAAACAAAAACTCTTACCACCAATTACCTATTGTTAAAGTCAAATAATAAAATAATAAATAAATACAAAGTAAACACAGATAAAATCCACTTTTGGCATGTGTCTGGTTGCAACTGTTATGAGATAAACCTCACTAATCCACAAGAAAGCATAGGTCTGGTCACCACTGGAGGTAGAAAGTATAGTTTCTCAATGCCGAGAGGCTTAACTGAAAGGTCTGTTTTCCTCTGGATTTTCATCACACACAGTGACACACAACAAGAGGTTTCCCTCTTGAGGCGGACAATAGTGGTAAATCTCTGTGGTACCCCTCTACGTACATGGCCAGCCTTAGTAACTATTTGGAAATATGAAAATTTAAACAAGTTTAAAAATGTACTGCCATTTTCTTATTCCAATTAGCTGAATAGAGTGATAACATGATGACAGAGGATAATATTTTTGCCAGTTAAGAACTAGGCCTGAAAATGAATACAGATAAAATTTTAATTCTAATCAACCTATTTAAAAATAACCCAAACAGACTCATTACATGGAAGGTGTCTACAATAGAATGCTTAAGATGTACAAATAAGGCATGTGTAACAACTTAACAAATAAGAAAAATTAAATCTATAGCCAATTACCTTTCATCACGGCTCCTCTCTCTATCCCTATCTCGGCTCCTAGACCTCTCTCTACCGTAACTGCTGCTACCGCCACTCTCCCCATAGTATCTAACAGAAGAAAAAAAATTGATATTTTAGATTTAACAGTTGCAATTACTAAACTAAAAAGTAATGAGTTATTTTTAAAGCATAATTTCTGATTTTTCAGAAATTCAAGTTTGCTGGGCTCCCTGCACTGACTTTAAAGAGAATCGGTCCCAAACACATAGTAATGCAACATACAGTTATAAAAAGCAACAGCTAATTTGGTAACATAACATCTGCCAGAAAAATAAGGTACTTATCTTCCTTTCCAGCATTGCTTCTCATCTAGATATAATCTTTGCCTTAACATGCAAATAAGACTTATTTGTCAAATGGCTTGATATTTATTCTATAAGTATGTGGAGGCATAATATATTATTTGGAAATCAGTAGAAATACTGAAGAGAGAGGCCAATTATTCTGTATCTTGATGTTAATACTTTTATTTACTTCAGAGAAAATCAAATCTTTATAATTTAAAAGTAAATTATGTTTTAACATAATGTTTAGTGATATTAAATGCTTTCATACCTCTCACGACTCCTCTCCCTGGACCTACTTCTTCGAGACCTTCTATGAGGGGCCCTGTCACGAGACCTGGAACGCTCTGAAAAAATAAATTGGATTACCATGGATTGCCTCCAAAACATTTAATAATTATTTCAATGACAAAAAATAAATAAATTAAAAATACAAACCTCTCCTGCTTGATGCGTATCTCTTAGCCTCAACTCCATGTAAAGTGTCTTGGAGTGAGGATATCAAAATCTTACAACGATCATCATTAGATATCTTGGACTGTTTAATCAGAGATATAGCAGTTCCTAAAGTTTCAATTGCACTGGAAAACTCACCTAAAATAAGATAATAACAAGGCTTATTGTCTTTGCTTCTAACAAACAATATTGTCAACTATTTCTATTAACTAAAGTTAAACATGAAACTAAATAACACACAATATGATATTTAGTGAAAATATTGTTATTGTTGCATACACGTAGAATACAACATTTAGGTTATTAAAAAAAAGAACTAAAAATAAAATGTCAAGTGTACAAATGTGAGATATGATACAATCTTAAAACAAAATGATAAAACATTCTCTAAACTGACACCTGGCCATCAATAGTCATAGAACAAGCTACATGTTTCATTATCATTAATTATTACTAAAAAATATACATTAAACCAAAAATAAATATTTAATATTTGAAATCAAAGTGAATTAAATATTCCGTCATGTAATAATAAATAATAAACTATAGCATGAAAATTTCATTATTTAATAATTAAACTACTTTATAAAAATAAACAATAACATACACAAATTGATCACTAACAAGAAGAGAGTAGGTGTTTCCTAGATTTTAACAAGACTTTTTGATGCCACAGTAAGCTTTAAAATCGTAGACTAAATGAAATATCAGGGAACACTGCACCTCATAAGCTCCAGAAAAAAACCCAACTGATTTTACTTTATTTTATATTTATTATTCTTATGATGGTGATAATTTTTAAATATTTTTATTTTGAAGAGAAGATTCGTCCAGGCAGAGATTCGAACCCGGGTCGCCCATGTCACTGGTGCGGTGCCATGGTATGAGCCAGGTTAGCTCAGTTGGTTAGAGCACCATGCTAGGTTGGACCTAGGTGTTCGAATCCCGGCCTGGACAAATCTTTTCTCTTAAAAATAAAAATATTTTACTTTATATTTTTGGTTCTGATGAAAGATGAAACTCAGTATTGTACCTTAGTAGCTCAAAACCAAGCAGAATAACAAAAAAATAACACCCTCAAATATTGATTTTTGGGAAGAAATGTTGGTTTTCGACAAAAGCTGAGATGAGATTTGGACTCAACATCCCCCTAAAAAAGTGTGAATATAATTTTTTATTAAAATTGTAGAACGAAAAATTTTGTTTTCTTTAAAGAAAAATAGCCTAACTCTACCAGATTTTGTTTAGTTTCTCCTACTCCACACTTACACCGAAATTTGTATATTGATGCACGGTATAATGAAGGAGTTTAAAAAAAAACACAATTTTATAACATTCCATTTCTGTGTTTTGTGCATGAAAGGCTTCTTTTCATTCTAATTAAGACTTACGCATGACATCCATGTTATCGGCTTATGGCAAGAGTCATATTCAAATAAACCTAAATGATATATTCTTCTGCAATTTACCTAAAAATAAAATTGAGCCAAGTGGGGTTTCTTATTTTCTGGCCCACCAAAACATCTTAATTTTATTATTTTTTCTCTCAGGACTTTACATTTCAAAATAGGTAATAAACATTATCTGTGTACAGTTTAAAATCCATAACTCAATAGAACATTAAATTGAATATTCTATGGAAAATTCCAAAGAAAATCCAATAAAAATGTATGAACAGTTGTATATATTAACTGGAACTGCATTCAAAGAAGTGCCAATTACTTCAGTAACCAACACGTGAAATTCAAAGTGTTTATCTAACATTATTAGGCCAGCGGACAGGTAACAAAGGACTTTAGGTTGCAATAAATTGAAGAGAGCTGAATTTTTGATATGTTGTAAGGGCATGATGTCTGACTAGTGGAAATCCAAGTTTGCTACCGAAAAAACAGATGGGAAAACTTTTGGTGCCCGAAAAACCTCAAAATGTTCGGAGTCATTTCAGTTTTTGGCCTATATCTCCTAATCGGTTCATTTTTGATAAAAACCATTGGTAACCATTTTTAAAGTAGATTATACTTTTAATCTAACCGCAGTTCTGTAGGTCTAACAGATTCTGAGTTAGGCCCCTTTGAAAATTGGTCATTTTTTTCCAAAAACTCCAAATTTTAAGTTTTAACCGACTTTCGTGAGGAACATTGGCCGAAGAAGTGACCCTACGATCAAGTCAAGGTAGTAAATATAATTATTATATTTGTTATTATATTCTTGGTATTTTAATGTTTTTTATAGTTTTTTGTTTTGTTTAATTTTTCTCTCATAGCCCTGAAGATGACCTACAAAGTAGGTCGAAATGTCGGCACAAATAAAAATAAATCTTGACTTATTTGGTGTTTTTTTGACTGCACCCCCAACTATCTCCATTCTCCATAATTAGCTTTAATTTAAGCACAGACTAAGGCCTGTAGGTGTAACAGATTCTGAGTTACGCCTCTTTGAAAATTGGTAATTTTTTCACACCCACTTTCCCCGATTTTCCTTTTTTTTATGTTAGAGAAGAATTGGTCGACTGTATCTTCTAATGTATCTTCCTTTTTTTTAATTAACAAGAGAAGTATAAAAACTACAGGCCTCATTATGTGCTTAAATTAAAGCTAATTAAATTTACTACAACTCCATTTCACTTGACATTCATCATAGGATCACTTTTTCGGCCGGTGTTCCACACGAAAGTCGACAAAAACATAAAATTTGGACTTTTTGGGGAAAAAAAAAAAACAATTTTCAAAGGAGTGTAACTCAGAATCTGTTATACCTACAGGCCTTAGTCTGAGCTTAAATTAAAGCTAATTAAATTCACCACCTTTACTTTCATTGTAGAATCACTCCTTCGGCTGGTGTTTCTCAAATTTAATCTACTTTAAAATGGTTAACCCATGGGTTTTTTTTCAAAAATGCAACGATTATAAGATACAGGCCAAAAACTGAAATGACTCCAAAAGCTTTGAGGTTTTTTGCCCACCAAAAGTTTTCCCATCCGTTTGTAGGACGTAACTCAGAATCTATTAAAGCTGCAGAGCTGCTGTTGGGCTCAAATTATAGCAAATTAATCTATTTTAAAAATGGATACTAATGTTTTTTATTAAAAACGCACTAATTAGGAAATATAGGCCCAAAACTGAAATAGCTCCGAAAATTTCGAGGTTTCGTTTTTTCGGTAGCAAACTTGGATTTTCACTAGTCAGACATGCCCTTACAACATATCAAAAATGCAGCTCTCTTTAATTTATTGCGACCTTCAAGTACCTATATTAAAAAATGGAAGATTTAGTATTAAAATAATCTGCCCTTAAAATAACAATTTAATATATAACTTTTAATGTTAAAACGTATTTTTTTTAAATATGATGAATATAATAGGCAAGTAATAATTAGAGTATGACAGTAGGCTTACTGTTCGTAAGAAGTATTACATGAAGGGGACAGAGACTGCAAGTAAAAACCAATTTATGGTATTGGCATAGAACCTTATGGTTTACCAAACCTTTTATTACTTCTATTCCCACTTTTATAAATTCTTACTTCTACAAGGTAAGAAAAATATTTCAATTTGGCCAAAAACTCAATATGTTTTATTTATTTTTTAAAATTTTCGATTGACAATTGGTAGTAAACTAATTTTTCATCAGTACCAGAGACATAAAATGAAATATGTCAGTGCACTGGCTCCTAATATTCTCCAATCCAAAATTTTAAAGCTTAAATCTTTTTTTTTAAGTTTCATAAAAATCTAGGATAACCATATGGAACTCTCTCCTTGTCAGTACAAATTAACTATATTATCGGGACTATGGGAAGCTAATAAATAAGGTTATTGTATGCTAAACCTGGTTTCCTGATACAAATGATTCATTTTAATTTTAATTGTAATAACACTATTCACTCTAGTTCCTCTACAAGAGTAACTTTAAATCATAAATCAAAGGAAAATAACTAAAATAAAAACTGCTCCTACTTAAAGTGTTCCTGAAACTTATCAATATATAATCACAGCCTAAATTATTTATTTAGTAATAATTAATTAACCGATAAAATAAATAACAAACAGTATTAAAGGCACAAATGTTTTTTAAGATGACTGCCAATGCTGTGTTATTTCACAATTTATCAACTCCACTCAACTTCCATCAATAAAAAATTTGTTTACTGGCATTGTACAGACCAAATATAAACCATAAATGAAGTATGTAATAACTTAAATATTTTTATTAGAATCATCAAGTAAGGAAACCAGAATACATGTTTGATTTTAATAATAAAAATTCCTAAAACTCGATCAGTAAAAACATTGTCATTGGAAATAATTTATTGTATTAGAAACAAGCTAAACCTATTTATTGTATTAGTTCCAACTAAGATAAAAAAAAAAAAAAAGGGTTCACAGCTTAAAATTGAACACCTCAGGAAATCTACTAAGAAAACAAAACAGGCCAGATGTCAGTCGACTTAACAAATACAAGACAATAATATTCTCTTCTGTTTTCTGAGCAAATATAACCTGTAGCAGCATCTGAGATGGCCCTTGATATTGCCGAGCTAGAAACAGTCCTGTTCCGTGACATGATCTCCTCGAACTCTATTTCGGAGAACTGTGGCTGTTTGTCCATCGATGTGAGCGGCTGCTGCTGAGGTGGTGGCTGCTGGCCTCCCATCGGGTACTACTTGGCATAATAACATATTTATCAATACTATTACGATCATCGTATAAAAATTCAAATTAATCACTAACCACCCTCCTTTTTACAACAATTAGTAATTTCACATCAAACAATAAGACTTAACAAGCCACCTTAAACATAAAAACAATTTAAATTATATATTTGAAAAAACAACAACAAACAAACAAATGGTTGCATAATTATAAACTAGATTTATCAACTATTATGAAAACATAAGCTTAAATATATTTTGTACAGGTTACGATTCAAGCAGCATACAAATGAAGGCCATAAAAATATGTATATTTTTACAAACCATATCAAATAACATGATTGTATTTCATTAGTACTTATTTTCAAAAAACCAGGAGTGAACATAATATTTTTAAATCACAGTAAATACAAAACGTGATATATTGGTTGGTTTTAAACATTCTGAGTTTCTGCAATCTTATTTTTTTAGGGTAATGGACCTCAATTGTACACAGAAAGAAAATGACGCACGGAGAAAAATATATTCCAAAGCATTGAATTAAAAGATAGTAAATTTTAGCCTAATTAGTAATACGTTTATTTTTATGTGATACTTTCTATGTAATAAAACATTAAAAAGAAATAAATCACTGTAATCTAGCAAATCAAAAGTTTTCTAATCCAGTTATGGTTTTGCATGATTAATATTTTTTAAAAATGATAACCTCATTTCAAAACCCTAAATTACTGAAAAAATACATCAAACTATTATCATTTGTTATGGTTAGTAAAATTATTAAAAAGAAGAGATAAGAAACAGCTCAACTTGGAAAAATTAAAGGGAATTAAATTTTTTTATGTCAAATAAAAAATTTTCGAGGGAGAGAGTAAAATTCAATATATATAATTTTTCAAACTTTTAACAGAACATTATAATTTCTTAAATGATTTTCTGAAGTTTTTATTAAATAACTTAGTGTTAGAAGAAATGTAAGACAACTGACACATGGAAATAACTTCAGGTAACATAATAATTATCAGTTAGGCTTAATTATTAACTATTAGCAAAATATAAATTGTTTAAAAGCTATAATTAAAAAATTAAAATAAATAACATGAAACTATATCATTATGTAGGGCCATAAACAATGAAACCCAACTCATACATCGATATACTGCAAATATAAAAATTAAGGAACCTGCTTTAATTTATAAAACAATTATAGTTGACTGTAAATTAAATGGATCCATATAGCAGCTAAAAACAACACCAGCAATATAAGAAATATAAATAAATGGTTTTGGGGGGTATTCAGATTGCATGTCAAAGTAGCTAGAAGAAATTTCCAGACTTACATGTCCAACATGTGTATGTTTTTCTTTACCAAAATACAAAATTTATTCAAACCAATTATAAAAGTATAGATGTTATAAGCATTGCCCATGTCGAAAAATTATTTTCTTAAAAAAGACTAATCAACTAGAGAATTTAGAAAGTTATACAACACAGCATATCACAGAGAGCAAATGCTCTTTTAATATTATTAAAGTTATACAAAGATTTAGTTGGACAAAGCTGGGCTTAAAAACTAATGAATCCCTAACAAGTCATTAATATACAGATGAATTGTAAATGTCTCAAATGTCAAAAGTAGGTGGGATGATTGCATTAATAAAATGTGGTCATGATTATGATGATGGTGATGTCATGCATTTGGGTTTTGATGGTAACTCATGAAAGGAAGTTAGGGGTATCGGCAATTAGTGGTACGTAGTAAGGTCCATAAATTTCCGGCCTGTCCTGCTTTCCCTCCTTCAAACGTGCCGGGACATGCACGCCTTTGCAGGTCCATGCCTGCTCACTCCATACCCATCACCCGCACTTCCTCAGTCCTGTCAGTCAGTGTCCAACCTTAAAGGAAACTCTCCATTTTTACAATGTTCAAACTCGAATATGTGCGGTTATTAAATTCTTTTGTAAAGAGGGTCTTACTCCTGCGCAAATTAAAGAGCGCTTGGATTGTGTATACGGGCAGTCCTCCCCCTCGTATTCCAGAGTGAAAGAATGGGCAAAATGATTCAAGTTTGGGAGAGAATGTCTAGAAGGTGACCCGTGTCCCGGTCGCCCCTTTGGAAGCTGTTACTTCTGAAACAATCCACCTTGTGGAATCTGAATTGCTGTCTGAACGGTGACTGAAAACCAAGGAAATGGCAGCGAGGTTGGGGCTTTCAAAAACAAGTGTTTTGAGGATCATCATAGAACATTTGCATATGAAGGTTAGTGCAAGATGGGTTCCAAAAATTCTTTCAGCTGCTCAAAAACAGGAGCGAGTTCACAGCTGCAATGAATTTTTACGTGAGTATAATGCCGACCCAAAGAATTTTTTGGGCTCAGTTGTAACTGGGGATCAGACAATGGTTCTATATTATGACCCACTCAGCAAAAGAGAGTCCATAGAATGGAGAAGACCAGGAGAAGCGCCTCCTTTAAAGGCAAAAGTCACACAGTCAACAAAAAAGTAATGGCCACAATTTTTTGGGACTTTAAACGAATAGTACTGATAGATTTTAAAGAAAGGAATACCACAATGAATGGTGAGTATTACGCAGTCCTACTTCACCTGTTACGAGATGCCATTAAAGAGAAGAGGTGGGGGAAGTTAGCCCCCTAGCTACTTCTACCTTTTCTGAAAGTTAAAATCTGACCTTCTTGGGAGGCGATTTAACACCGACGAAGAGCTCCAAGCAGCAGTGGAAGAAAAGAACTGGTCTTACTGTTTTTCAATATATTATCCTCTAAGTTCAACACACTTTATACAACAAAGTTTAACAAAGAAGAAAATTATTTTTTTCATGGTAAAGAAATGTTGCCAAAGCGTTGTATTAAGTGTGTTGAACTTAGAGGAGAATATATTAAAAAACACTAAGACCAGTTTTTTTCTTTCACCTTTCCTCCTATCAGAGGCCAGAAACTTTTGGACCCTACTACGTATATGTGGGCTAAGCCTTTTATTAATCTTAATAATACCTTTAAAGTAAATTCTAAAGTATTTATCTAATGCTGATGAAATTTTAGTTAGGATAAGACTTTTACAAGTTGTGCAATATAATTACAAAACAATTAATATTTTTTTCTTAATACAGTTATGGATATATAAAATCACAAATTGATCAAAATTTTGAATCAAACCATGGAACAGAAACTTTTTAGTTGATTAGATTTTCAATTTTAATTAGCATCGATTTGAAACATAAAATCTCTAAAAAGGTGTTAAATTAATTTTTTTCTTGGTGATGATAAATGATATTATTATTTGATAAATAATAATATTGAATACACAACATATATATGATATATATATATATATAAACACAGACATACATATGAACACTAATAATGTAGGAATCCAATAACAAAAAGTCATACTATAATAAAATTATCAAGTGTCAAGGTACTTTATTTCTGAATCACTAAAAAAGGAATGCCTCTTAATAAAAATTATTGTTGGATAAGCTTGGATGGGGTGGTAGTCAATACAAAAACAATAAAAAACCTTACTTACTATCTGCTCATGTTTCGGTTTAAGATTCAATGTCGGTTGTATAATCATTAATTAATTTTTGTTTAAAACTAAATATTTTATGTTTTTAAAAACTTTTATTATGCTGAATTACATTTCCAAAGATACTTTTACTTGGTATTAGGTATTAAAATGCCCAACACATGGAAAAATATTGACTAACCTTGCAGCCGTTTTTGCTAATCTTCAACAAATCATTAATTACTTTTATGAATAACATGGTTTCAACTTTAAACAAAGTTATTTTATAAACAGATTAAATAAAACATTATCAAAGGACAAAATTTAATTAAATAGGAAAATTACGAGAAAAAAAGGCTATCTTTCGGACCTTAAGTCTAATAAATTTATAATACTTGAAATGAAAATGAAAATGCAAATATTTAATACCAATTAACAAAATGGAGGTACCGATTATGAATTATTATAACAAAAGTTTTAAATTTAATGAAAAAATACTTTAATAACCAAATAACATTTGATAAGCGGCACAACATTGCCTTAAACAATTTCCTGTTGAAATTGGCTTATATCACTCTATGATACACAGCATAGTTTCATAGCTAGATAATGCATCAGTCTCAGAAATAGATAAAAATAAGAAATTTAGTACTTAAATTCAATGTGATTTATAGTGAAATAAACCAATTCAAGTAGTAATATCAACAACATATTGATTGATGGGATGGATCACATAATAATCTTGTAATTTTTTTTCTCACAATTTTAATGAAAACACTTATTTATCACCTTTGTGTAAGAAAAAGTGCATTAATTGATTTTTAACTAATTTAAAATTTTAGAGCAAAAAAGTTGAAATCCACCCATCATTAAATTAAATATTAATATATAAATACAAGAAATTGAATCTAAAAAATACAATATCTTACAAACAAAATATTACCAACATGATTAATACAGTCGAACCTCGATATATCGAACCTCAATATAGCGAATTCCTTGATAAATCGAAGTTTTTCTATTCCCCTTGAATCTGCCTATCTTTTCTATGTTATTTTTACCTCTACATATCGAAGGATTGGTTTAGAAGACCTTGATATATCGAATTTTCCAAGATTCTTTAGTTTACACCGCACCTCTACAAAACGAAGTTTTTGTAGGAAAACCTCTACATATCGAAGTCAATTCGTTAAATATAAACCTTTTAGCCTGAACAGCTCGTTCTGAGAAGCATTGTCATTCTCAGAACGGCCTTTTTTCTCAAGTAATCCTGTAACTCCCCCACACACATTTGTTTCCAGTTTGTTTCGGTTTCTGCTAACACTTGTGCAATAGGTTTCGTCTTCTGTAGTACTAGGTTAAGTATTGGATTTTCAGGTATACAAACTACAATTTTCGATTTTTTTCAAAGCTCAGCTTATTTTTTTTTTCATAAATTCAATATGTATCTGTTTTTTTAGTCTATTGTTTTATTGTTAAATAATGACGAAGTATGGTTTTTATTCTAATTGCATATTTTTTTTCTAACTGCTTTTAGTTATACTTGTCATAAAAATTCTTCATTTCAATATTCAAAAATAGCTATCTTAAGCAATGTAATTGGTGTAAAATGTATTGTTGTACATATATGTACAATATTTTAATAAAATAGGTACATTTTTTCTATATTACGTTGAGTATATACATACTTTATTATGAACCTCTACCTCTATATATTGAAGTCAGTCAGAAATCACCTCAATAAATCGAACCTCGCTATATCGAAATCCTCGATAATTCGAAGTTTTCTCGTTCCCCCTGAGTTTCGATATACCGAGGTACTGTATTACCTTAATAATCAGATTTAATTAAATTACGTCTAGATTGAAATAAAGAAATATCATACCACATAACTTCTAAAATAATTTGATTAAATAAATATTTAAGTTTAAACCATTTATATAAATAAATGACCCAAGTTCCCCCTGCAATAAATGTAATTTATGATTTGAGCATGACTGCAGTGAAAATAAATCTACAAATAGAAAAATTTGAAAGAATTATTTCTAATCAGCAGAATTTCACATAGAAACAGAAGCTTGAGACTTTTTAAAATTTTGTTTTATTTCCTAAATTATGCCGAAACGCACACTACATCTGACTTATAATAAAAAAATTTATTTTGTGGGTATATATAAAAGGATCATAAAACTGTTATTAAACTTTAGTTTTAAAAGGCCATGTTATATAAAAGCACTTCAAATAAATCAGTAATGCTGATGTGTTTTGCAAGGAAGTAAATGAAGAACAAGAGATATATTTGTTTTAGTTTAGTATAGTTAATTATTTTAGCATTTAGCAGCCATTTAATATAGTAGAATCAGGGAATAATTTCCAAAGAATGTCTTCGATTGAATGATCATTAGAGCTAAGATTAATAATCATTGAAATTTTTGAACATATTATGTAAATCCTTAATTTATACATGTATAAATATTTAAAACTATAAACATATATTAAATGCTTCGAAGTTGATAGAAAATAATAAAGATTTTTTTTTTCATACCAAAGCCATACCTTACAATTCCTGTAAGTAGTATAAAAAAAAAAAAAACACTTCTTCATTCTAATCTCTTTGTCAAACGTTTTTCATTATAAAACAATGAAACAAACATTTTACACGTTTTTCTTTACTTGAAATATTAAAAATATAAATATTTATAGAACATTTTTTAATTAAATTAGTGATACTCAGAAGATTTTGTCGAAAATAGTTAATGAGTATTCTGATTACTTGGAAACTATTTCAAATGGAGTTCATGAAAAAAATATTCTAAAATGCACGGAGCATGTTTGTGAAAGTGAATTCAATAGTTATAAAATTAAATGTAACATGTAATCACACATACCTATATTTTATTCATATAAATATTTCTACATACATAAACACACACTGTATTTGGGTTTTATGTTTCTAATCTCCTAAGATTATATATACCACAATAATCAGCATAATGATATGATAATAAAAAAACATTCAAATGAAGTATCACAGTACCTGTTGCATAGGTGGATGATGAGGCCGAGCCTGAGGAGGAGGTCCATAATCCATCGGAGGTCCCGGAGGTGGAGGCCTAGGAGGAGGAGCCGGCTGGAAGTACGGTCCTCCAGGGTTCTGGTTCGGAGGCATTCCTGAAAAAAAAACATTCATTGATGAGGTATTTACCGAGAGAATGTTTTATAGAGCCTATTATTGAAAGACCACTTTAAATTAAAAACAAAAACTCTAACACATAACTGGCTAATCACTAAAGTGATGCTTTTTTTTTTTTTAATTTGAACATTTCAGTAGTAAACCTTAATTACTAGTTTAAAAAATTAATATTACCTCTGAATAATTCTTTTAATTTCCATTCTTCAACAAACTTCAACTTAATGATCATAGTATTTTGTGTAATTCATTGCAAGTTTCACTTGAAATCATAAAATTATGTCCTAACTAAGAAATATTGGGAGTGGAGTGGCTCAGTGGTAGAGCACTGAGTTGCAGTGCCGAATGTCCTGGGTTCGAATCCCGCTGCTGGCATTACTTTTCTTTAATCTGTTAGCAGCGGGACATGGATCCAATGGGATCTAGGACCTTCCTGGGGCTCACCCTTTTTTATCGTCTTATTTTAGGTTAAATGGAAATGTCTGTGGATCTTAAGTATTGTATATCGCTGATCTTGTATCAATTTATATCGAAATTTTCATTAACTGAATTAAAAAGCTCTCTACCCTGGTGTTTGGAAGTGAGAGTTGGGTTGCTAGTGATAAGAACATCAGCCAAATCACTGCGGTAGAAATGAAATACCTATGCAGAGTAGCAGTTAAAACTAGAAGAGTCCGTGTAAGGAATAAAAGAATTAGAGAAGAACTAGAGATCCCTACATTAATGGATACCCAGCACAAGCAACAACTGAGATGGTTCGCATACCTATGCTATGCAGGATGAGTCAGGACCGAGATCCACAGGAGATAATGGAGGCCAGACCTAGTGGCTCAAGACTTCGAGGAAGACCCAGGATTGCCTACAATGAATATATCCGCAAATTGGGAGAAAAGAAGGGGAAAAATCTTGTTCAAATGAAACAACTCACACAAGATAGAGAGGAATGGATGAGATGGGTTGAGGCTCCTCCACACTAAAGGTACAAGGAGGAAGGAAAAGAAGAAGATGAATTAAAAAGCCTTATAACCTACTGTTTACAAGATAACTTACTACTCAGAGTCACATGAGCTGTATGTAATTCTCTTATGGTAAATTCATGTGAATAGAAGCATGTTGACCAAAGTTGAACACAATTTTTTTAATAAGTGGGACAATAGGCACTAAATATAAAACAATTTTTAATATAAAAGCAAAAAGGTGATGAAGTTTACTTTCTACTTCTATTTAAACTAACCATTCCACTTCACACAAGACTTTATAATTATTTTTTCCTAGATACCATGCCACTTTTCATAATTCTATGTTTTTTTCACTTGATTATTATAGAACTAATTAGATGTAGTTGAGGCTACATCTAATTACTATTGAAGCAATTCGAGCGGCCATGATGAATATAAAAAGTTTTCATACATAAAAGTTGTTTTGATCTTCCATGCAAACCAAAACCGCAGATAATATTTTAGTTTTTTTAGACTTGATAAAAATAGATGCATCCCTTAAAGGAGTTTTCTATAAGAATTTTTGAGCTGCTATTATTTGAGATATTGAGATATATGATTTCAAAATTATATCATTATTTTACTGAAAGTTAAAGGAGATTTTGGGCATTGCCTACCATCAAATTTTATCACAATCAAGGCAGTAGTTTCCAATAAAAAATTTGGAAGCTTCTTTATTAAACAGCTTCAAACAGCAATTACTATTGTTGAAAGATATAGTTACCTTGAATCGGCGGAGCAGGACGAGGTGGCGGAGGCCCCTGCTGGTGCATGCCAGGCATCGGCATACCTTGCTGCTTCCCCTGCATGCCCTGGCCCACCATTGGACCATAACCTGGTCCCTGCATACCTGAGGGCAAAGGTCAAGGAATATTATCATTTCTAGTTATTCAAAAACAAAAACATATATATATTTTTTATAATTATTGGTTATTTTTTTGAGTTTTTTAAATATTTTTATTTTTTATTTTTTAAAGAGAAAAGATAGGCCCTCGACCGGGATTTGAACCTGGAACCTTTGTCTCACCGTGACATCGCTCTACCAATTGACATACGGATATCATACCAAGTGACATGCGGCCTTGGATAGCTCAATGAATGGCTCGACCAATTTGGCTAATTTTTTTTCTCCTTATTTTTGTTAAGGTCCAAAGAAGGTTCTTATGGAGAAATAACGTAAAAATGATGAGGGAAATAATAAAAACAACACTTTTCTTGATCCCTTAATAAACAATAATAGTTCAGGGAGGAGGTCTATTGTTGAACAATTACAAATTTTGTTTCATCAACACAATCAATTGAATACATTGTGTAAAACTGCACTGGATCTTATGCGATCTGGTAATCATAAAGTTCTAATCAGAGCTGGTAAAACTTCTGTAGGAGAACATGTGAGATGTTTCAATGCACCAACAATCGATGAAGTTGCCATTGTAATGTTTGGAGAAAATTTGGAAGCTCTTCGTTTTAGGGAAATAGGGAACAAGGTCTGCTGGGACAGCTAGTACTAAACAAGTGATCGATTCCCATAACAATGCTAGCGAAAAAAGCAACTTGTCTAGTGAAGTCCACACTAAGAGAGTCATTCAGACAGGAATGCAAGTTCGCTCGATAAGAACTCCAGTCGTACTCAAGCACATAGCTAATAGTCAATAAATAAATAAGATATTAAATATTGTATAGGAATGTAATAAAAATTGTGCCCAGGTACCATGTTTCGTGAAAAACCACTATCTACGTCTGCCGGGACAGCTAGTTATACATATAAAAAGGCTACAAAAATATACTGTCTGGCATTGGCATCATTCCTTCAAAATTAATTCTTTTATCCAGTTTATGGACCACCTATCATGATTAATAAATTTAATATTCTATGGTTCTGTATAATGTCTTAATTCATTTAAACCTCAGAATTCATTTGACACCTCTTTAAAAATATACTTCCTTCCATTAACTATCTTATTCTTAAAGCATTCCTCTGTAATTAATAATGCCCTACTTTCCACTGACTTATCTATTATACCAATCAAAACTATAAAATGCCCACTTTCAAATTAAATTCTAGGAGCCAAATTATTACGAATTACAAATACTACAAAACATGAGAAACTCACTCAAGTTAGATTCAGAAATCAAAAACATAACTCCACAATAACTAAAAGCTTTAAAACAAACTTAAAAGTCACCCTGATATTCATTAAAAAACCATGACTACGACATACCAAACAACGATTCACAACAGATATCTATAAAGAAGTCCAATGAGAGACTTCCATCAGTAACAAAAGGGACAAACATTTTTGGCAAGGGCCTCAATAGCAGATTAGTTCTTAATTTGATAATCTCTGATCTGGACAGGAGCACCAAAAGAACAAACAAAATGACTCCAGGTGTTCTGATTTAAATCTCAATTAAAAGTTTTATAGATACGTTTCTATTTTTTTTCAATCATCATCCAGCAGTGTTATGCATTCAATTAACCGTCTGTTGTTTTATTTAATGACAGATTAAAAAAAAAAAATATTCTTAGCTGAGTAATGGAATTAAAGTAGAAAAAATTTATAGTTTGATAAAGTAACATTTATTATTCATTACAAAGACAAACATCAAATAAATAATAAGGACTACCAAATTATTACCTGGAGGCCTAGGCCAGTCAGGACGAGGTGGAGGAGGTCCATGCTGATCCATCGGAGGTCCAGGCATCCTCGGGGGTCCAGGGTACTGAAAATAAACACAAAAATATTGTAAGTAAAAGCTGGATAATTAAACATTACTAAGATAAGCTCTAAACACTTTTTTAATATTTTTTAGTCTCATTTTAGACCAATACTGTTCAAGACTATAAACAAAAAGGAACTACTTGAACTATCAATTATAAACATTTTCAAAAGTGTAATAAATGACCCAAAAGTTCTAATACCAAATAAATGCTTTTAAGAAAACTTCAACAACTAACCATGCCAGGAGGTGGCTGTGGTGGTCCCTGCTGCTGCATATGATGAGGAGGTCCGGGAATCCTAGGGGGCCCTGAAAAAATATAGAATAAAAATTAAACCTGTATTAATAAAGAATAGTAGAAAATCATTCACATAATTCACTACAATTTTATAGTAAAAGCAATTTTTAATGCAGTATACTTTTAAAATAATTACATTCAAAAAGTGATAACTTTCTTATCTTGGGGTAAAAGTAATAGTCCAGGATCCCTGGTACATTTTTACACTTGATTACTATCAAGCTGAATCTTCGTGAATAGCTTCGTTTTGATGAGACGCCCAACAATTTCCTTTGCGAAAATTCTCGATTGTGGTAGCTAACAGAGGTATGTAGTTATCGATACATGTTGATCGAAATAATGAGGTCATCAAAAATGATACTAACCAGCTGATTTTTTTTTTTTGCTTAGTTAATATTTATATAATTTAACAGTCATATTGTCCTACAAATTGCGTGGTACGTTATCCATAAATTTTGGAGAATCATCAAATCGACATATTTTATACTTGCTACCTCTGTTAGCTACCACAATCGAGAATTTTCGCAAAGGAAATTGTTGGGCGTCTCATCAAAACGAAGCTATTCACGAAGATTCAGCTTGATAGTAATCAAGTGCAAAAATGTACCAGGGATCTTGGACTACAAGTTATAGAAGGTTTGTTAAAACTGTGATCTTTCTATTGCTAATTCTCTGATTGGCTTCTGAACAGAATTTAGTGGAGGTTGTATACTGAATCCTGTTCAAACATTTCTTTAGCTGGATAGTTATCATGAAATCAGTGAAAGTGGTATGAAAAGGGCTATTGTTGGTATCAGCACTGAATGCATTTTAAGATTACCGATACATGAATGATAAAGTAATCATTAAGTGTATTCTCTCATTTTTCGGAGGGAAATGATTATTATTTTGTAAAACTTTATTGGCGGAACTATTGGAAACATGGATATCTATTAGATCATAACTGGAGCTACATAAATGCACCAATAAGTAGCTATTGGTGATTCATATTACAGTAATATATCTTTACACCTTAGTTAGATTGAAATTTAACCACAAATAATTAAGATAATCCATAATTTAAACGTTATAAAATAGCTTTCTTTATAAATGTATACTTTATAGCTTATGAATTAAAGTCAGGGGTCATGCAATGAAACAGGTGTAAAAATTACCTGGATGGCGGATACCGTTATGATGCCACTGCTGGTTGTAGTGCGGAGGAGGCTGGTGGTGTTGTGGCCTCGGCCCTTGGTCTGGAGGTAAGGCGTTAGTCAATACTCCAGACTGTGGGCCACGAGGTAGCATCTGTCCCTGCTGGCCTTGTTTGTTAGCAGCTGCAGGAGACCTCATCTTAGCTTCATTCTCAAACTAAAAATAATTAAACTCATAATCAATGAGGATATATATATTTTATCTAGAGTAATTCGTTTAAGTATTGCCATGTAATAAGATGAAAAAAATAATTTAAGTAAAACATCAGGATGACAGATGGGGAGGTAATCTTAGTGACTAGTGGTATAATAAATGTTTCAACATCACGAAAGTAGAAAATTAAACTATATATATATATTTTTTTTTCCCTTCACGCAGTACCCCTACGCGAAGGACGTTTATTGTTCTGCATGTTCCGTACATTTATAGTACATTACATACAATTGTACTTACATGTTGTTTACATTTTTTTTTTTTATTATTTATATACAAAACTAAAGGCTAAATTGAAAATACATCCATAAAAAACAAAACTTAAACATAAAAATATTGATCATAGTAAATATTAAGCCATTTGAACAAATAAAAAAAAAAGAAATAGGAAAAACACAAAATTACAACAAAGTAATTAAAAACAAAACTAAAATTCTTGTTCACCTATAATATTGATTTCGTGTAGTGATGATTAACCACACTGCTCTAGCAAACACCTTGAATAATTGCTGAAAATACTTCCAGTATAAGTCCTTAACACTGATTGGCCAGCTGTCCTTCTGCGTCACATGTTTGGTAAGTGTAGTCCTTGGTTCTTCGGTTAGTCTACATTCATATATTAAGTGTAAGTTTGTTCGATGGCAAAGTCACAAGGGCATGTCTTATTGTCTGTAAGTTTAAATTTATACAAGTAGGATTTTGTGGGTCCATGTCCTGTCAGCATTTGTGTGAGGTAGAAGTCAGTTGTTATTTTGTTATTCCTAAAATATTCATGTAAGTCATTTATGTATAGTTTAAGATGTTGTCCTTTAGTTGTCGTATCCCATGTGTTTTGCCACTGATCCATATTTGTAACTGTTTGTATGTGTTTCAAGTAAGTCTTAGTCAATTTACTGTAGAGTATTGAAAGTGAGCCGTCTTTGGCAGCTGACTTAGCAGCCTTGTCAGCTAATTCGTTACCGACGTTGCCAGAGTGCCCTCTCACCCACCTGAAGTTGATGTTGTATCCTGCTTTTTGTAAGTGGAGTAAAGTAAGTCTGGTTTCTTCAATCAGCGGTTCATGAATTTTGCGATTAATGAGTTTGTATAACGTACTTTGGCTGTCAGTTAGTATGCAAATAGATGTCCTGCGGAAATTAAATGTCTGTATATATTCTCTGTATATGTATATATATATATAGGTCGAAACGTCAGCACAAATAAAAATAAGTCTTGACTTATTTGGTGTTTTCTTGACTGCAACCACCAACTATCTCCATTCTCCTATCTATCTATATATATTATACTCATCTATTTTTTCACACATTTGTGGGTTCAAAACAGAAATGGGGGACAAGTACAAGGTGACAACAGAAAGGAGACTGCTTACTTTAGGTTGAATCTTGTAGATATTGAGTACCTTGAGAAGCCAGCTATATGGAACAGAGTCAAAAGCCTTTTTATAATCAATCCAGGCCATAGAGAGGTTTTGCTGTTTTTTCGCAACTTGCGCAGCAATAAATGTATCTATTACTAAAAGTTCTTTACAACCCCTGGCTCTTTTTTCGCACCCTAGTTGTTCGGTAGGTATCATCTTTTCATTGTCGAAATGTTCTTAAATCTTTGTTGCTAAGATTGAAGTCAGAATTTTAAATATGCCATTTAAGCATGTTATTGGCCGGAAGTCTTCGGGACATAAGTTTAATTCATTCTTTTTAGGTAGCATGTAAGTGATGCCATCAGTGAAACCATCAGGGAGCGTTTGCTTTTCATCGAGTATTTCCTGGTAGCTTTTGGCCAGCAATTCATGCAAGCAAGGGAATCTTTTAATCCAATAATTTTTAATTCCGTCAGGCCCTGGTGCCCTCCAATTTTTCATTTTCCTGACTGCTTCCGAAACATCTTCCACTTCTATTGTAACTTCATTCATTAGAGAGGCATTCTGGAAACTTTTCATTTCTTCTTTTATCCATGTGCCATCGACGTGTTCCCCCCGTTTTTCCCAGACACTTTTCCAATAGGCTTCAATTCCATTGGAGTAAGTGCTCGATATTATTTCCTTTTGCACTAGGTTTCTATAAAACTGGCGTTCATTTTGCCTGAAAAGCTGATTTTGTTTCCTGTGCAAAGCTGCCTCCTATATCTGCGTAATCGACTTGTATAAACTGCTAGCTTTTGTTTTAGGTTGTCTATATACAGAGTCAGCCTATATATTAACTGATTTTCCAGTAAAGTGCCCAAGTTTTGTACTATTATGTCATCTATTTTCCTCTTTGTTTTGGGTCTTGCAGCTTGAGGGTTAAGTATATAGTTTAAGATGACGCCAATTTTTTCACACAAGTTGTTAATTTTTCTTTGAATTCTTCTCTTCCATGGAGGTATTTCCCTGCTTCCAGTTGGGAGTTTTGTTTTACTTTTATTTTCCATTTTTATACCAAGCTCTAATGCAACTATCTTCGCAGCAATATAAATACAATGAGATATATCTTGAAGCCCATTAATCGGGGTGATATTTTCCTTAAGTACATTATTCATTGTATTGGTTACTATAAGCGTTGTCCTCTTGTACGGTACTCGGGACAATGGTGGTCGTTCTCGAAGCGGTATTCCCTCAAGCATAACATGCTCAGTTAAAAATGCATGATTCAATCTATTTTCTATATCCAAGTCATCCGCTCGATTCTCTGCCTCTACTACTAACTGATGTGTTTACTCTGTCGATTTCTGAATCTATCCTTGCATTCAGCGCTCTATCAGTTAGCTCAACATCACCTTCAGTGGTCATTAACACGCGAACCTCGTCTTTAAGTTATTCAAGTTCGCTCGGAGAGAGAAAACCTCTTGTTAGTATTATTCGAATTTGATCACTAAGCCTCTGTGTACTTACATCAATATCCGGAAAAGACGCCCGCCAGTATCCCTGAATACGGTTGAGATATCCTGTTTCATCTGTTTCGAGTTTTGTTGCCAAGTAGTATGCCCGGATGAAAGCCTTATTCATACCTGGCATCCATTTCATCCTCTTTGCACCTCTTGGTCTCTGTTGTCGACTTCGCGCGGGTGGAGAATGATTATTATAGATTATTTCATTTTGTATTTTAGACATCATTAATAAAATTTATAATCATAAGTAGCTTTTGTTAAAAAATAAATTTTATTAAAGTTAATAAAAGGAGATCAATTGAAACTTAATTCGAGGAATCAGACAAATCTGACTGAGACAAATCTATTAATAATTACATGAAAAAGTTAAGATCTTACCTTTGTCAATGCTGATTTTGTAGGATAGGTGACAACAATGTTCTGTCCATGAATATATTTCCGTGGCAAAGTCTTAAAACATATCTTTGAACTCTCTTCTGAACCAAGAGAAATCAAGCAGAAACCTTTAGACTGGCCATTCGCACGATTTTCAAAAAACTTAACTTCCAAGAAATCCTGTACACCAACTGAGCGCACAGCATCTGCGATGTCTTGATCAGTTGTCCACTACAGCAGAACATATTTAAGGTTATAATAAATTGGGTTACAGGGTTTATTATATATTAGACATTAGTAAATTATATTTATTCTTTGAAATAATTTCTATTATCTTTAATGTAACTTAATTTAATTATTCAAAGTCACAACATTTTTTCTATTGTTCTGCCTTTAAGTAGACAAAATATCGTTTAGACCAGGATTATCTATTCATATGTTCATGAAAAGCAGTTTTAAGCTATGCTATTCGGAGGCCACAGGCTCCTTGTCTTTACATTATAACAATAAGGAATGATATAAAACATTTTAGGGTGCTTACACATCAATTCAACCAAAGAAAAATCACTTTCTCACCCACCATCTCAGATTTTGATGAAACTTGGCTTGTTTGTTCTACCCATGAAGATAAGTCACCATGCCAAATTTTAACACTCTACCTCTTACCGTTTCCTTTTTATAGCCTTTTAAAGTTTTGCATTTCCGCAAATTCTAACCTATGGATATCGCAAAATGAAGGACGCTTACGTTTCGAAAATAATTTGTAACTTTTTTATTTACCATTAAATCTCCATGAAAATTTATAGGCTTATTCTTGAAACAATGAAGATTCTAGAAAAAAATACCTTAAACCTCTAAGTTAACCTACTAGGGCTGAAAAAACTATTTTGTTTGCATCTTTGTATTTTTTTTAAACGAAGACATAGTTTAGCGTTAAATTAAATATCATCGAAAGGGTATGTGATAATCACAAAAACTTTTTTTTCTAAATAATCCTTACCAAATGGGCTATCAAATGATGAAAAAATATTAATGGGGTTTTGACACCTTTGTTGTGTTTCATTACATTATATAATAGGTTTCCAATTTATTTTTTCCGTCCAATTATACTGAGCAATAAGGATTTCCAGGGATTATAATGATCTCTAGGCTTGCACTATTATTAAGGATATCTGAAGGTATATTTCATTATTCAATTCATAACATCATATTTTAACCTGAATCATCTTGTTCAAAGAACTTAATTTCAAACGAACTCAAAAATTAAAAATAAACAATAGGTGTTAACTTACCTATATAAACTATTTAATATTTCCAACATCTTAATTGCATTCCAAATTTTACAGGAAAACATTTAATGGAGTTTTGAAAATTTCTCTTCAATTGAGCTGACACATTTTTCTGGAAACCTATAGGTCCTTCCGGTCGAAGTGTAAGGAGGATCAACAATTGCAAGTACATGAGGTATCGGCACGGGGCAAATGTCCTCTCGCTTTGGCCAATGAAATGATGGTGATGGCCCTGCAGGATGCATGAACAGTCACATCACCTTCTTCTTTATTCACTTCAGTTATGATTCCAAAGTACCATAGATTAACATATTTACAAGCCACGTAGCATGATGGATTCAAATTTTCTTCTGTCACAAATGATGTTGATTTATTAAAGTTAAACGTGAGGGCAGGTTTCTCATCGGAACTGATCCTCCTTGCTTCCAAGTTCCCTGACCTGTCTATCGGCTTAAAGTTATGGAAGCTTCTGGTTCCAGGGACTGTTTGTACGTCCTCAAAGCGTTTTTCTAAGTCAGATTGTCCTTTATGTTATTAATTAGCTTGTCCATGTCTGCAGCCTTTTCTTCTACAGTCTTTTCTAAATTTGTTTTATCTAAAGACACTTCAATATCAAGAACTAACTCAATTTTCTTTTTCACATTTTTCTGTAAATTTTCAAGTTTGACTTTGGCGTAATTTGGTTTACTGTGCTCATTTAGTGCATGAAATTTCAAGGGCGAGCAACCTACTTCTGTTAATGATGTATTTAAAGAAGAAATTACCTCTTCTTTTTGCAAATCATGATATGGTTTGTCATTCTCTTCGCAATGTTCACTGTCACTATCATTACCATCATCAGTGATTGGGTTTTAAACAAGGTTTTACGACAGGAGGCACATAGTTTTTCTCCTGGTTTTATTTTGAATCCCTTTGAAATTGATACTTTGCTTTGCTGAACAGTGACTACTCTCAGTGTTTGTAATTGGTTTCTTATGTTTCTTGTATGGATCACAGCATTTCTTTTGTAAAAATTCATATTTATTCAAGTAATAATGTTTATGGTGAAAACAAATTGTCCCCCAATCATCCTCTTTCCCAGTCCTTAGTTTAATTAGATTGATTTCTTCTTCGGATAAATTACTTACATTTTCGGTACCTTTATTTTTTATGAAACAAGTTTTGTGGCAGTCAGTTAATGTTAAATCCTCTATGCTGCATTTAGCTTCCATTTAATCTTGATAGTACGATAATTAAAAAATACATAAATAATGTAAAAAAACTTAGCAAAAAATCAGTAGATCAATAATGTGCACTAAACTTAGTAAATAACTCCTACAAGTTTCTATGCACAATTATATAAAATTGTGGTGACCACATATATTATATATTATTTAAATGATTAGTGATCCACATATACATATATTATATGTATTATTTAAATGTATAATGATAGGATGATATTAAATGTATGAGTATTGATTATTTTTATAATATGAATTGATTAGATGTATCAGTATTGATAAGTATAATTATACGAATTGATTATTATGTATTATTTTAATGTATGGAGTTTAATACGCGTCTCTTTAAGAGGTAGAATTACGTATTCGATATTGTTTATTGTTAGATTGTTATATTTCACCGTTCACCTATGTACCTTAGCGAGATAAGAATGTATTACGTATTAACGAGTTTGTATTCGACTGTATGAGTAATTATGCCATAGGTCAGTTATGTCGTCGTCTTGTTCGAATTAAAATGTTTTCTATTGGCTAATAAAAGAGAGTGGGAGGTGAAATGTTGAGGGTGGGAGAAGCGTTTAGCCAGTTCGAGCCTGTATTATTTAATTCACTCTCTTCAACCACCTGGCTGCCCGCTCACCTCCTGCTTCTCTCAGATCCCTATCAGGTTTGTATTAGAAATATTTGAATAATTGTATTAGATATAAGAAGTGATTGCATGTCACACTATTTTATGTGTATATATATTGAGAATATAATTTTATTTGGGGTTTCCATTGTGAACTTTGTTTGTAATTGACTTTATTTTCTCCTCCTAAGGTCCACGGATATATTTTATAATTATTAAATCAATTAGGGGAAAGGTCATTACAAAATATTTACAGGAACTGTAAACTGTTAAAATCTTGTTTGTCACTTCCATTTACATAATAATAAATAATAATAATAATTAACTGTTAAGCCATCACTTGACTAAGTTAACTGTAAATAAAATACACTACTGTTTCACACACAATATAAAGTAATACTGTTAATAAACCACTCTATTTGGAGAAAATAAGTACCCCTACTGTAAATTCACATACACCATGTTTCATCAAGGAGCACCAGAAACAGACTGAGCCAAGAGCTGAGATAACAAGCTGCTGTAGAGTTGCCTGTTAAGACTTGAAAAGCATGTTGCTACATGCTCAGGAAGCTCAGGCTACAAAGATAGCTGACTTGGGAAGCCTGTTGTTACATGCTCAGGAGGCTCAAAGGTTGCTATGAATGAGAAATTAAGTTACTAGGCTACAATTAATTTGTAATATTTGAGATATCCATGGATAGTTTGGAATATTAAAAACAATAAAATATAATAACCCAATTAAATTTGTTATTATCAAATCTTGTACTGTTTTAAAGTTAAAACTTGGTTTAATAGAATGTCTGGCTATTCATCAAATTCTAGTAATAAAAAAAAAAATACTTCTAGGAATACTTCTTATTTAGAAAAAAAAGTTTTTGTGATTATCACATACCCTTTCGATGATATTTAATTTAACGCTAAACTATGTCTTCGTTTAAAAAAAAATACAAAGATGCAAACAAAATAGTTTTTTCAGCCCTAGTAGGTTAACTTAGAGGTTTAAGGTATTTTTTTCTAGAATCTTCATTGTTTTAAGAATAAGCCTATAAATTTTCATGGAGATTTAATGGTAAATAAAAAAGTTACAAATTATTTTCGAAACGTAAGCGTCCTTCATTTTGCGATATCCATAGGTTAGAATTTGCGGAAAATGCAAAACTTTAAAAGGCTATAAAAAGGAAACGGTAAGAGGTAGAGTGTTAAAATTTGGCATGGTGACTTATCTTCAAGGTTAGAATAAACAAGCCAAGTTTCATCAAAATCTGAGATGGCCTGGTTGAACTGACATGGAATTACCCTTTACATAAATTTTTCAGCATTTATGTAAACGTAATGAATAACCTTACTGAACTCTTATTAACTGTATAAAAAAGACATGAGCATCGATGCCTTGTGGTTATCTATATAACTTTTTTCGTTCGTGCTACTGATAAAAATATAAATAGAACTAAATATAATAGAATTGAAACAAAAATTTACCCATGTTAGGTTTCCAATGTACAGCTGATACTTCTTGCCCGAGTATGAAGAAGAGTAGTGAAAACTCTCTGTATTTTCTTCACTATGAGGAGTGCTGTTACCAGAATTTTCATTGTGAGTAGGATCCATCACATCATCATAAATATCAATTTGGTCCCCATCATCCTGAAGAAAATAATAGTCAGTGAACTCGAGACGCATAACCATAGAAGGAAATTAAAGGGTTAAGAAGAACCTGTTTAGTAGGTGACATTTCTTTTCTGTTTGTTTACATAAGTTAGATAGAATCTAAATTATCCTCACAACTGATAATTTAAATCAAAATATACAAACATGTGTTGTAAAAATAAATAAATAAAACAAGTATTTAAGAAAATATAAAAAAGAAACAAGGTAAAGGTACAACAACAAATTTAATATACAAAGAAGTCATTAACTGAACAATATTTGAAATCTATAAATACTGTTTGTCAGACAGGGAAACATGTGTTACTAATATTGACTTTAGTTTTTTTTTACATAAGTTAATTACTTATCATGACCAAAATTACAAGTGGTATCAGTGATGAACCTTGCTAAAAACTTGAAATAGGTAAGACTAGATTATTCTTGGAGTTTTGTATACTTTATTCAACAAATCATTTTGATATCAGTTCCACAGGTTGTCCCTATGATTTATTTCCTTTTTAATACTCTCAAGAATATATTTTTTTTTGTGAGTTTAGGTATGAAAATAGAGAGTAAGTATGGGAAAAGTTTTATATTTTGGTAATCGTTTCGACAAGAAATGAACGTTTCAAAAACATTTTGAAGTATAAATGAAGATCTAACCTAAAGAATGTTAGTAAGTAAGTAATAGTTACTAAATATGGTTAGTAATAGTTACAATGTACATATAGTAATAAAATTATTTTTATTTTAGATAATATTAAAAAGGAATCAAATTAAAAGTTGTTGGGAATTAACTGAAAGCGGCAATCATCAGAACTTCTGTCAGTTCAATCTAAATCCACTAAAAGATAAATGTAGCACAATTTGTTTATTTATTTATGAACCTTCATCAGTTGAAATGAAACTCTCCAATAAGCGTTAAGAAAATGTAACAGAAGATTTATTTAAATGAATAAGGAAACCACTAAGAGGAATTTATTCTGCATGATCAAAGTTTTTTATAGTTATATCATAAAGTAAAATGGTCAAACGAGATAGATGAAAGCACTTATGATTAAAATAACTATGCCGATTGAAACCACCTTACCTGTTCATGTTCTTCATAATCTTTATGGTAAATATCCATACCATCTTTATCTGCCATACCAGCTAGTTATCAGAAGTTTAAAAAGATTTTCTCTATTTTCAAAACTTAAATACTGTTCAAAATAAATAGAATTCCTCAGGTGAAGAGCAATTATTCAAACACACAAATGGTAAACAAGTTGAATATAGGTTAGGAACTAGTGGTGGGGCCAAAATAACGTAACAGTCTAAAATAACGTAACAGTCTAAAATAACGTAATATTGGAAAATAACAGTTACTGTGATAACGTGTTACCAGAACGAGCCCGTTATTGGAATGAGTCCTTCATCGTTTCACTCGCCAATAAACAAATAGTACTTCGACATGATTTCAATAAGAGCTGAAAGCCGAGGCGTTTTCATTCACAATTACTGACTGAAAAATTAACAAAAAAATCAAACTTTGCTAATTCCCACAAAAAAATGGAAAAATATCAAGTAAATATGTTTTAAAACCATAAAACTGCCTTAGACGTTATTCAAGTGGTGACCCCTACGTTATCTTAGACGTTATCGGAACTATTAAAGTGTTCTTGGCTTGTTGCCTGTTTTTTGCGAATATAGAAGGATTTCATTCACAATTACTGATTGAAAAATTAACAAAAAAATCAAACTTTGCTAATTCCCACAAAAATATGGAAAAAATATCAAGTAAATATGTTTTAAAACCATAAAACTGCCTTAGACGTTATTCAAGTGGCGACGCCTACGTTATCTCAACGTTATCGGAACTATTATACCAATATGAAATATAAAATTATATGGAACTATTCCATGGAGTTATGGAAAAGCATTACAATGCTAATAGGCACCAGAGATTTGTTTAAGAGGGTGACTAGTTTTTATAGTATGAACACAAACTTAGAAAATACTGTAAAAGAGATTACTGTACAACAATAAATTATAAAGGGTATAATGAAATTAAAATACTAATATAATGATAAGCTTTTATTAGATAATGAAGTACAAAAAGGATGAACAATTACTACAGATTATTAATTAATAACATAGCCTAAATAATTTTACTATAAAAAAAATTAACAGTTTCTCCAAACTAAAAATAATAAATATGTGTATTATGAAGTTCGTTATGAACATCTAAAAATTTAATAAACTAAATAAAAAACAGAAACACAAAATATAAAATCTTTAATATTAATTAATAATGCATAAATTTGTTTTATGTTAACAGGGATATATATTGATTTAATGTTGAACATTTATATATACGAACATACCAGTGCATTACAGAAGGTAAAACAGGTTTGTTCCTATTAAAGATCAAACAGAAAAATCTGCCAACAGTATAGAACTATATTCGCTCTTTCAAAAGAACTAAATTTAACATAAACTCGAAATTTGGCATTTTTTAGTTAAGCTTTCAGAAGCAATTGTATTGATTGATTCAGAATTCAGAAAGTGCATATCTGATATTCCGTTTCCAACATTTTTAATAAAGTAATATTTTGAGTTGTATTATGTTTGAACTTGAAGTTTTATGGGAATAACGGCATTGAAAGAAAAAGTTTCAAGCTTTTAAAAATTTTCTAGTGGTTAATAAAAGAATTTTGTGTCAATAACCAATTTTTTTTAACTTACATGTAACTTTCAAATATCTCCATTGCAGTATTAGGTTTTTTGAGCAATGACACCGTTCTTTTGAAGGAATGATATGTGAGGAATAAATTTAAAAATTTATTCATAAAAAAAAAAAAAAGGGTGAAAAAATTACAGGCATTAAACTTGTACATACGGCTCTTCGTAAAAAGAATTACTTATTATATTTTTAAATATTCTAAATAATAAAACAACGATTGTCTCTATTTAAAAGAAACCTTTTTCTGTTTCATAAGGTTTCTCATTATTAGCTTTTGGTTATAATTAAATAAGTAAATGAATTAAAATAAACAATAATTTAACACCTTTAGCTTTAATTGGTTACACTTAAATAGTCATAAATAGTAGAAGATAGCATAAGAGGCACTGTAATGTAAATATATTCACTTCGAAAGAACCGACCTCAAAAATATGGTCGAAGCCATTACTGGGAACTCTAAACTCAGGAAGAATCTTCAGGGTTTGGTACTAGGCTAGGACCTTTACAGTTTCTAAAACAAGCAAAGAAGTTTTATTCGACCATTAGAATAGTAGTTTACAAATAGATTTAAAAAAATAAATTAAGCTTATTCATTTAATGATATTACCATTTTAGCCACTCTACTCTCAAAATCCTAACTTATTTTTAAGTAAATACAAAGTTTATCTTTAAGTGCTTTTCACTTTCTCTTAACCAGATTATTATAACTAGGGCTGTGAATTATATGCATTTGCATATTTTTCATGGTTAACTGAAAAATCCTGTTTTAACAAACTGCATATGTTTTGAAGTATTTGGAATCAATTTAAGCTATATTTATTTTACATATTTTATCATAAATGCATATTTGGTTTTAAGTTACATATTTTTGTACATACTCGGCATTTAGCAAAAAAAAATTAAAAAATTAAACTTTAAATTAAAATTAAAATTCTGTGCTTTTCACCACTACTTTCGACGATCTTTATTATCGCCTTTGGTTTATTCAGTATTAGTTTAATTAGATTGACGGAAACAATAGCTGCTTCGTCGTTTTCCATGAACGTTCAATCGGCTTTGCTTCTCTTTGAAGTAGAAAGGAATATTGTGTTAGTGCCACTATCAATGTTTTCGTCAAATAGTTAATTTAGATATTTGGATATAAATCTTCTTTCCTCCTCTCTAACATGTTTCCCAGATTCTCCTTCCTTTGACCTCCGATCTTTTATGACAGTCTTTCACGGATTTTTCACAGTGAAACATTATTTGTGTCTTGTTAATTGTTTGCATCTCTAATGCCGAAAGTCGCGGAAAAGACAAAAGTTATTGTGCAGAAGTATATACGTGAATTTTTAAGTAAGACTTTTAAGGGGGATGGAGACGTTCTACACTGTGTTTGTTGTGATAAACCTGTCTCAACTGCTTCACGTTTTTTGGTAACACAACATATAAAGACGGCAAAAAATCAGAATAACAAAGATAAGAAATCAAAATTTCAAACTTTTTTGAGGCAAGCTTCTAAAAGTGGGCCTGGAAAATCCGATTCCGATACCGATTTATGTCGAACTTTACTTAGAGCTGATATACCATTCCATAAAATAAGCCACCGTGAATTTAAGGGTTTTTTGGAGAAGTACACAGGGAAAACCATACCTCACGAAAGTACCCTCAGGAAATCTCATCTGGATTTTATATACAATGAATCACTCCATAAAATCAGAGACTTGATAAAAAATAGTCCGATCTGGGTCTCGATGGACGAGACAACAGATGTGTTGTCAACTTAATCGTCGGGAGTTGAGGTTTGGAATTAGAAGAGAGAAGACGTGTCCCTAGCTCTGCTAGCTTCTAACCAGCTAAGACAAACATTCTATTATATATATTCATTTATCATTATTACTTTTTCTTATTTTTTTATTATTTTAGTTTTTAATTATTCCTTACTAATTGTGTAATTTTAATTTATATTTCTATATATCTATGGGAAACCCCATAGACCTTAGTAGCCCAAAGGCAAAAAGAAAACGGTCTGGGGTTCGTATGAAAACGTTGCCAGATACTGTGAAAACACAACCTGTGAGCCCAACATTTCTAGTAATAGAGCGAACTGATGAAAAAGATTTCACTAAAGTGTCACCTTTTTTAATAAGTAAATTCCTTAATGAACTAAAAAATGTAAAAAAACTGAGAGATGGAACACTGTTAATTGAAACTAATGGCGGAAAACAATCAGAAAAATTATTGAAATGCGAAAATTTTGCCGGCCAGTTTCCCGTTAAAGTTACTATCCATAGTAGTCTGAACTATAGTAAGGGGGTTATCCGATGCTACGATCTTCAATTTTTGGAGATTGAAGAAATCAAAAAAGAATTATCACATGCGATAAAAGATATCGTTCGTATTAAAATCAACAGGAATAACAGTGAAATTCTTACGAACACTTACATTATAACGTTCCTAACTTCGAAAATCCCGGAATCAATAAAAATAGGTTACCATACGGTCAAAGTCCAACAATACATACCAAATCCCACGCGGTGTTTCAACTGTCTAGGATTTGCCCATCCAACCCATCTTTGTAAACAGCAAGCCAAATGTATACAATGCGGTGAGGCTAAACATGAAAACAACAGTAGATGCAATCTAACGACAAAATGTGCGAACTGTGGGAGCCCACACAATGCTCTTGATCGTTCTTTATGCCGATATTTCACAGATGGCTGATATATAAATTTTTTTATTATGTTATGAACCCCATCTGTACATATCAGGGAAAGTAATTAACAGAAAAAAAACATATACATGCATAGGAAAGGACATTCTTTCGATACTAGAAGAATATGGTACTCATTCGATATTCTCAAAGTATCGAAATATCTTTCCGATATTTTACAGATGGCTGATAAATAAATTTTTTACTATGTTATGAACCCTACCTGTACATATCAGGGAAATTAGTTAAAAGAAACAAATAATATATATGCATAGCAAACAAAATTCTTTCGATACTAGATAAACAGGGTACTCTTTCGATATTCTCATAATATCGAAATGATCATTCCGATATTTTACAGATGGCTGATATCTAAATTTTTTATTATGTTATGAACACTATCTGTACACATCAGGGAAATTAGTTAAAAGAAAAAAAGACTATATATGCATAGCAAAGGAAATTCTTTCGATACTAGAAGAACAGGGTACTGTTTCGATATTCTCAAAATATCGAATGATCATTCCGATATTTCACAAATATCTGATATATAAATTTTTTATTATGTTATGGGCCCCATCTGTACATATCAGGGAAATTATTAAAAAAAAAAAAAATAATGTATATGCGTAGCAAAAAAAAAATTCTTTTGATACTAGAAGAACAGGGTACTCTTTCGATATATTATTTTTTTCTTTTAATTAATTTCCCTGATATGTACATATAGGGTTCATAACATAATAAAAAATTTAGATATCAGCCATCTGTGAAATATCGGAAAGATCTTTCTATACTTTGAGAATATCGAAAGAGTACCCTGTTCTTCTAGAATCGAAAGAATTTCCATATATATATATATATATATATATATATATATTATTTTTTTCTTTTAACTTATTTCCCTGATGTGTACAGTTAGTGTTCTTAACATAATAATTTAGATATTAGCCATCTTTGAAATATCGGAATGATCATTCGATATTTTGAGAATATCGAAAGAGTACCCTGTTCTTCTAGTATCGAAACATTTTTTCTTTGCTATGCATATATAATATTTTTTTTCTATTAATTAATTTCCGTGATATGTACAGATAGGGTTCATAATAATAAAATAATAGGGTTCATAATAAAAAATTTAGAATTTAGAGTTTTAATCAGGCATATGTGAAATATAAGAATGATCATTCGATATTTTGAGAATATCGAAAGAGTTCTTCTTGGCTATGCATATATATTTATTTTTCTTTTAATTACTTTTACTGATAATTAAAGATATAGGGAAAGAAAACATATCCTTCTATTTTTTTGAGAATATGGAAAGAATGTGCCGTAGGATATATACAACTTTCAGGTTTCGTTCAGGTTTCGTTTGGATGAGAAAAAAAAAAAAAGTTCAAAACATACCGATATCGATAAAATATCGGAAGAATAGTATCGATACCAAAATATCAATATCGAAAGGAAAAGTATCGGTACCCATATCGGTAATATCGGTAGAACCCTACGCTCACGCTCCGCGCAAAGAGCCGACCCTATAACTTCATTCATCTCCTCTGATAACGAGGGGCCCTCTAATGGCACTCCAGCGTTGTTAGGTTCTGACCACAGATCAGAAACCGACCCGGAAGGAGAGTTTACTCTAGTAAACAATAAGGAACAGGGCAATCAGAAATCTAAAAAAAAAAATATGATCTTTACGATAATCCTCAAATACGTATACAATAATTTTTATATAAAGGTTAAATACAAATTTAATATCTAAAATCAGTGCCCTAGCTCACATCTAATTCTCATTAAAATAACAAACTTTCTCGCAGTTAATAACAGATATCACTTCACTGAAGTTAATAACAACAAGATCTCGGATATCTTAATATCTGTTTACCATTGCCTTCACTTATCAATATAAATATTTATAAATCCTTAGCGCCAGTCCTTTTAAACGGAATTATTCACTTAACACTACATTCGTCCTATGAATATTTCCTCTACCACATAATATATACTCTACACACTAATAAATCTTTGTCGTACGTACATACCATGAGTGACTTTTCCTTCATCCACATTAAATATATTCTATATATTTACAATATACCATTGCCTCGGTATTACGAACATATTCTTATCATACTCACAAATTATTATAAACTCTATGACAATCATTAGCTGGAATTGTAATGGTATAAGGACTCAATATGAAGAAATGAGGATCCTCTTAGAATACAACAACCCAGATATATTATGTCTTCAGGAAACGAAACTAGCTCCAATACGAAACCTGAGCATAAACAATTACTTGATTTATAGGAAAGACAAAGAGATAGACGAAGTAGGAAGAGCTCACGGGGGAGTAGCAACACTAGTAAAAAAAGACCTATATTCAGAAAATATAGATGTTCAAACTCCCTTACAAGCTATAGTTATAAGAGTTAAATTACGCTACATGATAACAATAGTTAACATATATCTTCCGCCAACAGAAAAAATAAATGAAGCAGCATTTACTAAACTAATCACAGGACTTCCTACACCTTATATTGTAGTAGGAGATATGAACGGATCTCATCATACTTGGAGCACATCAACAGAAAATACCAGAGGAAAAATAATCCGAAGAGTAATAGATAATACAGACTCAATCATACTTAACACAGGAGAAGCTACATATATCTGCCCAAGATCAGGATCCACATCTGCAATAGACCTAACTTTTACCTCATCTAACATGTTTACACATGTTACCTGGAGAGTCAGTAACGACCAATATGGGAGTGACCATTTTCCAACACTGATACATTTCAATACCGAAATGTCTAAAACCAAAAGACACCCTAGATGGGTTCTAGAAAAAGCTAATTGAGAAGAATTTGAAAAAAAAATAATAAAAAAATTTACAAAATACCAATCAGAAAGTGTAGATGAAACAGTAGGACGCCTTACAAAGAACATCATACAATCAGCCCTACAGACAATACCTAAAACGAAAGGAAACCCTAAAACAAACCACACACCATGGTTTGATGAGGAATGTCGGAAAGCTGTAAAAATAAAGATTAAAGCCCTTAAAGAATTCCAGCGAAAGCCCACAAAAGAAAACCTGATAGAATATAAAAAACAAAAAGCAATAGTCAGAAGTCTTATGAAAAATAAAAATAAAACTTCTTGGATTTCATACATAGAATCCATAAACTTGAACACTCCAATAAAAAAGGTATGGCAAAAAATCAACAATATAGCTGGTAATAACTATATAGAGACACCAATATTAAAAATCCAAAATGAAATAATAACTGAACCCCAAAATAATTGCAGAAAATCTTGCAAATCACTTCTCAGCTATCTCTAATCCAAACATTAATCTTGATCAAACAAAATACCTTAGTGAAATTGATTTTACTCCATCCACGAGACAAGATAGTTCGTTCCAGCACGATTACAATCGCCCCTTCACAATTTGGGAACTACAAATGGCAATAGATGAAACAAAATCCTCTTCCCCTGGAATAGGTGAAGTGCATAATGACATGATAAAACACTTTCCCCCGGAAATTAAAAGCGAACTTCTTCTAATATTCAATAAAATATGGGAAACATCCACATACCCCCAAGCATAGAGGGAATCCATCGTCATTCCCATACTGAAACCGGGGAAAGATAAGCAACAACCCAACAGTTATCGACCAATAGCACTCACCAGCTGTTTATCTAAACTCTTAGAGAAAATGGTCAACAGACGTCTGATGTGGGCTATAGAAAAATTTAATCTATTATCGCCTACACAATCTGGTTTTCGGAAAAGTAGATCCACTATAGACCAACTAGTGACAATAGAAGCTGAGATTCTCAACACGTTTGTAGAACAAAAAGAAGCAATAGATATATTCTTTGACATCGAATAGGCGTATGATACAATTGACCGAGAAATAATAACAAAAACGATTTATGAATGGGGCTTTAAGGGCACTCTTCCGAAGTTTATTCAAAACTTTTTAAAGGAAAGAAATATTACCGTTAGAGTAGGAGAATCGGCCTCTAGAAGTAAAAAAATAACTAAAGGCATTCCACAGGGTAGTGTATTAAGTTGTACATTGTTTGCGATTGCAATAAACTCGATAGTGGATGTGATTCCTGGATCGATGAAAGCATTTCTTTACGTTGATGACCTAGCCATCTTTTTACGATTCAGGAATCATGAGTGGATGAGAAGAGTCCTATAGAATGTTTTAAATAAACTACTGAGTTGGGCTGAAAGCAAAAATCGTCGCTTCTCCATAGAAAAGACCAGAGGCGTATTATTTTCAAGAAATAGGAATCCAAGCCCAGTACCTCAACTTTTTATGTACGGCAATAATTTAACATTTTGCGAAAACATAAAATTTCTCGGATTGGTCATAGACAGCAAATTGACATGGTTAGATCACATAAAATACCTAAGAGAAGAATGTTTTAAGAGGCTTAGACTTATGAAAGTATTAGCAAGGACCTCTTGGGGAGCAGACCGAAAGTCGATTAGTAACTAATAAGTTTTCTTGAATTCATGTTATTCAGGATTATGTAACATTTAAAAAAAATTATTATTTTAAGGGCACTAATGAGTTTTTATGTAGTTTTATAAATATAACCAAATTGAGAATTAAAAATGTTATTGATTATTTTATTAATGAATGAATCCTTGTTTATGATAAGCAACGTGTAGTTTCTACTATTCTTTTCTATTTTAGTCTTTTAATTAACATGAAAATTATCTATACCTCTTATGTATGTTTTTATACATTACATAAATATTTTAAATATACATATATTTAATATTTAATCATAAGTTATAAAAACATAACTTATTCACTTAATATACATATATTTATACACGTAAATATACATATATTTAAATTGAAAATATATAAAATGTAATAACCTAATCGTTTGATTCACAAATGTTTACGTTTCTGTTTTAAAAAAATTGGTAATTAGAGTTTGCTTTTTGTAAATAGGTCTGGTAATTTGATGTTCTTGGTGAATAATCAGATCATTCAATAATTTAAAGCCATTTTCATCACTTTTTTCTTTGTAATATTCTCGAATCCTTGACTGCTGTTCCAAAACTTCTTTTTCCGATTTAATTTTGTCATATCCTGTAATAAAAAAAAGAAGGCATAATTATTCTACGACACACATACCTGGCTGTTGGTAAACAAAATGTATGTTGAAGTCATATTTCTTACCTTGAAGGTGTTCATGAACAAAGTTATCTTCCTAGTCCGATACCAAAGAAGAGCATAGCTGGGGGTTGATTTCGTTCAAAATGTCTGTGATATTCAACGTGGAACCTTCTGTAACCAAATTGTCATCTATTGTCGCAAAATCCCCTCCTATATCCTTAGGGTAATTTGCCAACAGTCCTGTAAGACTGGATTCATCTTTCATTTCTGCGAAAAGTTGTTCTTCAATCTATTGGGGACCCTGCTTTTTTACAACAATTTTTTTTATCGTTGAAGGGCATAAGTTATTCCAAGCTTTTTGGATCCAAGTTACTGCTTTCAGTACATCTATAGATTTGGATAAGTCCTGCACTGGTACATTTTTTCTAAATTAGCTATCAGTTTCTCCAATTTAAATAATTTCGAGTATAATAAAAAATAGTGCAAGAAGTTCTGACAAACAATGAGGTAATAAGTTGCAGAAATAGCCTCTAATTGGAACACGTTATGACACAGTAGCAGCTCTATAACAGTTACCGCGATATCACTATTTGACCCATAACTAAAGAATAAAAAAAATAAAAAAGTGTCACCTGTGGCCTAGTGGTTAGCATAGCAACCATATCGCGATTTCGCAGCCCGGCAGGTGGCCCTAGGACATTTTAAATGGTAATCCCTTTTAAGTAAGTCCTTCGGAAGGTACATAATATGGAGGTTCCGATCCTGTGCTCGTTAAAGTAACTATCCCAATTAAACCTGGATTGGCATAATTTAGAGCTCCTATTGTAGTCCAGTATGTGGGGGCTTTTTGAAGGGAAAAGGTGGGGTAGTAGCGATTTCTTAGTATATTGTTAGGCTTGGGGCCCTAATGAAAAATCTAAGTTTTCGACTTCGAGGCGCATGCGCTCGAGCCGCCATCTTGGATTTAATATACAAAAATTTGCTTTTTGGATAATAACTCAAAAACGGAGGCTTTGACGACAAAAGATGTCCTATACAAAGTTAAGGAGACAACATTGTCTACATTTATTGTAGAAAAAAATTTTCGTAACACAATTGTTAGGAGTTACAGCTCTGTGAAGTTGCACTATTTGAAAAAAAAATGTGGAAACTTCATTTTGGTTAAGTTTTTAACCAAATCATGTTTATTTCTCATTTTATTCTTTTAGATCACTTTTACTTAATTTTTTTTTCCTGTTGTTTTTTTTTACAACTTAAGGAGTCATGTCACTAATATCCAAAAGCCACTGCTCTCTGTCCATCCAATCCCCCTCACGGAGTCCTCTGGCTGCCATGCGTTCCTCCACGTTCTCCATCCTTTGGTCTTCCTAGCTTTTTTCTTTCAGGTGGTATATAGTTCTGAATTTTCATTGGCCAGCGGTTTTCGTCCATCCGCATTAAGTGGCCATACCCCTTTAACCTTTTAGTTCTAATCTGGTAAAGGATGTTCTTTTGACATCCGACCTTGTCTCTAATTGCTGCGTTTAGGATCCGCTTGGTTCTCGATAAACCACAGCTTCTTCTCCAGAAATCCATTTCCATGGGAAACAACCTATTCTCCACCTTTTTCGTGAACCTCTGATCCGTATGGGGCTACGCTTTCCACGAAGGAATGGTAGATCTTCTTTTTAGTTTCCAATCTTATTTCCTTACTCCGTAGGGTGAAATCAGTTTTTTTTTTGTTTTTTTTTGGCGTGCCAACCTTATGTCATTAACGCCAGTGGATAATGGAGTTGTTGATATTTATTGATAGGTTAAAGCTCCCTTCCACCCCCAGGCCAGCGTCCCCTCCCACCACACCCCCACCACAAGACCCCGACCGGACCACCGGCACCAGCGGCAGCCCCGTCCGACAAATTCTCTTTACACATGCTACAGCTTGATTTAACTAGTTATCGCAGCTCTCACTAGAAGATGCCTTCAGTCAAGGCCCTCATATCTTCATGAGCTGGGGACAGAGATCCTCACTGGTTGAAGTCTAGACTGACATTGGGAATCAGTTTATCGAACTTATTATTTTTTTCCCCATATTTTACTTTAAACTTTTACTTACATAAGGCCTTAAAAAAAGTAGTTTTTAAATTGTGCTGCCTTATAATTTGCTTCTGCAGTTTCTCTGAATACATTTTTGTAGAATGATGGAGTCGAATTTTTATGTACGTTTATGCGATTAGTTTTATAAGATAAAAAAGTTGATTGTCTTCGAATGATTGATCGAATAGGTAAATTTCAAGGAGAATTGGAACTAAAATCTTTAATTACATAAGTTTAATTAAATGTTTTATTCCAAAAATAAGACAAAGAATAAGATTTTCCAAAAATTAAGTATAAATATATGCCCAATTCCAAGATAATTTGATATAATACTTAAAACAAGTTTTCTTACTTAATCATTGGGAGTAGACTACTTTACAAAACGAGTTTAAATATTTTATTTATTTGGGAAAATAAATTATTTAGTTTTCTCATCATTTAGGTCTCAGTTATCTATATTTTTTTAGATTATTCGAAAGGACCCTGGTCTAGAATAAAGTACTATATCACAAATCTTTAATTACAATAAGTTCTTGATGAAACAATAATATTAATAATATTTAGGTTCAATATTTATTATATATGTATATATATATATATATATATATATATATATATATATATATATATATATATATATATATACATATATAGATATATATGTTCATGCCATTTGGCGTTCTTTTTGTAAATGAATTAATGCCATACAAGATAAATAGGTAAAATCTTAAATCAGCACATTACACCTGATCTAGCGGTTGCTTGGGGCAACCAGTTTCACTATTTCACATGTGGCACTGTTTTTAGTCTAGCCTTGAGCGAGCAGTCACACAAATCAATCACATGTTCTTTTGTTTACCCCCAACTATCCAGCTCAATTTTAGCGAATCTAGTTCTTGACCAGTTCTCTACATTCCGTGATTCCGTTCTATTCATGTATTTATAAGTAATGCCCGTTTCACCTGCAAATAAGTGTGAATTCCCTTGGAGGATTTCTAAATCATAGGAATCCACCTGGAAGGACGTTACCAGCTTCTTTTGGTCTTTGAGCGCGCTCAAGGAGCCAAGGTTTTATCGACGAAGCTGTCCGGCCTGCGTCTTGGGTAAGTAACTTTTATTTCTATATTTTGGATTTCTTCATATTATTTCTCTATTGTTACGAACGCTTTTTAAATTACAACATACAGTCCACACCCAGAGCGAGATTTGATTCAACAAAACCTGCATTCCCTTTTAAGAAATTTATAACCGAAATTACGAGCTTGTCTCAACATTTTGGTCCTAGCGTGCCGGATAAATTTCTTAAAACTTGTTCAAGCGTTTATTTCTTTTCCTATTTTCCTAAGTAATCGTAAATTATTGGCCTTACAAACAGAAATTTACGATTTCTTAACCTTGAAAAAGTGTTCGCAATATAGAGAGATTGAATATCATTCTTTTTTGCAAGTGAAACCCATATATTTAACTTCTAACAGAAATTTTATTAATTTTGATTTCCAAAAGTTTTGAAGGTTTTCCAGCCTTTTGTCGAGTTTTTCATTCCCAATAATTTACGTATTAACAACCCACGCTAAAGGCAGTCATTTGTTAAACTGTTTGAATACATTCGTTGTTGCTAGGCACTCTCGTTGCTAGGCACACGGCACAAAGTATTACTGATAACCTCAATCCTAAATTCTTTCGTACCCTTATCTCTGCTTTATTTACTGCTTATTTAAAATATACTATTTCATTCATAAATCATACGTTCTATTTCAAATAGGTTTTCAATTAGTTTCACTTTTATTTCTGTTCAACATTTATTTGCTTTACCGTATTTCTCACTTAATTTAATTAAACATTTTTCATCATGCCTGCGTACGATAAATATCTGGTAATTCAAGCTCAGCAGCTGTCAATAAGGGAAAATTTATTTGAAAATATTACATCTCGTTGGGATGAGATAAAAAATTCCGATGTTTCGGATATTTCAACTGTACATGCACATTGTGAGGAGATAACCCCCCTTCAAGCCGAATTTGAAGCGACAAATGACAAAATTGACGATCTTAACGCACTCATACCTAAACAGAATTTCGTCAATACTAAAGACCCTGTAATTGCCTTTAATAACATTTTTTTCAAAACTAAGGCAAAATACATACAGTTGAGGAGGGAACAACCCATTTCAACCTCTACGCCGGTTATTAATCCCACTCAGACTTCTCATGATATTGTTACGGGCTACTGGGTATTAAAATGAATTAAACAATTCTTTAATTAAAGATACTAATATTTATTAACAAAATGATAAAAAGGATACAACTAGACTATTAACAATTAAATTATTAAACTTATATAAATTTATAATAACAATATTCTAAATATTATAATCTAGGCCTAACTCCTATTTAATTATTACAATAATATAAGATATTACTAGTTACAATATATCTTACAATCTAGATAGCTTAACTAGTTACAATAGTTTCTATAAAATTACACTACAATTTATAACTAATAGTTAACACTTACAGTTCACTAGTCCACCGACCGTAAGATTCTCCAAGTATGACAAACTGACACACAAAAACAGTTTATTACACTCGCGAGACTGTCACAGTTCACTGATACACTTAGCACACGGGCCGGTTCAACACTGACTAGTTTATCACACTGACACTCACTTATTACACTTATCACAGATCTTCACTGGTCTACTCTCAGACTAAACTGACTGCCTCGAGTTGAGGGAAGTATTTAAAGAGGCAAGGCCGAACATTCTAGAACACGAAAGGGCCAGACAATTCCGGAATCTTCTTAATCCTTTTCCGACAAAAGAAGACGATCTAGAACAGTCCTAATCCTATTTAAACGTCTCCCGCTGACGGAGTTAAGCCGCTAATCCCCCGCTTCCGCCTCCCATTGTGCGCCCGTAACACTGCCCCCTTCTTAAAAGTGCAAAAAAGAGCATAGTCCGGAGAAATCGGGCAGTTATGAGCTTCTGCTGATGGAGACGCACTTTCTTTCCAGGGGTTGAACATGCACACCAATATGGCAATTCCAGAGTTGGCGAATGTCTGTTCGATCATGTCCCTGACAATCTTCCAATCCAAGCCGTCGTATCCACAGCCCAACTTCGGAATAGCGAGCTTAGTGACACGCAGTCTCAGAAGCTTACTCCGAAGGTAGTCGAGGCTTCGCCGCAGTGCGTCATATGTTGGCTTCTGATCGGTGGCCCGCTTGGTAACCAAGTAAAACAGGTGTCGTCCCTCGTGCGGCAGGTGGAGTGCCTTCCCGACACTTGGTTCTTGGCGTTCCAGCTCCTCAGTTCCGCCGAACTTCTTCCTTCTTCCTTCTTCCAGTAACGCTGAACTTCTTCCTAAAGACCGTTGCAATCCCTCGAGAAGTCCTCAGATCTTCGGCAACGCAATGGGCCAGAGAATACTCCACTGGTAACGAGAAGATATCCCTGTAGATTACCTGAGTTACTCCACGAAACCCTGGTACCTTAATATTTGCAACTGGGTCATTATTTGTCTCCACATTGTTTAGGTACCTAACCTGCTGGTCTTCTGCCGGGCCATGGTCTCCTTTGTATGGCGCCAGTCTATTGAAATGGACTACCTTGGGTTTTCCTTTAGGCTGCTTCCTGATCCTATATACGACGTCGTTGATCCTCTTGACGATCTCAAACGGGCCGTCCCAGGAGTTCTGCAGTTTAGGTGAGTAGCCTCGCCTTCTTCGAGGATCATGTAGCCAGACCAAGTCTCCAGGTTGGTAGCCACCTTTCTCAGCCCTGATGTCGTAGCGCTCCTTCATTCTGTCACTTGCCCCCTGGATGTTTGTGCGAACCTTCTCGTGGATATTATCCATTCGCTTCCGTAGATCCGTGACGTACTCCTCTCCGGCAATTTCCTCGTCAGGCTTGAAACCGAATTTCAGATCACAAGGCAACCGAAGTTCTCTGCCGAATACCACATTTGCGGGAGTCTGCCCCGTTGCCTCACTGACTGAACTGCGGTAGGCAAGCAGGAACAGGTGAAGATACTAGTCCCAGTCTCGCTGATGGTCGGAGACCACTTTGGACAAATATCGACCCATAGTCCTGTTCATGCGCTCCACCATGCCATCGGATTGAGGGTGAAGAGGTGTCGTCCTGGTCTTCCGTATTCCCAGTGCTTCGCACATCCCGGAGAAGACTGCAGACTCGAAGTTTCGTCCCTGGTCAGAGTGAAGTTCCATGGGTACTCCAAACCTACTGACGAGCTGCTTCACCAGTACGTCCGCAACCGTGACTGCCTCCTGATTCGGAAGGGCGTAAGCTTCCACCCACTTGGAAAAGTAGTCCATGGCCACGAGAATATACCGGTTACCTTCATCTGTCACAGGGAAAGGGCCAGCGATGTCAATTGCTATCCTCTCAAACGGTGCTCCCACGTTGTACTTCCTCATTGGGGCCTTCTTTCTTCTTATGGGTCCGTTAGAAGCCGCACAAGTCGCACAACGCCTGCACCAGTCCAACACATCGTCCTTAAGGTTCGCCCAGTAAAAGCGTTCACGTACCTTTTCCAACGTACGGTGAACCCCAAGGTGGCCACCAGATACTCCGTCATGAAGTTCCCTGAGTACTTCGGGCACTTTACTCTTTGGAACGATGAGCTGAAGTCTGCGCTGATCTCCTTCCGTGTTCTCCAATGCCCGTTTCAGCAGCCCGTTGTCCACTAGAATGGAGTCCCATTGGGCCCAGTAAGTCTTTACATTCTTCGACATTGGAGCAACATCCAGCCAGGTTGGTCTTCCTTGCCCTGATAGTTTCCACTGCTTCATTTGTTTCAAGTCCGGGTCCTTGTCCTGCTCTTTTGACACCTCTGCATCCTGCCAACTGTCCATGACCACCGTTGTCCTCAACACTGATGCCTGCTTCTCTTCTTGTCGAGAACAATGCCCGCAGTCTTCGCCACAAGGCCTCCTTGAGAGCGCATCCGCATTTCTGTGACTCGTTCCAGCACGATGAGCAGATTCAAAGTCATATTCTTGAAGGCGCTCTATCCACCTCGCCACTTGTCCTTCTGGTGACTTGAATCGTAGCAGCCACATTAGAGCCGCGTGGTCCGTTCTCAGGAGGAATCTTCTGCCGTATAGATATTTGTGAAAATGCTCTATAGATTTCACCACTGCCAGAAGCTCCTTCCTTGTGACACAGTAGTTGCGTTCCGGAGCTGAGAGCGCTTTACTGAAATATCCAATGACCTTTTCTTCTCCATCTTGGAGCTGAGAGAGGACGCTCCCAATAGCGATGTTGCTGGCGTCTGTATCAAGCATGAACTTGCCCTCGGGACGGGGATAGCTCAGAATAGGAGCACTACTCAATTTCTTCTTCAACTCCTCAAAGGATGCCTGACACTCGTGATCCCAAAGGAACGTCCGTTTTTCCTCGGTAAGCCTGGTAAGAGGTTTTGCAATGTTAGCAAATCCTTTCACGTACCTCCTGTAGTAGGCGCAGAGGCCGAGAAAACTTCTTACTTGGTGCTTATCTCGAGGTACTGGTCAGTCGGTGATCGCTGCAATCTTCTCTGGGTCAACGGCAACTCCGTTGTCTGACACAACATGCCCCAGGTAGTTGACTTGCCTTCGGAAGAGATGACACTTCTTCGGGTTCAATTTTAGGTTCGCTGCACGCAGTCGTTCGAAGACCTTCTCCAGATTGTTCAGATGGTGAGCGAAGTACTTGCCCAGCACAATGATGTCATCTAGGTATACCAGGCAAATTTCCCAAGAGAGACCTCTTAACACGCTTTCCATCAGCCTCTCAAATGTTGCAGGAGCATTGCAAAGTCCGAATGGCATTACTGTGAATTGCCAGAGTCCAGTCCCAATCGAGAACGCTGTCTTCTCTTTATCTTCAGGTTTCAATCCAACCTGCCAATATCCACTGCGGAGATCCAAGGTAGAGAAAAGTTCACACCCCTCTAGGGTGTCCAGCGTATCATCAATCCTGGGGAGCGGATAGCTGTCTTTCTTGGTGACGTTATTCAGAAAGCGGTAGTCCACGCACAATCTCGTTGTGCCGTCCTTCTTTTTCACCAGTACAACAGGAGACATCCAGGGGCTACTCGAAGGCTCAATGACACCATCAGTCGCCATCTCCTTGATGATCTTCTCGGCGTCCTCCCGTTTGGCTAACGGCAGCCTCCGCGGGACCTGTCGGATGGGCTTAGCATCCCCGGTGTCAATCCTATGTTGGACGATATCCGTTCTACCCCGTGGCCCTGGGCTGATCTCGAAAACGTCCTGCCATCGGATAATCATCTTCTTCACTTCCTCGCTCTGTTCAGGGGAGAGTTCCCGACATGATTCGTCCACAAATCCTGTTAGTTCTTCCGGCAGTCCTCGCAGCTCGTTGGGTTGACGTTGCAGCTGACGAACCACTGAGGTAGCGGTTGTACATTCCCCTACCGGTGTTCCTTTGTTCAGCGTTACCGGGGAGCTGTTTAGGTTCATTAGCCGAATCGGAGTGGTACGTCCGACCTTGATGAGAGACCTTGCAACCATTACGCCGCGTCCGATCTCCTGTTCTTCTTGTCTTCCCGGTTCAAGTAGCACACATTGACCCTCAGGTAGAGGCCCTTCGATCGTCCCATGCGCTATGATTTGGCTCCGTGCAGGTAAAGTGGTGTCTTCCAGTAAGCGCACTCGTGCGTAGATGTCCTTTCCCTGCCGCAGGATGACTTCTTCGTCTCCCAGCGTCATCACCCCTCTTGCCATATCCAGCTTGATCCCGCATGTGATCATCAAGTCCGTGCCTAATATGACATCTTCATCAATATCTGTCACGAGAGCGCGGTGCTTCAGATGTTGACCCCCGATGATGAAGTAGGCAACTGTCTCCCCGTAGACCTTCGCTGGCTCTCCTGTGGCAGTCCGTAATGTCCAAATCGATGGCAACATCTTCTCAGCAGGAACTGTCTTTGAGCTCAAGACTGTCTTGGTTGCGCCGGTATCCAGTAGCAGACTTCGCAGCTGCCCGTTCACCTTCCCATCAACGTAGAAGCTGTTCGTTCTGCTCCCTAATGACGCAACTCTACTGGTCTTCCTCGGGCCTCTGACGTAGCGGGCTGATAGTTGTTCCTCCCCATCAACCCTACTTCGTTCCTGTGGCTTTTCTCGCTTCTTGGATGGACACTTGCTTCTATGGTGTCCATGTTGGCCGCAATTCCAACAACGTATCTCCTTCTTACGGGTCCTGAGAGCCTCCAAAACCTTTGTCACTATGTCTTCGACGCTAGGGATCACATTAGGCTCCGCTTCTGCTGCTCGAACACGTGCATGGCCCCGTACTGACTGCCTGACAGCCTCGAACTCCATGGACTGAGATAATGCGTCTCCCAAAGTCTTTGGCCGGGCGAGCTTCACTGCTTGTTGCGTCTCGGGGTCCCGAAGTCCGTCCAGGAATTTGTCGACAGCGAGGCTCTCGTAGACATCATCGGTGACCGATGGGTAGGCATTCCTCACCAGCCGGGCAATGTCCGCTTCAAATTCCTGCAGCGTCTCGCTGGTCTTCTGGATCCTGTTTCTCAGCTGTGAGCGATAAAGCTGGTCCATGTGTCGGTGGCCGAAACGCATCTCAAGTCTTCTAATCAGCTCCCCGTAGTTAGACTGCTCCGACAGTGGCATCCCCTGCAGTAATCCCAAGGCGTCTCCACGCAAGGCCAGGCACAAAGCTGAAGACCGACTCTTTTGACTACCCGTGGATTGAAGCCGCAATCTCGAAGAGAGTCATGTAGTCCTCCCACGGCGTCTTTCCGTCGAACACTGGAATGGTGTTGTGAGTAGGTGGCGTCCCAGCATTGGCGGGCGTAATGGTGCTATGAAGACTGCCGTCGGAGGAACGGTCGGTGTCGTTCGTCGGTGGGTTGCTCTTACGTCCCTCGAGAGCTTCTACTCTTAGCCTAAGTTCGTTATCGATGGTTCTCAATTTTTCTCCTAACCTAGATTCTACATTAGCTACCTTATCATTAACATCGGCTAACTTATTATCTACATTTTCCATTAACTTAGCCTCTAATGTGCCTAACTTAGACTCTAATGTATCCAATAAATCACTTTTTACAGAACCTAATTCATTCTGTACATTACCTAGCTTATTTTCTACATTGCTTAGCTCATTTTTAACAGTACCTAATTCATTTTTAAAAGTTGCAGACAACTTGCTTAAATCAGTTTCAAACAGAACGCCATCTGGATTTTCCCCTAAATCTGCAAAAAATTGACGCAAGCGCTGTTGCAACACACTTTTAGTTCCGGATGAATCCAGATCACGCTCCTCCAACTCACGTTTCAAATCCGCAACTTTTAAATCAATTAATTTAACACTTTTAGAAGCCATTCTTCATACAGTAGCCCAATAATTACAAAATACAAGACCAAATGCAAAATAATAGCAATTACACAATAATCCCACTTCTGACACCAATTTGTTACGGGCTACTGGGTATTAAAATGAATTAAACAATTCTTTAATTAAAGATACTAATATTTATTAACAAAATGATAAAAAGGATACAACTAGACTATTAACAATTAAATTATTAAACTTATATAAATTTATAATAACAATATTCTAAATATTATAATCTAGGCCTAACTCCTATTTAATTATTACAATAATATAAGATATTACTAGTTACAATATATCTTACAATCTAGATAGCTTAACTAGTTACAATAGTTTCTATAAAATTACACTACAATTTATAACTAATAGTTAACACTTACAGTTCACTAGTCCACCGACCGTAAGATTCTCCAAGTATGACAAACTGACACACAAAAACAGTTTATTACACTCGCGAGACTGTCACAGTTCACTGATACACTTAGCACACGGGCCGGTTCAACACTGACTAGTTTATCACACTGACACTCACTTATTACACTTATCACAGATCTTCACTGGTCTACTCTCAGACTAAGACTGACTGCCTCGATTTGAGGGAAGTATTTAAAGAGGCAAGGCCGAACATTCTAGAACACGAAAGGGCCAGACAATTCCGGAATCTTCTTAATCCTTTTCCGACAAAAGAAGACGATCTAGAACAGTCCTAATCCTATTTAAACGTCTCCCGCTGACGGAGTTAAGCCGCTAATCCCCCGCTTCCGCCTCCCATTGTGCGCCCGTAACAATATTTTTTCGTTACCTCCTCCTAATACTCTCATTGGGAATTTTAAAGTAAATTCATTGCTAATAGTAGTCCTGTTTCTTTAGAAAATTCAAATAAAACTCCTGCTGTCAAATCAAATTCTTCTAATTTCAGATGCATATTTTGTAAAAAGACACACTCTCTGTCTTGCTGTTCTACATTTTTTCTTCTCAGTCGAGCCAAAAAAATCGATCTTCTTAAGAAACACAACCGTTGTTTCGATTGTTCAGGCCCTCACTTGAGAATCAACTGTAATTCCAGATTCACATGTCGTAAGTGTAATTCTCGCGATCACCACACGCTTTTACATCCCTCTGAAGTTGTACATTCAAATTCACCTTTGAACTCCACGCCTAATCGCACATACATCATTATTAATTATGGCAATCATACATTCAGTGAAAAATCATCCTCTTCAGCTGATCAATCACAAGTTGATTCCTCAATATCTCTCAGATGTGTTACTTCCGTTAACCCCGTAACCTCACTCCTAGGCACTTTCCGTGCGCGTATTTTTGATTCAGAACTAGGTTTCGTCCCAGTCCGAGGAGTAATCGACCCTGGATCACAAATTTCGTTTATCTCAAAACGCCTTTTTGACCAGTTGAGTCAAAAAATGCGCGATCAACCCATCACTGTTTCAGGTATCGGTGGACGTCTTTCGATCTCTCCTGGCACTGTTTTATGTGACATTTTCTCTAGGATGTATCAGAGACACATTCTCGTCAACCCATCCGTGGTTCCTCACATAACAAATCAGTTGCCCCCTAAAGGTCTTACAGTAGATGTTGTACGCGCCTTCGAGCATTTGCCGCTGGTCGATCCTGAATTTCATCAATCAGACAAATTGACCTCCTGTTAGGTGCCGATATCTACCCGCAATTACTATTGCCTCAACCTTTTATTCCAAGTTCTGTAAGTCCAATAGCTATTAATACCATCTTCGGTTGGACAATCATAGGTCCTATCCAGGCCTTATCTTCCAATCAGCCAACCATTTCATTAATTTCCTCTTGTAAAATTTCCCAGGATCTCCATAAGTTTTGGGAAATTCAAAATATTGTTACTACCACTTCTCAAGACCCTCTTGACATTATTACCGAGCAACATTTCACCGCCACTCACAAGCGAAATGATGATGGCCGATACTCTGTTGCTCTTCCTGTTAAACCAGACGCGACTCCTTCTAGCTCAGCAGTACCTTGCCCTGCTGGAGATTCATTTAAGCTACTTGGCCTCAGCATACAGCCTATCCAGGCTACCGCACCACCTAAGAATTCAGGTCAAGAACTAAGTTTACAGCATAAAATAAGTGGTGCTAAGAAAACCATTTTGAATCCTGAAAAACCTCAACCCAAAAAATTACTGCAACTACCGTTCCCTTCAAATAGCGAACTAACAAACCAACAACAAACGTTCAACACGTTCGACAAAAAAGTCACAAACCTAGATCTACATCTATTTCTAGGCCCGCCCCAGCTGTTCCTCGCAAAGATGATGTAAATTCCACTAATATCTTTCCTAAATCTAAAGTAGAACCAACAAAAAGTGTTATCCCGCCACACATACTAGGTGACAAACTCAAGCCACTACCTGAGCTTAAGGCGCAACCAGATCGAAACTGCGATCATTTTTCTTCTCCTTTTTCATCCCTCAATAGACTTCAACGAATTGTAGCTTGGATTTGGACGAAGTGTCGAGCGCGCAAACTGTCCGAACCACTTTCAACAGGCTCTTCAGTCGTGTCAGAAGTACATGACGCCTTGCTCACTATTGGTTTACTCACTCAAGCGGAACACTTTTCTCTACTATTGCCCAAAATCCGAGCTGATCTACCGGTCAAGCCACTTTGCACCCTCATAACCCTCGTCGACAATCTAGGAGTCCTCAGGGTGGGCGGCAGACGCTGCGCCTTCCTATTTGTTTAAGGGTATTGCCTTCCTCTATGTCCAAGGCTGTTGTCTTCCCAATTGTTCTAGGCTGTTGCCTTCCATAAGTGTTCAAGGCTGTTGCCTTCCTATTTGTCCAAGGCTGTTGCCTTCCTTTTTGTCCAAGGCTGTTGCCTTCCTATTGTTCAAGGCTGTTGCCTTCCTGTTTGTCCAAGGCTGTTGCCTTCCTATTTGTTAAAGGCTGCTGCCTTCCTATTTGTCCAAGGCTGTTGCCTTCCCAATTGTTCCAGGCTGTTGCCTTCCTATTTGTCCGAGGCTGTTGCCTTCCTAATTATTCAAGGCTGCTGTCTTCCTATTGTTCAAGGCTGTTGCTTTCCTGTTTGTTCAAGGCTATTGCCTTCCTATTTGTTCAAGGCTGTTGCCTTCCTAATTGTTCAAGGCTGTTGCCTTCCTTTTTGTCCAAGTCTGTTGCCTATCTAATTGTTCAAGGTTGTTGCCTTCCTATTGTTCAAGGCTGTTGCTTTCCTATTTGTTTAAGGCTATTGCCTTCCTCTTTGTCCAAGGCTGTTGTCTTCCCAATAGTTCAAGGCTGTTGCCTTCCATAAGTGTTCAAGGCTGTTGCCTTCCTATTTGTCCAAGGCTGTTGCCTTCCTATTGTTCAAGGCTGTTGCCTTCCTATTTGTTCAAGGCTGTTGCCTCCCTATTTGTTCAAGGCTGTTGTTGCCTTCCTTTTTGTCCAAGGCTGTTGCCTACCTAATTGTTCAAGGTTGTTGCCTTCCTTATTGTTCAAGGCTGCTGCCTTCCTATTGTTCAAGGCTGCTGCCTTCCTATTGTTCAAAGCTGTTGCCTTCCTATTTGTTCAAGGCTGTTGCCTTCCTATTTGTTCAAGGCTGTTGATGCCTTCCTTTTTGTCCAAGGCTGTTGCCTACCTAATTGTTCAAGGTTGTTGCCTTCCTTATTGTTCAAGGCTGCTGCCTTCCTATTTGTTCAAGGCTGTTGCCTTCCTCTTTGTTCAAGGCCCTTGCCTTTCCTAGTGGCACTAGGCTGCTGCCTTCCTTTTCTTATATATGGTTTTTATTCTAGTTCAAGGCTGTTGCCTTCTTTTCCTTTTTTATTCATTTATGGTTTTTTCATCTCTAACAAGGCCAGTAAGCAAGCTCATTCCTATTGCGGAATGATTTTCTGTATTGTATAATTGTACGCCCAGTTGGGTTCTTATATTTTACTTTGTTTCATTTTCTTTCCCTTTTACTTTCTCGATTTCCTGTATATTGTTTTCCTGCTGGACCACCCACCATTCGCCATTTATTAAATTTTTTTCTTTAGTTCTAAAATTGGATTGTCATCCCAATTTTGGTGGGTTGACGCCATTTGGCGTTCTTTTTGTAAATAAATTAATGCCATACAAGATAAATAGGTAAAATCTTAATATAGGACATTACACCTGATCTAGCGGTTGCTTGGGGCAACCAACCAGTTTCACTATTTCACATGTGGCACTGTGACCTCTTGCTCTTATTTAATCTGTCCTGATTATGTGCGCCAGTTATTTATTTGTTATATACAGTTATACTCCACCCATGTGGTTTTAAAGAAAAAAAGGAACCATTTTCTGGAAGATTAAACAAAAACAAAATAATATTTATTTGCATGTAGCATGTATATAAAGAAAAAAAATAATAAGATTTATAATAATATAATGTCCCTCACTGCAAGCGTTATCAATCAATTTGAACAGTAGATAACAAATTTTAACTTTAAAGTTTGTATCACTATTTTCGTGAAAATAAAAAAAAACTTTCCTTAAAATAAAGTCCACCTTGAGTACTGGTGGCTGTTCGGCTATTCGGGAAGTGCTGCTTCTTCCACTATCCTTTCTTCTACCATAGAATGTACACCTGGGGAGAATGGCCGCATCTAGAAGGAAGGCAAAGAGAGTAGGCGACGAAAGTGTTCGTCATGGAGGTCTCATGAGGACGGTCCCACTGGTCCAGCAGTCGAGACGGTACTGGCTTGTCGTGAGGAGCGTCGTCGGCCGTAAACAATTGTCCAACCTTAATCCACTTGCAATAAACAATGCACTATCCATCACACTTTGCAAGTTGCGAACCTAGCTAATAATAATAACGGACGTTTAAATGCAATTAAAATAAACCTTCCATCTGAATATGATTATATTTACAAGTAAAGAAACTAATGAATTACCTTGACAATAAACTATGTTTTATTTAACAATATTGTTTCCGAAACATACAGCCCACCAAAATTCCACATGGAATTTTTAAGTCTCTATGTTTTCTGGTGAAGTTACGGGAGCAAGAGATATAACTTTGGTTACGGGTCGCTTTAAAATAGCGCCCGAAGCAAAACGAAGGATTACCACGCGAACTACTCCATCTTCTCCGGGATGAATCCCGTGTACTCGCGCTAGCGGCCAATAAAGTGGCGGGGAGTTGGCTTCGTTCACTACAACTAGGTCATCTACCTTAAGGTTGGGCTCATTTTTGATCCACTTGTTCCGTTGCTGCAATTGATGCAAATATTCGGTACGCCATCTGCGCCAATAGTGTTCTGTTCTCTGTTGTTCCAGTTGCCAACGATCGAGTCTGTTCTCTTTGGTGTCCCACAGGGTTTCTTCAGGTCTGCCGGTTATTGGGCAACCTATTAAAAAATGCCCTGGTGTTAAGCTTTCATAACTCTCCGGATCAGATTCGAGTGTTAAGAGAGGTCGAGAATTTAAAATGGCTTCGATGCGAGCAAAAATCGTACAAAGTTCCTCAAACGTGAAAGGAGTATCTGCCATTACCTTGCGTAAGATTGTCTTAACAGATTTTATTCCTGCTTCCCACAGCCCTCCAAAGTGCGGGGCATGGGGAGGGTTGAATGACCACTCGATTCCCTTTGAAGAAGCATGATTCATTATGTCGTTTTGTGTCTCCTTCAATCGTTGCCATTTTAGAAGCTCCCTTAGTTTGTTGGCAGCTCCGATGAAATTGGATCCACAATCAGAGTACATTCGGTAAGGTGCTCCCCGCCTTGAAATAAATCTGTCGAAAGCCGCCAAAAATGCATCAATGGTACAATTAGACACAAGTTCCAAGTGGACACTTTTCGTTGTCATGCAAATGAAGAGAGACAGGTATGCCTTGCTCTGTAAGCTTTTTCTTCGAGGCGATTCCCGAATGATAAAAGGCCCCCCGAAGTCTACTCCTGTATGTTGAAAGGGCCTTCCTTCTACGAATCTGGATGCAGGTAGCACTCCCATGAAGGGCTCCTTGGGTCGCTGTGATTCCTTGAAACACTTCAGACATCGATATATCCTCTGCTTGATCAGAGTTCTGGCTGATAAAATCCAATATGTTCTTTGGAGCATAGCTCGTAAGGCGGATGGTCCTAAGTGAAGGTAGGCTCGATGGTGATAATCTATTAAGAGTTTGGCGTAGTGACATTTTGGAATTAACATTGGATGTATACTCTTTTCAGGAAGATTGGAGTTTTGTAATCGACCTCCAACTCTAATAATGTTTTGTTCATCACGCCTTAGTGCAATAGATATTGGCAACAATTCCGAATCCGGAAATTCTTTTCTCAAGTAAAATTTCTGAATAAGCTTGACAAATATTCGATCAGCTATTTCTAGTTCTTTGGCCTGGATGGTTCCGCTTTTTTTTGGTTTCCTATCCAACAACCTATTGACGAAACGGAGAATGTAGCACATTACTCTCAGCAGCCGTCCATAGCAAGAAAAACGTTCGGACCACTCAATCAGATATGGTTTTTTCCCTTCTACCAGTAGAGTTGTTAACAAAGCTGGTTTCATTTCCGGAAGGTCCGTAAATGAGTCCGTTTCCATATCCTGGATTGGCCAGTTGTTTTTATCAGCATTTAACCATGAAGGTCCCTTCCACCAAATAGGATGTTGCAATAAATCTAGTGGTAATATCCCTCTGGAAGCGCAATCAGCTGCGTTTGTTTCGCTTGATATATGATACCAATCCTCTGTTCGAGTTTTTTCTGCAATTGCTACAATTCGATGAGCTACAAAGGTCTTCAAGTTATATGGTGACGTTTTTAACCACCCCAGGACAATCATTGAATCTGTGAACCAGTAATGTTCTTTTATTGGCAGTCGATGAAGAAATTCTTGGAGAGAAGTATATAATCTGGCGAGAAGTAGAGCTCCACATAGCTCCAGCCGTGGAATGGTTAGTGGTTTAGTCGGGGCTAATTTTGTTTTCGATTTTATCAGATGAGAAGTGACCTTACCGTCATTAACAACTCGTAAATAAATGACTGCACTGTAACCGCGCTCCGACGCATCACTAAAACCGATAACATCACACTCAACCGCTCCGTGCGTCCTAATATAACGAGGAATAGCTACATCAAATAAAAACGGGAGTTGAGAGATGAAATGAGACCATGTCTGTTGTAAATGTAAAGGGAGTTCGTCGTCCCAATCCAATTTTTCCTTCCAAAGACTTTGCAGTATATGCTTGGCATAGAATACAATTGGGGCAATGTAGCCTACTGGATCGTAGATCCTGGCTATAATCGAAAAGACGGTTCTCTTGGTGAATGTGGTTGAAGACATTGGCTTAATACGATATGTGAAAATATCCCTTGATGGGTCCCATTGGAGTCCCAATATCTTTAAACAAGTTTCGTGTGACGCTAGGCTCAGTGGTACCTGTTGCTGACCATCGATGAGATTTGGTGCATTACTTGCCCATTTACTGAGCTCAAACCCTCCTTTATGTAGTAAGTCGACTAGTTCTTCTTTGAGCTTGGACGCTGAACTTATATCAGAAGAGCCAGTAACAATATCGTCCACATAAATTTCTTCGGTAAGTGCCCTTGAGGCTAAAGGGTAGGCGAGGCCTTCGTCCTTGACTAACTGCTGGATAACTCTGAGAGCCAGAAACGGGGCTACTGACAATCCATACGAGAGCGTATTTAAATTGTACTCTTGAAGAGGTTTTGAGGGGTCTGATCTCCAAAATATATGCTGATATTTCCTGTCCTCGGGAGACAGGAGAATTTGGCGGTACATTTTCACGATGTCCGCTGTGAAGGCGATTGGATGGCATCTAAATTTGATTAAGATGTCAGTGATTTCCTTATGCAGTTTAGGACCAGTGTGCAGAAGGTCGTTGAGGGATCCGCTACAGGTGGAGGCCGATGCGTCAAATACCACACGAATTTTGAAGTTGTCACCATCTTCTTTAATTATACTGTGATGCGGAATAAAGTACGATCCAGGTTTTATAGCCAATTCCATGTGATTAAGGTTCAAATACTCGTCCATAAAGTTAACGTATTCTCGACGTAGAGTTTGATTTTTCGCCAGTTTTGATTCCAACATGTAAAATCGTTTAAGGGCTTGACCTTTAGATTCACTAAGATCTCCAGTAAATGATTCTTTGAACGGTAATCGAATTATATATCTTCCGTCCGGGGTTCGGGATTTGGTTGTGATAAAATGCTGCTCACAATAAAGGTCCGATAGGGACTGGAGAGGTTGTGATTGTATTTCCTCGATCTGCCAGAATTTCGAAATCTCTTCACTTAAATTATTGGTAGCGTGAACATAAAGGGCATGTCTCCTTAAGCCCTGTTCGCAATGGCTTTCGTAAGGCCCAAAGATGGTAGGAACAAGTTTTGGGAGACTCGGTTGTATTGTAATAGGCTTTTGCATGACGATGTCAAAATAGAGATCAGCTCCTAGTAGGAAATCAATGTTTCCCGGCTGATAAAATGTCGGATCTGCTAGATCAAAACCTTTATAGGCCTCAAGAAATTCTGAGGGTAGTTCAACATGAGGAAGTTCACCTGTGACACAGTCGACTACCACAGCGTTGGTTTTAAGTTATAATTTGCCTTGAGATGGTCGAATTGTGCATTGGGCGATGCCATGTGATCCTGGCAACGATGTTTGACCAATTCCCGATATCGTCACAGTGGATGGTTTAACGCATAGTCGAAGGTGCTTAAAACAATCATAAGATATAAAGGAGCACTGACTTCCACAGTCTAGTACCATGCGCACCGTTTGAAAATTCCCTCTATGATCCTTGATCGTAGCACAAGCGGTACCCAGGAGTACGTCTTTAAATCTTGCATTGGTGGATAGAGACACGGAAGTGGGACCTATTGTCTGTTCGCCTTGATCGTTATTTATGGAATCCTCACTTGTAGCTGTGCTGTTATTGGCAGGCAAGCTTTCATAATCGTCGTCCAAGTGAAGCCAAGTATGATGACGTTTTTTGCAAATATAACAGCTACGCGTCGAAGGACATACTTTTGCTTCGTGATCTGAATATAGGCAGTTTAGACAACCCTTCCAATTACTGAGCAGTTTCCTCTTATCCTTTTTCGTTGCCCGACGAAATTTACTACATGAATAAAGAGAATGGGTATCTTTGCATACAGGGCATGGATATGCTTGCCATGAGGATGAAGGTTTTTCCTTTTGCCAGGTGCGACGAGTTGATTTTCCCTCCACGACTAAGGCCTTCTTAACTTTTGAGTTCGCATTCGAGGTTCGTGGCGATGAGTCTGGCGATAAATTCGTAGAACGAATGTCTGTGAGTTCCAAAATCCTACACTCATCTCTTACAAACTTGATTAGGCTATCAAATTTCGGAAAATCCAAGTCGAGATTTTTCTTTTCAAAGTCCCGCCTAGTAGTTTGATCTAAGCATCTGATAGCTAACGCAAACAATATAAATTCGTCAGCAGACGGGACGTTCAAAAGCTTGAAGGCTTGTACATTCTCACCAACCTCAGAAATGAACGATTTCAATAGGCTGAGGTTTGGTTTCGCAGGCAAACGTTTGAAATCCAAAAGTGCATTTAAATGTTGCATGGCTAGCACTCTCTTATTATCATATGTCTCCGTCAAGGTAGTCCATGCTTGGTCATAATTATCTTCTCGGAGCGGTATACTCTTAAGGAGCGAACGAGCGGACCCCACCAAACAAGACAACAGGTAGTGGTACTTCTCAATTTTTGGAATAGATGCGTCACCATGAATCAAGGAAATGTAAGTGTCTCGAAAGGTAGGCCAGTCACTGTAATTTCCCCCAAATTTGGGAAGATTGATCCGCGGCAGGTTAACTCGGACAAATCTGGATTCATTGAGAAAGCTCGTCGAAGTCGAAGGTGATGATTGGTTTTTGGGTGTAGGATTCATGTAATGCTCGTAAATCGCGTTTGCTTCATGGAAATAACGTTTCACAGCTTGCAGCGTATTAAGATCCTTATCCGTTATCTCAACTCCACCGGCAGCAGAAAGGTCTTCCAATGCCTCCCATGCAGCAGTATACGAGATATAAACCTCTTTTGTACTTTTATACATCCCCTTAAACATGAAGAGGTTGCTGGATTCATTTTCTATCTTACGCCCTAATTCCACAACCGTTTTTATCTCCGATCCAAGTTGATTAAGTTTTTTTCGAAGAGCTGCTTCAGTCATCTTGAGATTTGATTTTAAAAAAAAAAGGTGTCAAGGGGAACAATCAATCTTTAATTACTAAAATAAAGAGAAAATGAGCTTGATGTTTCAGCGTCAATATTTTAGGAACAAAACCCTATTGTTTTATTTTTAATTGTAAATATGTAAAGCTGAAACAAACAAAGTAATTCATTAGAACTTCCAGAAAATGTCCTATTTTATTTTTAAGTAATTAATAACCAATTAACAAATCCGGTTTCGGAGGACCAAATGTTCAGGCATGATAAATTTTAGCATTAAAAATTTGAATCTGTCCTGATTGTGTGCGCCAGTTATTTATTTGTTATACTCCAGCCATGTGGTTTTAAAGAAAAAAAGGAACCATTTTCTGGAAGATTAAACAAAAACAAAATAATATTTATTTGCATGTAGCATGTATATAAAGAAAAAAAATAATAAGATTTATAATAATATAATGTCCCTCACTGCAAGCGTTATCAATCAATTTGAACAGTAGATAACAAATTTTAACTTTAAAGTTTGTATCACTATTTTCGTGAAAATAAAAAAAAACTTTCCTTAAAATAAAGTCCACCTTGAGTACTGGTGGCTATTCGGGAAGTGCTGCTTCTTCCACTATCCTTTCTTCTACCATAGAATGTACACCTGGGGAGAATGGCCGCATCTAGAAGGAAGGCAAAGAGAGTAGGCGACGAAAGTGTTCGTCATGGAGGTCTCATGAGGACGGTCCCACTGGTCCAGCAGTCGAGACGGTACTGGCTTGTCGTGAGGAGCGTCGTCGGCCGTAAACAATTGTCCAACCTTAATCCACTTGCAATAAACAATGCACTATCCATTAAACTTTGCTAGTTGCGAATCTAGCTAATAATAATAACGGACGTTTAAATGCAATTAAAATAAACCTTCCATCTGAATATGATTATATTTACAAGTAAAGAAACTAATGAATTACCTTGACAATAAACTATGTTTTATTTAACAATATTGTTTCCGAAACACTAGTCACCCTCTTAAACAAATCTATGGTGCCTATTAGCATTGTCAATACTTTTCCATAACTCCATGGAATAGATTTGCGAATTAGCAAAGTTTGATTATTTGTTAATTTTTCAATCAGTAATTGTGAATGAAATCCTTCTATATTCGCAAAAAACGTTTTACCTTCTGTAATGCACTGGTATATTCGCATTGTTACGGGCCACTGGGTATTAAAATGAATTAAGCTATTCCTTAATTAAAGATACTACTAATATTTATTTACAAAAGTAATAAAAGAATACAATTAAATTATTAACAATTAAATTACTAACAATTAAATTATTAACTGAAATAAATTTACAATAACAATATTTTAGATATTTACAATCTAGGCCTAACTCCTATTTAATTATTACAATAATATAAGATATTATTATTACTAAATAGCTTAACTATTTACATAACTAATTAAATACTACTAATTAACACTTACCGTTCACTAATTAAAGTCCACCGACCGTAAGAATCTCTGAATCTAACAAACTGACACACAACGGCGCGAGTAGAGACAGAGTTTTAAACCACACGGTACGGTGAACATCTGAATCAGTGATAAGCCAGTGTAATAAGTCAGTGACAGTTTGTGAGTGACAATTTACACAATTTACACTCACAAACTGTCACTGACTTATTACACTGGCTTATCACTGATTCAGATGTTCACCGTACCGTGTGGTTTAAAACTCTGTCTCTACTCGCGCCGAGATGCTATTTAAATAGCAAGGCCAACACGCAGTAGAAGGGTCTGGAGCTTTCGGGAAAAGGCCTCTTTCATCTCTACCGACAAGGGGCTTTATTCTCTTCCAGGAATCGCCAATTCCCCGCGCCCATCTCTCTCTCTGTGACCACAACAGTATATATAAATGTTCTACATTAAATCAATATATATCCCTGTTAACATAAAACAAATTTATGCATTATTGATTAATATTAAAGATTTTATATTTTGTGTTTCTGTTTTTTATATAGTTTATTAAATTTTTGGATGTTCACGTCATAATACACATATTTATTATTTTTTATTTGGAGAAACTGTTTATTTTTTTTTTTAGTAAAATTATTTAGGCTATGTTATTAATTAATATAATAATCTGTAGTAATTGTTCATCCTTTTTGTACTTCATTATCTAATAAAAGCTTATCATTATATTAGTATTTTAATTTCATTATACCCTTTCATCATCAATTACCTTTTATAATTTATTGTTGTACAGTAATATCTTTTGTCGCCACTTGAATAACGTCTAAGACAGTTTTATGGTTTTAAAACATATTTACTTGATATTTTTTCCATTTTTTGGTGCAAATTAGAAAAGTTTGATTTTTTTGTTAATTTTTCAATCAGTACTTGTGAATAAAATCCTTCTATATTCGCAAAAAAACAGGCAACGAAGCCAAAAACACTTTAATAGTTCCGATAACGTCTAAGATAACATAGGAGTTGCCACTTGAATAACGTCTAAGGCAGTTTTATAGTTTTAAAACATATTTACTTGACATTTTTTCCATTTTTTTGTGCGAATTAGCAAAGTTTGATTTTTTCGTTAATTTTTCAATCATTAATTGTAAATGAAATCCCTTTTCTTGTTTTTTTTTTTGTTTTTTTTTTAGCAATTAGCTATTATCGGTTACGTCTGTTTCTATTCTCATGTAAATTTATATATTAGATTTATTATTTTCTCCAATGAAATAAAACGTTACTCAAATAACGTGTTACTGGAACACGTTTTACATGATAGCAGTTATGCCATAACGTGTTATTAAGATTTCACTGTTTAGCCCATCACTATTAGGAACAGTGCTTCCTGTAACCCAAGGAAAAATTATTACTTCCCATCAATTTGAAAACAACTAATATTTTTCAATACCACATTAACGGGGAAACTATTTTTTTTTTAAATATCTCCCCATATTTTGCATTAATTTCTATTTAATTTATTATTATTTTATCTAATTATTAAAAGTATCAACTTTGTAATGAACAGGAACAACGTAATACCGACCTCGGTGCTGAAGGTAACGACATGATCGACACCGAAAGTAAATACTCTTAGTCCCAACAAACCCCTATAAGCTTAAATGTCTCGGTTAAATAGATTTGACACGTGAAAAATACATTTTCCTATACTTTTCGAACAGTTCTTTTCCCATATAATATCTAAACATTAAAAGTCTTCAAGAAAGAACGCCGTATTTACTTTTGCAAAACACACAGTAGAAATTAAGAATCAGTATATGAAACCCAATCCATCTCTTTGGAGACCAATTCAAAATCTAGATTTTTTACTGTGTTATGTGAAACCATACACTGAAAATTGGTTTCATTATGAATCAGTGGATAATATGAATGATTTTACTTCCTAAAGAAATTTACCCTCAAATGTCTGAAGGCAGGAATGGCATGGTTGTTTAACCCATTCGAGACAACGATTTTTTCGAACACGGTCCCCAGAACCTAAATTTTTTTTCTTTATATTGTTCATGTTTAATTAAAAAACATGTTTACTATGGAAATCCTCCAATTCGTAAGTGAACTCACATAAATAAGATCATTGCACAAGGGTTTTTTTTCTTCAGATAATATTTAGATTTTTTGGTACACAGTAAAACCGATGCCAAATTTTGTTTTCCTGCAATTTACAGATTTCATTAGTTCAAGAATAATCTTATTACGACAACTAGTTTACTCAAAATAGCTAATACTTTCACATTACTGTTATTGCACACACGGTGTGCAATCGGTCTCGAATGGGTTAAAGAATATAGCATTTGGCCATTTCAAATTTGAATGATATTAGTTGAGTGCCTAAACCCAAATCGGATAGTTGAAACATTATAAAAATTCATTCCAATATTCTGTAGACAATGGGAATATTTTATCTATGAAGCAAATTACTGCGCACCAAAGGGCTTGTTTTAAGAATCGTGTAAATTTTTATATCTCTGTAAAAGAAAGATGACGAAAATTTTTTACTGTTAGGAAAATCGAGAGAAGAAGAAAACACTTTATTGAAGCATCACAATCTGCCTGATGTGGGCAATAAGTAATGGTGCTATGTAGCTTACAATCATTCCATAAAAAATTAATGATATAAACGAAATAATGCATAAATAAATATATAAAAGCGAAAAAATATATACAAAAAGTTAGGAAAATCGAGAAGAATCCTTTCATTCCTATAAAAACATCCAAAAAGCGTATTTTTCTTCAAAGTCATCATCAGATGATAAACTCATAGCCTTTTTTCAACTTTGGGATTGTTGGGAAGTGCGGACTACTTGATAATTGCCCTTATTTATTTATTTAACGCTACTTTATGCTATTAGGGCTAATCGGTAGATGATAAGCGGAGTTCTAAAGTAAACCTATCCATAAAATATCTATCCATAAATAACCTATCCATAAATTATCTATAATAAACCTATCCAGGTTTGATTAGGATACGTTATATCTTGGACGGGTACCTGACACCATACAGGCTCTGGATTACCATTTCACGCACCCTAAGGATTACAAGACCAAATATATTTTACTCCTTTTAAAAAATCTTAAGGCCACCTGCCGGGCTGCAAACCTGCGACCTTGGGCATAGAAGGTAGGGCATAGGTGACCCTAACAAATAGCTTTTATCCTATCCATTGGCGTAACTAGAGTTGACTCATGGGGGAGGTTAACCCCCACCAGTCAACCACTCCAACATATTACTCCCTTCAAAAAAGATGTATCGTAATATAGGGTATAATATGTATTATACTATAAAATCATGTAGCTTCGAATTAAATAAATAGATTATAACTAGATTTTGCCCGCGGCTTCGCTCGCGTGGAATTTGGTCTGCCACACTTGGTGACTTGGTGTTTCGTGACAGATCATTTTATAAATATGTAATTTAATATTTTTTTTTTAACTACAAATTACTCTTACATCCAAAATTTCAGATGTCTAACATCAAAACTGACGGATTCCATACAATCTCTGAACCCCTATCATATTAAAGAGGAACTCTTGAGGGTGGGGTGCATCCAAATTTCTTTCTTAAATTATACAAAGAACCTATCTGCAAATTTCAAAATGCTAAGTTCCTGATTTGCCTTTTGATGTGTCTGAGACACATTGGCAACACTGATATCTGGACAACACTGGGAGATAGGAAAACCTGTTGTAACCTACCACAGAATGATTATTACAGTGTTAGGAATCAATTGTTTGTAGTTCAATTATTTTGTATTAATGTACTTTAAAGTTTTAATAAATAGTTACATGTTTGAGAATTGAAGTGTTCTTTTATCAAATACTAAAATACACGAAAGTGGCGACGAGGATAAAGAGAACATTAATAAACATGCCGAATTCTAGTAACTCGGAAGCAGAAACTGAAATGAAACCAAGTAAGCTAAATTTCTATCATATAGAATCTTTTGATTCATCACTAATTAAGTGGAACACCTGGCGCATTAAATTTCAAGCGTGTTTACAAATTTCAAACACTGAAGATAGTAAATTAAAAGTTGCATTGTTGATTAGCAACCTAAATGGAGAGGCATTAGAAACTTTAATTAATATATGTAAGCCTAAAGCTCCTTTCGATTTTGATGTTGATGAATTACTCAAAAAATTAGACGAAAATTTCAAGGACGTGTCATTTACAATATCTGAAAGGTGTAAATTTTTCAAAATGACCCAGGACTCAGATAACCTCAATTCTTATGCTCTGAATTTGAAACAACAGGCAGAGAAGTGCTAATTTCCTGCTGATTTTTATGAAGAAGCTTTAATTACGTCATTCGTCATGAACATTAAAAGCTCAGATGTACGCACCGTCTTATTACAAAAAGATTGCAAAACGTTTAATGAATCTGTAGAATTGGCTAAAACTCTGATGGGAGCTTTAGAAATATCAAAATCACAAACTACGGTTTCAGATGTAAACAAAATTTCTGAAAAGAAACGTTGGAGTACAAACGGTCAGAAAAATTTCCCTCAAACATGTACAAAAAATACTACTAAAAATAAAAACAAATTTCAATGCAGAAACTGCGGTTCTACACATGGAATAAACGAAAAGAGTGTTATTTTTGCAAAAAATTAAACCGTTTCGCAAAAAATTGCCGAAGTAAAGCTTTGAAAGATAAGGATGCCAGTCATCACATTACAGATATTTGTAATATCAACTCAAATAACCAGACAGAAAGAATCAGACTTTTGGTAAACATAAATGGTCAAACTGAACCTACAGAATTTGAACTAGATTGTGGTTCAAAATACACAATATTATCAAAACATTCTTGGATTGCCTGTAATAAATTTCCGCTTGAAAATTCAAATGTAATATTACATAGCTATTCAGGGCATAAAATCAAAGTTTTGGGAGAAGCTATAGTGGAGGCTACTTGGAGAGGTGTAACTAAGAAATTACCAATTGTTGTAGCAAAAGCACCTAATGGGAAGAATTTATTAGGGTTGAATTGGAACAAGCCTCTGTTAAATTTACACTTAGACAAATTAAACTGCTTTTCTCTCTCAGAAGAACAGAAAACAGAAATGAATATGCCTCGGAATGATGCAAAACTTCAACAGATATTAAATAAGTTCCCAAAGATTTTTCAAGATGGTATTGGTCACTGCAAAGACATGCAAGTAAAACTTAGACTGAAAGAAAACTTAACTCCAGTTTTTTGTCGTGCCAGATTGGTTCCATTCGCCTTACGCGAATCACTAAAATGTGAACTCAATAGATTGGAAGCTCTGGGCATAGTAAAGTCCATTAGATATTCAGAGTATGCTGCACCTATTGTTGTGGTTAGGAAACCAAACAATAAAATTCGCATATGTGCAGATTTTTCAACCGGATTGAACGAGAGGCTAGAAGTTTATCAATACCCACTTCCAGTAATTGAAGAACTTTTCACCAAAGTCAATGGAGCTGAGGTATTCTCAAAATTAGACATATCAGAAGCATACTACTCACTTCCACTAGATGAAGAAACAAAAAAATTACTTGTAATCAATACTCCTTTTGGACTTTATAGTTTCCAGCGCCTACCCTTTGGAATAAATTCAGGTCCAATGATTTACCAAGAGAAAATGGAAATCATTTTACAAGGAATAGACGGTGTCGCTTGTCTGATGGATGACATAATAATATCAGGAAATGAACAACAACACCTTGAGAGGCTTCATTTAGTGCTCGAGAGACTTCAAAATGCAGGTCTAAGACTAAACAAATCCAAGTGCAAATTTTTAAGGACTAGAGTGGAATACTTAGGCTACATTATAGAGAAATCAGGTCTCCGCCCTTCACCAAATAAAATAAAAGCTCTACAACAAATGCCTGAACCAACTAATGTAAAAGAAGTAGAAGCCTTTATAGGTATGATTAATTACTACGGAAAATTTATAAAAAACTTCAGTGACATCTGTGCACCCTTAAACCGGCTGAGAAAAAAAGATACACCCTTTATATGGGACCCATCCTGCCAAGAAGCTTTTAAAACATTAACAACAGCATTAACAGAAGACAGCATTCTTACACATTATGATCCAAAATTGCCTTTGGTTTTGGCAGCGGATGCAAGCTCGAGAGGAGTGGGAATAAGTCTTTTACACCGATTCCCAGACGGAACTGAACGACCAATTATGTACGGGTCCTGTTATGTCCTTATTTAAATAATAAGTACTGATGTAAGGTTATTGAAATTAATATAAGCGCACAAGTAATGTTAACACTTCGTATATTCATATAGAACTGTAAGAACAACTATTGTAGGTTACAATCATATGATAATAGATCGATTCTCCTTTGCTACGGGCATAATCGATACATAACAATCTCCCGCACTATTTAAGGTATTTAAATAAATTTGAATTCGATGATAATGAATTAAGATGTTAAATCATAATCCTGTAATCTGGTTGGCAATCTTCGCACTCTCGCTGATCTCCTAAGGATTGGCTGCAGTTCTCGGTGGCCGCTGATTTGTTCTTGAGGCTCCGGCAAGGTCTGTGGTGGTTCTGGCCTTTGCTCATTTGGTGGATCTCCTTCCTGTTGAGGTAGCGTAATGATGCTTAGAAGCGAGAGGTCGAAAGTTGTATTCTTCTTAGGTATGGATACCTTATATAATTGGTTAATAGCGTCGCAATTGTCACCGTTTAAAAGTTCTAATTTTAGTTTTGAAAGCAGCTGGTCACGTGCGGTTTCGTCGGCAAGAGTTACATAGTTTAGAGATAAATTTGATATTTGGTATATTGTTTCATTTGAAATTAAAGAGACCTCTTCTTCTATGTATTTTTCGTCTTGGGAAATGTCATCTTCAATTGAGGCTCTTGAAAGGAAATCTGCATTTAAATTCTCTTCTGCCTTTCTATGACGAATTTGATAATCAAAATTAGTGAGCCAAGATGCATAACGTAGAAGTCTGGAGGAAGTCATGGCTGGTAATTTTGTGTTTTCATGGAGTATGTGGGCTAGCGGACGGTTGTCTGTAAAGAGCGTGAACTTTTTTCCATATATGTAGTAATAGAATTTCTTGAGGGAAAATATAATTGATAAGGCTTCTCTGTCTAATTGGCTGTAGTTCATTTCAGCTTTCGTTAATGAGCGCGATGCGAAGGCAATTGGTTTTTCCTCGTTGTTAATGGTGTGGGACAGCACTCCTGCTATTCCTGTAGGTGAAGCATCACAAGCTACCGTTAGTGGGTAGTTTGGATTGAATGGTGTTAGCACTCTATCACTAGCAATTTCCTTTTTTAGTTTCACAAAAGCTTTTTCGCAGTCTGGCTAATTGTTTCATCTTGACAATTCCTATGTGAGTATGGTGGAGTTCTTTGAGGACTGGGGCTTGCAATGAAGTTGGAATGACGATTCTCTGATCCTTGAATATAACCCCGTTTTGAAGATGGTAAATCATAATCCTGTAATCTGGTTGGCAATCTTCGCACTCTCGCTGATCTCCTAAGGATTGGCTGCAGTTCTCGGTGGCCGCTGATTTGTTCTTGAGGATGGGATCTTATGTTTGTATTACGTAGTTCAGTATTTAATTTTAATTTTTTAAAGCTTGATTTGTTCAACAGAGTTTGTCCTGCTCCCGAATCAACTTCAAACTGTTGAGTTTTGTTATTTATTTGTACTTGGACAAAGTATTTTTCTGTACCTTCTTCTAACGTTTTATTCTGAATGTTTACTATGTCATATACGTTGTATTGATCTTGAAAAGATAAATCTTCACCATCTATTGTATTTACAGTTTTCTTTTCAGACATGAGCTTCTTTAAGCAAATTTTTTCAATATGGCCTGACTTTTCACAAAATTTGCATTTTAGATTCTCAGGTTCAATCCTGCATTGATTCGCAGTATGTTTTGACTTACCACATTTTAAGCAAAGACCATTTATTCCAAGGTTTTCAAGATTGAGTCGTGATTTTGAAAGGTTCCTTGGTGGAGCATTTTTGATATTTATATTGGTCGAATTTTTGTTATGCCTTGATTGAGAATTAGAATTGGTTTGATGCTTACCCTGTGATCCTGAAACCCTATTCACATTAGTTCAAATATTTTCGGTAGAGCTATTGTTGAATTGTTGATTTGCAATTACAAATGCTTCTAGGGTTTGTGCTTTTAAAACTGCTTCTGAAAATGTTGTGGAATTATCAAGCAATAATTGATGGCGAATTTCCTGATTTGAAATGCCTCTAATAAATTGAGAATATAAGAAAAGATCAGATACAGATTTTTTACATTCGCATTTAAATTGACAATTTGGAATGAATCTTTGTAAATGGTTTACAAAATCTCGGATAGACTGATGAGGTTCTTGTTTTTGTGACAAGAATTTGTGTCGTTCGAGGAGTACATTCTTCTTTACAGTTAACTGTTCTTCAAGTGTTTGAATTATTTGATCAAAGTTCAATGCTGTTAACTCCTTTGGTGCAATATTTAATTTGAGTAACTCAAAAATCTCAGGGTCTAAACTGTTTAAAAGAATATTTTTCGCAACTGATTTATTTGACTCAAGGCCTTTCATAGCAAGAAAAATATTGAATCTTTCGATGTATTGTTGAAATGATTCTCTATTTTTATCGAAATTATCAAACTTACTCACAGAACTTGGTGATTGAGAAGAATTAGATGAAATTTGTTCCATCATCATTCTGAAGTTCTGTTGTTGCATTTCTAGAAACTGTTTGAACTGATTAGCATCCATTATGATTTAGATGACAAACTTACTTGGAAGCTAAAAAAGTCTTGAAAACAAAACTAATGGAACAATAACGTAACTTGAAAAAATGAAGAAAAAACTAGCGGATAGGTTAGACCCGTTTGTAACGTACACTAAAACAAAATTAAATGAAACAATGTTCACCTCGTCGCCAATCTGTTATGTCCTTATTTAAATAATAAGTACTGATGTAAGGTTATTGAAATTAATATAAGCGCACATGTAATGTTAACACTTCGTATATTCATATAGAACTGTAAGAACAACTATTGTAGGTTACAATCATATGATAATAGATCGATTCTCCTTTGCTACGGGCATAATCGATACATAACAGGTCCAAAACGCTAAATTCTGCTGAACAAAACTACTCACAGATAGAAAGAGAGGGACTTGCCATTATATATGGAATAAAAAAATTTCACAAATTATGGGGTCGGAATTTCATATTACAAACAGATTGTCGCCCTCTAATGCACATTCTGCGTTCCAAGAAAGGAATACCACAAACTGCAGCAAACAGACTCCAAAGGTGGAGCTTCTTACTTATGAATTATACATTCACTGTGGAATATGTACCCACGGCAAAATTTGGTAAAGTTGATGGACTAAGCCGCCTGCCTATTACTCAAGTAGAACAGACGGACTTTGCTTTTGAGGAAGTTGTCTCAAAAATATTTGACGAAAATATTAACTCCCTACCAATTCAAAGCAAAGACATTGCAAGGGAAACCTCAAAGGACCCTCTCCTTCTGAAAGTTCATAACTTTATACTAACTGGATGGCCTGGAAAATGCGATGAACATCTTCTACCTTACTTCAGAAAAAGACAAGAATTAACTACACATGATGGATGTATACTCTGGGGAATTCGAGTCATCATTCCCCCAACACTCAGAAAACAACTAATTTCTTCACTTCGCGAAACCCACATCGGGATTGTAAGGACTAAAGTATTGGCCCGAGGTAAGTTGTGGTGGCCAAAGTTAGACCAAGACATTGAAGAAAAGATTAAGTCCTGCGAAATATGCAATAAATATGCCAACCAGGAACCTACTGAATGCATACCATGGCCAGCATCTGGACACCCTTGGGACCGAATTCATCTGGACTTTGCTGGCCCCTTTAAGGGGAAAATGTTATTGCTTGTGGTAGATGCTTTTTCTAAATGGATAGAGGCATTTTTAGTCAATGACATGACTGCTAAAAAAACAATTTACTTAATAAAATCACAGCTGCTGACTCGGTATGGCCTTCCTAGGACTATAGTCACAGACAATCAAACTACATTCACATCGTCAGAGTTCAAACAATTCTGCGATAACTTTGGAATTAAACATATATTGACTCCAAGCTATCACCCTCAATCTAACGGGCAGGTTGAGAGATATGTACAGACAACCAAACAGAATCTTCGGAAATTAATGGAAACTGGAAAAGACATAAGCCAGGAATTATGCAACTTCTTGTTCCAATTTCGTTCTACCCCTGTTGCTTCAGGAATAAGTCCAGCTGAGCTGTTTTTGCGTCGACAACTCCGAACAAAATTAGACGTTTTGAATCCACTCAAAACACACACACCACCAAAATACACAGCACCTTCAAAGAAATTCTTCACAGGAAGACAACCAGTTTGGGTGAGAGAAGGGACAGGGACAACTTGGAAGAAGGGACGTATCAACCAAAGTTGTGGGAGGAACACACACATTTTGGAGTCTGGCGAGAGAAAGCACAACTCCCAGCTGAGGCCCTTCATGACTCCGAAATTGCTGTCCCCCAATCCAGAAAAAACAAGTCCTCAAACTTCATCGGGTGGTTCTCCACCAAACTTCAAGACACCCTGGTCTGAGGAATCTCAGCCAGCCACCACCACAAGACCAAGGAGAGACCGCAGGCCACCCAAGAGGCTTACCTACTCACTATTTTAGAGGGGAAGAGTGATGTGTCTGAGACACATTGGCAACACTGATATCTGGACAACACTGGGAGATAGGAAAACCTGTTGTAACCTACCACAGAATGATCATTACAGTGTTAGGAATCAATTGTTTGTAGTTCAATTATTTTGTATTAATGTACTTTAAAGTTTTAATAAATAGTTACATGTTTGAGAATTGAAGTGTTCTTTTATCAAATACTAAAATACACGAAACCTTTAATTATCTACTATAATGGATTCTCCATAGAACATAAAAAACTATCTAGCTCGTGCCCCCGTGCCTTCCCCTAAATCTTTCCCATATGTAATATTAGTAGGAAAAGTAGATTAGATTTGCTTTAATTATGTACTATAATGGATGGACGTGCCCCCGTGCTCCCCAAAATACGCCCTTGCTGTAGCCTATGTGTTATTCCGATGTATAGCCTATGTTACTGTAAAGTTTCATCCAAATCCGCTCAGCAGTTTTTGCGTGAACGAGAGACAAACATACAATAAACAAGCTTTCACATTTATAATATTAGTAGGATTACAATAGTTTCACTCATGTTCTTTCTATTACTTTAACAACTATTATCATGTGATTTGCCTTTAATTATGAACTATAATGGATTCTCCACAGTACCTAAAAAACTGTCTCGGGAGGTGTAATTAGGGCATAATTGTATAGGACACGTGCCCCCCCCCTAAATACGCCCTTGCTGTAGCCTATGTGTTATTCTGATGTATATCCTATATTACTGTAAAGTTTCATCCAAATCCGTTCAGTAGTTTTTGCTGGAAAGAGAGACAAACATGCAAACTTTCGCATTTACATATAATACTTATTTTCACATTTTCGCCACCTACAACCATCCTCTTCCACCCACCGCGACCAAAGTCCCTTCTACCACCTGCAGACCAAGGGGTATTTATCACCCCAAAGGGAAGTTGGTTGGGATTGGTAGTGTATGTATTTACGTACTAAAAAAGCATTTTATAATATATAATAGATTAGATTTTTTATATATGTTATTTTGGAAGTTATAAATATTATCTTTGGAAGGGCAAAAATTTAAGTAGCTTTTAAATACAAGTAACCCTATTTATTGGCTAAAATAACTTACTACACTTAATTGCATAGGGAACTTTCTAGTCCCATCCAGACTTTACTTCTAGATTCTAAGAATTGTCTAAACTGTTGTTCTCATATTGGCGATCTTATTGTTGCCGCTAGATGCCACTACTGCCTCTATAATAATTAATTGCAAATAAACAGTATTACGTTTTGATTTGTCGTTTTAGCATTTTATGTGTATGGCATAGAGACCACTGTGATAGGTCCAATGCAGCTAAAAAGGTGTTTTAAGTGGAATGCCTTTGAATTTAAGTCAACTGTCTTTGAAACAAGACAGACCAACAGACCTACAAAAAAGTTTTGTCTAATTTTCTACTGTGAGTCAGGGTAATGAAGGTGCCAGCAAAATTCTTATATTCCTTAGTTTGTTTGTAGCACATTCTCTGCCCTGATTTGCCTTCGCTCAAAAAGAAAAGCACGGTATCTGTTCCGCAGGATGTCGCTTTGAGTTGAGTTACAATAAGTTTTAACTGTTTATTCGTTGCATTTTTAAGATTTTCCATAAATACGAGGTATCGGGAGCTTGAAAAAGATAATGCAATTATGGGTAATGAGTAGATTTGGATATTCTTTCATCAAGAAATAAAAGTTTTAACTAAGATTTCGAAGTATAGATGATATAAATTTGTTTAAGCGTTCATTTCTAGATGGAAAAATTACTGAAGTATGCACATTTCCCATAATTACATTCTCTTTTCCATTCTAAAACTCATGATAATTTTTATTTTTGGAAAATATTAAAAGGGAAACATGAAAAGGGAAAAAATAAAAAAATTAGTTTATTGTTTGTAAACCATTTTTAATTTATTATTTCACTAGCAGACCCGGCCACGCGTTGCTGTGGCTAAGGTTTTTGTTATATTACCTTGTAGTAAACTATTTAAGAGGATTGGTAGGAGAACATCAGTCATGGGGACCACCATGCTTTTTTACATAGATGCCATTTGTAAAAAAATATGGCGACCTCCATAACAGATTTTCTACTACCGTAACCCCTTAATACAATGAAATTATTATTTACGAACGAAGACAGAAACGTTAAAGCTGGTATAAAAATCCACTGGATTTGGATTTGAAGGGAAAGGACTTTGAGCACGATTGATTACAATTTTCGTACAGTTGATATTAAGCAAAATTTAAAAATTTATTATTATTTTTATTTAAGTTTGTAACAAATGAGTATATTACTAAGTTGTTAGTAAATAACATGTGGCACTTAAACTTATGAATGAGGTAGGTAGGGCAGATAGTCTTAAATCTTTAGCAATAATATTTATTATTTTGAATTATAAATACTTTTAATTTCAATTTAATTTAGCACTAATCGGTGATCAATATTTTTGGTTAACCTATCTTTAGCTAACACAAATAGATTCGACGGTTTCCCTACACGTGAACATGCAACATATAGATGCCCATGAGAAAAACATGGATATTATACAATTATACAATTTGAATGCGTGGCAACAGGACCACTTTTCCTTTAAACTTCCCAGTTAAAATGGTTGCTTCAAGAATTTTTCCGGTGATTTTTTGATGACCAAACGCGTACCGTTGCACAATTGAGGTGGATTCAAATTACGTAGGAGAATAATAGGGGAACCAAATCTTTAATCGAAAATTATGTGGTGGCATTCCAGGTATATCTCTTTCTATACAAATTTGGAAGCAAGAATTAAATTTGCGTATCTTACGCAAAAATGATTTTGAATCATCTGAATCGCCAGCAAGAAGGGATAATAAACGTTCCGGCGGTGTGGGTAGAGGTGACAGCACAACTTTTCCTGATGCGCAGCACATGCCTTGGTGTTTCATTCCGAAATTTCAATGCCTGACAATATTGACATACTTTATCCATTGCACCGAGAACAATTTTTGAATGCGCAGAGTAGTTAATATCTGGTGCATATTCGAAAGCAAGACGAACAAATGATGTACGTGTTAATGAGCGGCTGGTCCGCTGTCTCTGTCGCTCTTGTACTTGTGCTGTAGCTATGTTTCGTTCTCGTGCCGCTCTGTCGCAATAGCCTGTCGCAGACGTTCGTCACGTTGTTCTTAACATTCTTGTGCACGACCCTCTGCTGTCCTGATTCTTTGAGCTGCATTTCTTGTTGCGATTTGTTCTGCTGACTGATGAGCTCTTTCAACACGTCTGCGTCGTGCCTCTCTGTTCCTCGCGTTGTTGAGGTTAGATTTTTTCGGTGGCATTTGACTGAAAATAACAATTTAAACGTTTAAATGTTAGAAAAAAACCCTGAAAAACATGCTATTATAGCACATTGAAATGAGAAGTGCAAAATAATTTATAATAGAGATTAAATAAAAATAATTAAATAAAAAACAGTTTAATACAAAAAAAATCAACTACTGAAATAACCCCATCTTGAAGAATAGAAAATCATGCGTATCTACTTAAAACATTACAGAGTTGTTAGAAAAAGTTAACGTTTCTTAATATTAAACCTTGGTGAAGCAGTCGTGTGCCATGCATAGATCACAAAAGAAGGAAGCCATGTGTCTATTGATAGGCACCCGACTACTTTACCTAGTTTTAATATTAAGAAACGTTAACTTTTTCTAACAACTCTCTGATGTTTTAAGTAGATACATATGATTTTCTATTCCTCAAGATGGGGTTATTTCAGTAGTCGGGTTTTTTTTTTATTAAAATATTTTTTATTTAAATTGTTTTTCCTTGTAGAAGAAATTTATATTTGAATCGCTCACTAATAAATTATGGGTTAAAGTACGGTTATATAACCTCTTAAGTTTTTTAAGTGATTTTTAACATCATGATCATATGACAACGAAACGAAATAAAAAGTCGATTGTACTTAATATATAATAAAAATAAAAACTATAAATTAAGATGTAAGCTATCCTATCTTTCAAGTTGGATCAAACCGCACACGGTGTGCAAATTTATTAAAATCGATTAAGTAGTTTAGGAGTAAAAAAAAGTAGTAGTAGTAAGTAGTAGAGTAGGAGTAAAAAGTAGAAAGGACAAACAACGTGACACGTAATTTATATATATTAAGATTTTGTTTACTAAATATTATTGGCTGAAGTTAATATTAATATCGTTTATAGTTGAAATCAAAGTATTAATATGTTCAAATCAATAAATCTGCGCATAATCATCAAACAGACAATTATTCTCGGAATTGGGTTTTTTAATTCGATTTAATTAAGAAATTAAGATACAGAATACGTGTTTATGTTAATATATTTATCGGTCATTTACATAACATAACTAAAAATTTACTGGAAGTGGAATTATTAACTACGCAAGATCCTAATTGAAGAAGTGGTGGTATATTTCATGGAATCGAGTTATTGATCCCAAGGTTCCAGCCCTGCGCCTGGAGAACTGTGGAGTCTGACGAATTCTCCAGGATCCTCCTCTTCTCCTCCAGCACTCATCCAGGCAGGACCTCTTGCTCTGTAAGGCTTCTGCAACTATCAGATAGATAGTTATCTCTTTCTTCTTGATGTTTTTCATCTCGATGTTCTTTTATTTTTTAGTTATTGCTTTCTCATAATGACTTGATATTATGCCTCCTTAAATATTAATTTTTAAATAATTTTATTGTTTTCACAAAATAACTTAGTAAAGAACACAGTCATTATTTTACAGATTAGAAGCGAATAGAGCTATCTTACAGCATAATCTTTATTTGTTTTTTCAAGAATTCATTTATTAAAACCAGATATTGGCAAATAAAGAATAAAATCAAGTGAATTAAACTGATTAAAAGATATTCTTAAATTTTGTGTTTCAATATTTACCTCACCTCAGTATCCTTTATCATATCAACTTTTTAAACATCAATTATTATCTTTAAAAAATAATTAAATCTACAAAATATTTTTCAACCTACTTTTTTTTCAGTATTAATTACTAAATAACTGATTTTTTTTCTACAATAATTATTAAATGTTTTTGTATCATCACACCTAAGTATAAGCTACTATTGCATGAACTAAATGGACTAGTTTGCTAACATTTTCATTTTAACCACATTCAATTATATAGTTTTATTTCATAAGTAGTAGTTGTTAGCATTGACAGCTGATTTTAATTTTTTTCTCTATGAAATAATAAACATATTAATATGTTAACTTGTGTGAAAAAAGGGTATCTGTTCCGCAGGTTGTCGCTTCGGGTAGTTGCAATAAGTTCTAACTATTTATTCGTTTCAGTTTTAATATTTATAAAAAAAACAAGTTATCGTGAGCTTTAGAAAAAATAGATTGTAATTATGGGTAATGTGCAGATATCGGTAAGAAATAAAAGTTTCAAGTAAAATTTTGAAGTTTACTAGTATATCAAATAATTATAAATGGAAAAAGGAAATTAATGGAATTGGAATAAGAATAAAAGTTATATTAATGAATTATATTTTGTTGATTAATAGAAACCACTTTTCAGACTGTATGCATTATTATTTATGAGTTAGAATCAGGGCTGTACCTAGGCGGTGGCGAAAAGGGGACCGACCAGGCGCGAAATACCTACCTGGTGGGGAGGGGGAGCAAAATCAGACATGAAAAATAACTTTTTTAGATTAATGCATTTAGTTACTCATTCCATGACAAAATTGGCATTTAAAAAAGCTAAATTCTTGGATCAAAAAGCTTCAAACCTGCAATTTTTCACCTTAATTTGGTAAAATTTCCGGAATAGGACCCCCGGACCCCCGTTTTCATTGGGGGTATGGAATGGAGAGGGGAGGGGCGCAAATTTTAAACCCTCCAAGGGTGTAGCCATAACCAGTTATGATCCTGGTCAAAATAAAAAGTTTTGGAGTTCTATAACATTCTCGCCGAGTAGTTCACTCTAAAATCCAGTACGATAGCAAACCGAAGCTCCTTTTATAGGGAAATAGCTTGCATTGCAGTGGCAAATAAACAAAACAATTTTAGAAATATCTCAATGGTTTCTAAAAATTAAGAGGATGTGCTCCTATTTCAATAATCATGTCAGTCTCTTTAGGAAAATTGTGTATGAAGTTGCGGTAAACAAGGGAGGCTGTTTTGGATCTGCAATGGTTTTACAAATTGTACTATAACTGCTAACTGGTTAGACCTAATCCAGCGTTTTAAATAATTCAGTTTTGGCTATGAAATGTACTATTTTCGAAATATTTTTTACCAACAAGCTAAGGTTTCCTCCAAGAAATCGGTTGTCGGCTATTTTCCTGATATCAAATAGTTTCAAATCTTCAATAATTAATAAATAATAATTCAAATTTTTACAATAAACTGAATGTTCAACCTGAATATTTTGTCAAATAAGGGTGTGGTTCAAAATGGCCGTTTAATGCCAAAGTGAGGAAAGGAACCGGTAAGCGGAGATAGGATATAGGAGCCAACCAAGCAATAGTTTATAAATAATTATACCATTTTGCGATAAGAATTTGACAGCTTATAGAATTTATTATCGCATAAAGTATATGCATAAATGTAAAAGAAAATATCAAAAGAAACTGTAAATTGAAAGGCGCATGAGCGGTGAAAAATGATGTATTGAACTTATCACTCTCACCCCGAGCGCACCAATGCTGCTCTGTATTGAATGTAATAGCTAACTTAATACATACTGCTACTACACAAATATTCCCTTTGTAAGTTTGTGTGTACCTACATAAACTCCTAACGGGTCCTTTTCAATCCTAGAAGTCAACGTAATTTACTTTTGTAATAAAGATAACGCAGATAGAAAACCAACACACATAAAATCTAAAATGAGTTAGAGGTAATTATTAACGGGATTAATGCTTACTATTACATTAGAAAAGAACTATTACGTAAACCAGGCTCCTTTTTGAATATTTCAAATAAATGAATAAATAAAAAATAATATAAATAGAAGGTGACATTTTTATTGCATGAAAATCATCTGAATTGCTTAATAAATTCAGTAGAACAAATTGCAATATTGCCCTATCGTGGAATAAAATTAGGCATGTGATAACAAGATAAAAAACTTATTAGAAAAGTTTGAATTGAATTTATTCAACTTCTTCGACCAGGGAACATGGAGGTGAATTTATTCAACATCTCTTCAATTAACGTTGATTCCATTCATGCAGAGTACTGTCAATTTGAACATATTTATTTACGCAATAAAAACGTTTTTTCTCCTACTTCTTTTTTTGGGAGCGGGGTTGCTCAGCGGTAGACTGCTAAGTTGCTATGCTGAGGATTCTGGGTTCGAATCCAGCTGTTGCAGATAATTGAATTAATCCATTAACAGCCGGATGTGGATCCTTTGGGATCTACAGACGTTCTTGGGGCTCACCCAGCTTCTATACAGTGGTTACCCATAATAGGGGGAAAGCACAGCGATTGAGCGTAAACTCGGATAAATCACCTCCCTGCACAATCGTTTTCTTAATTTCTACCAAGTACTGAACCCAATACTATTCAAAGTTCGTAGGAGGACAGGTTTTTATTTGTCTCTAGATGTTAGTGCTACCAGCCAACAGCATCATACGTCTCGGTCTCTCAGCAAGTTTTCTATTTCGCTAGCACTTTTTTAGCGTCTTCTCGCGATGCCTTCGATGTGGCCCTAGTATCCTATCGGGGAGAAACAAATGGGTTCGCGGTTGGGATCTTCAATTTGATTCTTCTTGTTTTTTTTTTTAAATTGGAGCAATTACGTTGATTGCCTAATCTTCTGGTATTCTTTTCCCATGGCAATTAATTTGGAAGATGTTTTGTATGTTCACTTTGACCATTCTCTTCTACTTAATGAATTCTGAGGCCTCACGACCTTCCTATATTCCTAGTTTTTAGTTAAGATAAGATTACTGCGGTTTTATTGCTAGGTCATCCTCACTGCTTCTACCCATGTAGAACTTTTCTCACTTCTTTTTCAAAGTGACACTCAGAAACTTTTTCTCTTCTATAACCTCTAGGATTCTCTAATCGGAGCGTTGAAACTGCGTTTTGACTAGAGAAACCTTTTTTTAAACTTCACCCTTATTGTCCAAAGTTCTGACCAAATGAAAATATGTTGGAGATAAGTCTGGCGAATAAGTTGGATGTGGGAGAACCCCGTAACTCACCTCGTTTATATTGGTCAATGTCTGTCGAGAAACATGAGGTCTGGCGTTGTCGAGTGACATACATGATTATAGGTCTCTTCCAATGAACACAACACTCTTCCCGAACGCGGTGGTAATGTTTCTTGTATCTAGGGCTGTGGAGTGTCCAAGTTTAAACTCATAAAAAAAATTAAACGAGAATTGCGTATTTCCATGGCCATATTTGATGGCATGCTAAACAGTGTTCGTTCAATTACATTGATAGTAAATGTTATCAAATAAGAAATAATTAATAACAGTCCATTACAATCTGTAAACATAAACATAGTATATAACAGTAGTCCAATAATTATACTTTGAATTTTAGAAATAATGAAAACAGACATTTCATATGAAACGAACCAGTATATAACACTAACCATTGGTTTATTGACTGGGTCATAGTTTGAACTTTGTTATTGACTAGACTAGTTGAAAAAACTGTGTTAATTTACTCCTCTTTCTATCCTATTGGCGCAATTAATCACTAATTATTCTATGAAAAAAAATAAAATTGATTTTTTTTTTACTTACTACCTTTTCCATGCCAACGTCTCAATTATATTCCAGTTATGTCGAGGTGCCATAATGCTATTCTGTATTATGCGACTTTGGGATTGCAGGTGTTCATTTTTCATGTGAGGCTTGTTTACATGTTTATTTTGTACGTCTAAACTTATGGGATGAAATGCATCACTCACGGACTACCTCTTATATTCAAAAAATAATGTTCATCTACCTCATACACACAAGATCGTTCAAATCAACTTCACCTTGTTAAACTTAAAATGAAATTTACTTAAAGAAGTAGATTTGTCTTTTACTATCTCTAAATTACCACACATTAATTCGAGAAAAGTTGTTTATTATTAATAACAAACCTAAATAGGTCAAAAAAAGGAATTCGTGGAATTGAAGAGTAATTGAGTGGAACTGCAAAGAAATTTTTATTATTGTTAATTTATAATTATTATTTAATTAGAATTTTTTTCCGGTTGGTACTACAGACCTTTTAGATCTTTGGTCGCCTTTACCAGCCTTCTGCAACTCCTGGGCCGCTGATTCTACTACATGAAGCCTCGCTGCATCTTTGTTGACCCTGTATATCCATCTGGTCTTTGGCCTCTCACGTAGTCTCTTGCCAACTATTGTGATATTCATAGTTCTGTAGAGGCGTCATGATAGTTCTGTACATGCCCCGCCCATCTTAACCTTTCTGCTTTCATACCGTGAGATATCGACTGACCAGTTTCCGTGATTGTTGTGTCGTCTGTCAGTCATCTATAATATAACCAATTCCTTATTGATCCTTCTACTCCACGAATTTAGAATATCATCCCATACCACTCCGGTTACCGTGCGGAGAATTTTCCTATCACATCTCTCAATTCTGCTTTTCAGGGTGCCGGTAAGAGCCCAGGTCTCACAGCCGTATATCAGATCCGGCTTTATTACAGCATTATATCACACCCTTAATTTTAAATTTCAAGAGATGCTTCTGGATTGCAAAAAATACTCGAAAAAGCGAAGAATACTCTATTTGCGCTTGTTATACGCTGGCCTATTTCAGTTAATATGCCATTCGTTAAGGTTATTATGGAGCCGAGGTATTTGAAGCTGTCTGTCTACTTTCGGTAGCGATCAACGCAGATGTTGTTGGGGTGGACTTTACGGCGTAGTATCATATACTTTGTTTTTTCTTCGTTTGCTTATAAGCCGATTTGGTCTGATTCTCTCAGCAGCGTTTTAGCGAGTCTCTCGATATCCCTTTTGTTAGTTAGTTCCGAGGACTGTTATATCATCGGCGTATGCAAGAATTTTATGTTCCATTCCGACGTGCACCCCGCCATTCTCTCTTGATGTTGTTCTTATTACGTTTACAAGGGCAATGTTGAACAGTAAAGGTGAGAGTCCAACCCCCTGCCTCAGTTCAGTTCCAACTTCAAAGGCCTCAGTTACATTTCCCTGTATCAGGACTCTACATCGGAGGACATCTGCACGCAGGACACGCCTTAGTCAATCTAACCAATTTTCCTTGAATACCAAGTTCATGATCAGTCATGTTCACCCATAGACAGTTTCTGTCCACGGAATCATGTGCAGCCAGAAATCGACAAATAAGGCGTGTACATCCTGTTCTACTTCCCATCGTATTTCGAGTACATGTTTCAGAATGAGTATCTGGTCTAGCGTACTCCTTCCTCTTCTTAATCCTGCTTGCTGGACGCCTACTATGTTTTCATAATACGGATATGTCCGATTAAGCAATATGTTGGTCATTATCTTGCAGGCGACCAGCAGGAAAATTAATTAGAATTAATGACGAATATTTTTAGAAATATATCATCTTTAGCTAGCAGAATATTTAAAGCAACCCAATTAATACGTTCGCTAGTGCAAGCTGTTTTCAAAATTCTGTTTACAAAGGAATTATTATAATCATTATTCACTTATTCACGGCTGTAATCGAAAATTATGGATTGAAAGATAATGCTTTTTGTAATGTTCACTCAACCTAACTTTGTAAGGTATAAAGGAAATTCAGTTTTGTTCGTTTAGAGTTGTTTAGCTGCACCTAGAATCAAGAGCTGGTAATACAAAAAAACAAACTGAAAAAAAATTAAACTTCGATAAAAAATTGAAAAGAAAAAAGAGAATAGAAAACTGTAATTATAAGGGTGATGCGCATGGGAAAAGCTTTGAAACTGGGTGGTAAGTAAGAATCGTTGGCATCAGAAACGACGTAATTTCTTAATAGCCTCAGATGGATCATTTGGAATCTGAGGACCATCCTTGTGATAACCCAACCCTATAAATTGGGTACCATTAATTGGGGGAAACTCTGGTGGTTGAGCATGGTCTCAGACAAATCACCTCCTTTCAAGACTCTTCATGAGCTTCAGTGGTACAGGTTTTTATTTTTTTTTTTCAGAAACTGCGAGGATTATGATTATAAATAAATAAATGAAAATAACTTGGAAGGCATTGAAAAATGTATGTACTTGGGGGGTCTATAGTAACCCGGCAAAAAAAAATAATAATAAACATTAAATAAAAGCACGGTCAAAGAAAGGAAATCCTAGGTCCTCAGCATTGCTTCTTTGTCCCGGAATTTAAAAATTACAGTTTATTAACAATAATGTTAACGCTCCAACTGGTTTGTATGGAGTGAAAAGTGGACCATAATTCTGAAGAATGATCAAGTCTTCCAATATAAGGTATTGGATAGATTATTCGGCTCGAAAAAGAGCAAGCCCACTGGAATTTTTTGTTCATTACATAGCAAACAATTGTGGAACTTGCTCAACACAATTGTGAACTATTAACTCCCAGTTAACATAATGGATGCGGCACCATTTCTCAGTTAGCTTATCAAGTTAATGACAGAAGCGAACTCGTTATTAAAAAGATAATAAGCGCTGATCCCACTACTATGAAAAAGAAGCTGAAGCAGGCTCTGGTGTATGCCTGGATTGATGGTTGAAAAGTGAGGGATTGGACTTCTGAAAAAAGAAGCCATTAAGTAAAGAATTGGAGGAAGAAATGTCAACAAGAGGTCTCCAAAGGAGGACTGGAAAGGTAGAGGGAAACCATGGAAGGAATTGATATAATAGTAACCATACACTGGGAAACACCGGAAGTCTAAAAGGGCAGACCGAGCTGATGACAAGAGTATTTTGTTAAGAGTGATCTGAAGGCATAAAATTCGACAGTAATCCTTGGATAGAGATGATTTAAAAATGATTGCTGGTGTCAGCATGTAGCCTTTGGATTCACTATGCCTTATTATTATTAGTTGTCAATAGCAGAAAAACTCGCCCTCATAACATCATGCTGCATATTTATGTTAAATTACTATTTCATCCATAAAAAAAAACAAAAGGTTTTCTTTTAGAATGCTTGGTAAAAAAGGAAATCTATAATCTTCAATTAAAATTTTTTAGTATTTTATCCTCCTCAGTTTGACACCAAGTGCCCAGCACCATTATGCTCATTCGTTGTTAAGAGAATGTATCGATGATGATTACTTTCGATATCTGCAAGAATGTAAATTGTTTTCTTATTTTATATATTCAAATCATACTGCATGTATTGTGTCCAAATGCATGGTATGTTAAAACAAGCCTAAAATAACTAAAGTGACAGAATACAATTACAGAACTAATGACTATACATACAGAATATTAATACTTCAGGACATACTTAACATAATATAATAATATATCTAAAAAAAATCATAATATTTCTTTAAAATTTTTTTGTGTGTTTTGATTTGTTTTTTAGGTGCTGATAAAACATTTCAAGATGTAGTACAGAATTATTTCACAGTAGGCTGTTTGCCTTTGTGCATCAGCGCCTACTGCATGCTTCAGGTAACTAAACAAATATATATTATATACTAGTAAGTAATAAATTAACCAATGCCACAGGGTAAATATAAAGGGTATAAATGCCACAGGGTACCGAAAACCTATTTTTAGCATTAATGTATTGACAACCAATAATTTTTTAAAACTTTATCTTGTTATTTGAAATTCAGTTTTCTCAAAAATATAAAATAAAATGTTTTTATCTTAAAGAGAAAAGATTTGTCCTGACCGGGATTCGAACCCGGGTCCTCTGTATCTCTAGCCCGGTACTCTACCAACTAAGCTACCAGGGCTCTTGACCAGGCCAGACGAATCCATTCTCTTCATTGATCCATTATAAAAAAAAATACAAAATATTAAAAAAAATTACCAGGATAAATCTTTCCTCTTCAAAATAAAAATATTAAAATTATTATTTACTTGTCATCATCATTATTGTTTTACTCCGAAAACTGCAAAACAAACAAAATAGCTGACTATCTAGTTACCATATTAATGTTCCACTAGAAAAACTAGCTATTATAAAAATAACTAATAATCAGTCAGAAAATTTTTATATGTTCATCTCATCTTCCTAGAGTAGTTTTAAACTTTACCTGTACACATTATAGTGCTAGTACAAATGGAAAATTTTGAAAAATAAAGAAATAATCTTTACTACTATTATTGAATCATTCTCTTCAATCCTTGCATTTTTTCTTTGTGTGTGTTAATGAATAATAACCATTTTCAGGCATGGCATATGCTGATACAATTCATCTACAGGATCTTTTACTGCCCCTCTTTTCAACTATCCAAATAACAAAAATAACAGGTAAATACTAAATAAAACATATACACATTCATTCACAATATTTGTTGTTCTCTTAGGTTTTGAGCTAAAACTGAACTATAAATTGGAAATAGAATCTTTCATTTTAATTATAGTTAAATAAGTTGAATTAATTCACAATTAATGAATAATTTGTTTCCTTTTTTCTTTTCCAGATAATTCTTTCATCTTTTCAATTTCACAGGAATAATGGCAGAACTACAATTTGAAAACTGTCAAAAACTTCAACAGCAATAAAATCTACATCAATAGAAAATCTAATATTTAAAATCATATTTCACTAAAAGATAATAAGTAACACAAACTGGAACAGCTGCGAACTTATCCAACTGCTAGTTGTACTGCATGCACTGTGCCGTTTAATTCTTTTCATGAAATTCTTATTATCATTTTTGAAATTTGTCATTCACTATTCTCTGATCATAGTGCCATTAGAACTGGAAAAATCAAATTCATGCAAACATCATCGAAAATAAATCTAATTTTTAGAACTATAACCATGCTTAGATATCGGATATAAAAAATTTAAGTCTGACTAAATTTTTTATAGTAGAGCATCATTACAGGACTATTGTCTTTGTTCCGACTTATTATGATTACTAGCCCAGATGGTCTGTAACTGAAGATGAAAGGGCATAACTGAATTGATTCTTACATACAATATTTTGAAAGAACCAATGTGCTATTATCAAATAGCTTTGGAAAAAACTCACTCAAGAAACCATTACCTGCAACATGAAGTGAAGTCGGTCAACGGTGGATTTATCGCATAGTAATGAGATTATGCCATCGTTACTGTCTCAGCAACTGTTGATCATGGTATTCAAGACTGTCATGTTCAAATGTCATTAGAGGAAGTATTGCATTTGACCTCTGAATCAATATTGATTTATGCATTTACAATACTTAAGTTCCATTATTAACCATTATGTAAACAATGGAGTTGACAAAATATTTAAGACTATTAGCTTATGAAGCATAGACAGAGAATTTTTTGTAAGCACTGAAGCTGAATCAAGATATTTCTTCTTGATAACTTTTGAGCATTATTTAGATAAGTTTTATCTTTATTCTTGGGCTTACAAAGATGATTAAAGGAAGATTGTGGGCAAGACTAATTTGGTTATGCGAAGATGGTAAAAGATTAGTTAGCTTTTTGGAACTAATAAGCGGGTATTTACAACATTTTAGAATGTCAAGTTGATTGAAATTGGTCTGTATAGTGATTATAGATAATCACAATGCTGAAACGATTGACGATCATTTGCAGGATTATATCAAGAAGCAGATATAAGCATAATATCAAGAACAACCTAGCTAGTATGGGATTCGATGTTCAGTGGGTACTAAGAGGAGGGATGGAGGTATGCAGACAATACTATTTATCAAGTAACAGCATAATATCTCATGGAGCTAATTAGATAGAAAAACTTTGAAGGATGAATATTAATTCAAAAATTGAGGCAGGGCATGGGAAATCATAAGCCAATAATAATTAAATAAACTCACATTGTAAAGTGGTGATTGGAGATTATTGTTGTTTATAGCATAAAAATCATATTCGATTTTCTGGGTGACTGTAATACTTCCTCAGTTTTTTGCCTTTTGAATGTTGGATGTCAAAAAAAAAAATCAGGGAAAAACTCGAGAAGTTTCTTATTTTCTAAATAAAAAATGTAATTAATAAGTTTAGGATAATTAGACATAAGATAGGTTAAGTTAATGTTAAGAAAGATGAGACAAAAGTGACTCCTTGCACTATCAACGAAGGTTAAGTTCTTTTTTTTTTAATACCTCATAAAAATGTATTTATGTTTATGCATTCTTATAAACACATATTTATGGGGTAACTAAGGATATCTGATTGGTAATTAATTTCTGTTTGACAATTAGATATCCTAAAACAAAAATACAAACAGAAATTGGTAGTTCTAACATCTAACTACAATGAAACATCTAGAGATAAATAAAATACTGCATTTTTAACATCATTTTGTGATAAAACTGATTTATGATGCATAAGAATGCATTATTTATCTTGCTCATGCCAATGGCTGGGCATTTTAACAAAAGCATTATGTATGAATTGTTCAATTCACCAAAAGGTCAAATAATTGTTCCTTAACTTAAAAGTTGGTTCAGATCTTTACAAATAGTAAAGTGTTTACTTTTGAAAGGCTGGCCTTATTCTTTGAAGTAATTGAATCAACAAAGCATTCAGGACATGCAATCATTAATAAAATTTTATTTTATTTTACCCCCAAATATTTTTTTTAATAATGCTTGCATATTCTCATCATGTTGACAATTATTACCTGGGAACAAATATAAGGTGATAACTTGATGACCAGTGTCTTAATTATTTCACAAAAGATAGAGTCCACGCTTAAGATCATTGAAAAATTGGGCAGTGGGTTTACTTCGAATACTTATGGGCTCTTTTCGAAGTAGCCCAGTCCATTGCATCAAAGTACAAGAAAAATAGTAAAAACAAAAATGGTAATACGGTAATACCTTACCATAAGTAGATCTATTTCTTGTCAATCCCAAAATACATCAGATGTCAACAGCAATTTAAAAAAAAAAAGAAAGAAAATCATTGTTAAGATCTAAAGGTGATATTAGATTTTCTTCCGCACCACCCTGTTTATTTGCTAATGACATGATTGAAGTATTTAGGGTCAATCACCCATCAAATCTGTAGGTAACATCACAAAATGCATGAAACTAATCTTTAAAACATAGATCCCATCAATTCGATTTCAGTATCACTTCTGTAGTAGAAAACCTGTAAGCATATGCCAAATAATTTTGTCAGAATGAGAGGAAATAATTTTAAGGATCTAAGGGATGCAGCGAGGAAGGCTATGAGCACTTTTACTAACTGAAAGAAGAAAAGAGCATCATTTAAGTTATAAATAAATAAATATATATATATATATATATATATATATATATATATATATATTTATATATTTAAATATATATATATTTATATATTTAAATATATATATATTATTTGGAAGTTGTAAAATTCAAATCAATTGTATTTCTGAATGACATTTGTAACTTTCTTAAGTGCTAACGATGCAAAGTTTTAAATAGTTAATCAAATTTTCTCTAGTAGAATATAGATAAGGAATGAATTGGTTATGTCTAATTATTATTATACAGTCAACAAAAATACATCCAAATGATTTTTCAATATGTATCAATCATTAAAAAAATTAATTAAATGAGATTAGAATAGTTTTGAATGAAATTTTAATAGGAAGTTGTACATTAGTGGTGTCAATGTACCATTAATTTGAAGCTGTCATTAAAAGTTCAATCAAAATTTATATTGGTTAGTGAAATCTGATAGTCTTATGGAAGCTGGCTTGCTTTTTAACCGCTTTTGTGTCGGTGTTGTGTTGTGTAACCAAAAAAAATAAAATTTAAAGAAATTCAGTTGTTTTTATTGAATTCCATTTTCCTTATTATGATTGTGACAGAGTATAAGAGTGGGAAGACTGGAAACTAGAGTCTGGAGAACAAGAGATTCATCTTTTGTTTAGAACCAATGCCCTGCTATGGCTAATTAAGTTACAATTTCAAGAAATAATTGATTCCCCATTTCCAGATCAGATTATTTATTCCTCAAGCCTTTTTTCTCCAATGGCTCACCACTCTTTTATAAAGTGGATATCCGTAACTGGGGCAAAACTGGAAGTTGGGAGAATGGTCTTTACCTCATAAGCAGTTTTTTGGCTTAGAAAAAGTAAAGTCTTTACTACCATGTGCTTTACTCTGATTCAAGGCATTTAATTAAATGAGGATCATGGCAAAGATATGGAAACAGGAGATGGATTAAACTATGTAGTCAACCAACCAAGTTTATTTTATATAAGACTCATATTTGCCCAGTTGCTACATATGGAAGTGAGACTTCTGAGACAGAAGCTTACAAAGACATCTGTGAAACGAATAGATAAATTTTAAAAGAAAATTCTAAAGGGGATATTCAGGACCTATACTGAAGGAAAAAGTTGTCGACCTAAAATCAAAAAAGGAAGCATAAAGTGACGTTAAATGAACAAACAAAAAAGGAAGTCTACTCATCTTCTTATTTTTTCCACTCATATTCTTTTTATTTCCAGTTCATGAGAGCTAAGTGTGTTAAACAGTTAGGGAATTTATTGAGAATAAGAGCAGCCTCAATGCTTCGTTATTTGAAGCCAAGTTCCCCCAAAAAAGCAAAGTATAGCATGACGTTTCTTCTCCATGATGCCTTTCCCGTCCATCAAATCTCTTAGTTGGCAACAATGTCCACTTCATAAAAAAAGTTATTTGATCTATGACCAGCTTTCGGTGAAACAACAAGTGTATCGTTAACCCTCTGGTCTTTGTAGTAATAAACTTTCATTTAAATAAAACAGGTGATATGAAATAACATATGCTTGCTGTGATGTGTAAAGAAAAAAATACCATTCTTTGTTGAGAATAGTTTCACTCCCATGACTTCTTTAAGACGTAAATTTTTCACATTGTCTGTTATCTTCTATATATATCTGAAGGGTCAGAATACTATTGAAGAATTTAGAAATCCTTAAAGGCCTTAAGTAATTTTAAACATCGAAGAAACTTTAGGTAAAATATAAAATTTCAGGATAAGGATTAGTAAAATAAGAAATATATTTGGTAGGAAAGAACTTTTTTTTTATTATTAAAATTTCTTATATATTTTTCATACTGTCCAGTATTTTAGAATTCAATAGCTTTCTTTTTTTTTCTTCTTTTGTTTGCACATACATATACACATATTCACACAGGCATTTACATGAATAGCCGTACATAAACATTTTCATTACTTCATTTATATCACTAACAACAAAACTTTGTCAAGTAAATTACAAACACAAGTCTCATCACAATTAAATTATATCTTAACATTTAATAATATACATATAGATATATACCTATATACATATAATATATATAAGTATACTTTATAATATACATTCATATTATTTACAATTTATCAATTACAAAACTTTGTATAATGAGCACAAAATAAATACCAAGGATTGGATGGTTGAAACTGTTGGTACATAATGGTGTTAGGGAGAGCAAAAGGGCCGCCACCAGCCCTTAACACGTTCCGATGGCCCACTGACCACTAAATGGTTGTGGGCTGAACTTTATGTCAATGCCACTTAGCCTTTTGTGCATATATATCTGCCCTCAAGTTTTGAGCAAAGCATATACTTAGTATCTGTAACATGCAAATAAAAAAAAATTAGTATTTAAAGACAGAAAATTCTGAATATTTTTAGAATGAGAAAAAGGGGTGTAAGCCATTATCAACAATTGCAATATAACTTCCACATACTAGAAGAGGAAAACTGTCAAAAGAATAAGGATACATGTGTATTAGCCAGTCTTCAGAGGCTATTATCCACCATTGTTTATAACCTGAACTAAGATAATTCTGATACTGATAACACCTTACATCTTGTTCATATTAATGGAAATTGAAATGCCCAAAATTTAATAATAATTCTAGACCCCTCTAGCCACATTCCTCTTCTTAGTTTTCCCTACACTTTAGACAAAAACATCTCCATTTTTGTTAATGTCAAAATCCATTGGATGAGCTTTTTCACATATTTTTGTCTTTAGAATTATTCTGAATTTCTGGAAATATTTCACAGCTTCTTCTTTTTAAAACGGCTGTTTAGGAATCATTATTTTGTTCATTATTTTATTTTATTTTTATATTAATTGAATAATATTTAAATATTTTTAAATGGAAATGACGCGGCAAAGGATCTAAGATTTGGAACCTGGAATATAAAATCAGAGACAGGAAAAGAGGTCGAGCTAGTGGAGGAAATGAAAAAATATAAGGTGGATATATTAGAAGTGGCTGAGGTGAAGGGAAGGGGAGAGGTAGAGCTGGATGACAGATATTTCCTGATATATGCAGGGGTACCAAAGGGTGTTCGTGCTAAAGCGGGTGTGGGGATAGTCATGTCTTCTGCAGCATATAGAAGAGTTGAAGAATTGAAGCCAGTCTTCTCCAGTATTATATTTGCAGACCTCTAGGTAACTATTGGCAAGTTAACAATCATCCAAGTATATGCTCATACAGAAGCTGCTGGGATATTGGATAAAGAAGCATTCTACTCAGACCTACAACGAGCAATTGATAGAAGCAGGGACAAAGGAAGGATAGTTCTCTGTGGAGATTTTAAAGCGAGAATTGGACGGGACTAAAGAACATCATTCGGTGCGGTCCCCTCATGGAGATGAAATTGTTAAGAACGAAAATGGTCAACGATTGATTGATTTCTGTGTCAACAATGATCTCTTAGTAGGCAATTCCTTCTACCCACATAAGAGGGCACATAAAATTACTTTCTCAAGCAAAGTTGGAAATAATGTCATCGACTATTTTATTTATGATTTGAGGGATAAAACAATATTTCAGAGATGTGAAAGTAATAAGAGGAGCAGAAATAGGCACAGACCATCTGTTGTTAGTTGCGGATACCAGGATCTTCAGAACCCCTAAGCCCAACATTGCAAGAACCCCGCAAATTTACGAAGAAATAAAAGTTCGAGCTTTGGATGATGCAGATAAGAGAAAACTATATTCTGCCAACTTGGAAAAAAAGCTTAGAGTTATGGATTTGGATGGAGAGGCAGAAAAACAATGGAGCACTCTCAAAACTACTTTCTGGAGAACTGCTAAGGAGGTATGTGGCCTACAAAAATTCACCTATAAAGGCAAACGCAGCAAATGGTGGAACAATAATGTGAAGTTGGTTATAAACGGAAAGAAGCAAGCATGAAAGTCCTACCAACGGCAGATACACCTGATAACTTTGCTGAGTATAGAAGAGCAGGAAATGAAGCCAAAGCAGTAGTTAAAGCACGAAAAAGGATATCATGGAAAGAATTCGGGAAGAGCCTAGATGACAATCACTGGAAAAATATCAAAAAGTTTTGGTGCACTGTGAAATTCTTTAAGGGCAAAAGAGCAAAGCCAGTGAGAAATGTTAAAGATGATAACGGTGAACTGCTGAATCTGAATGAACACTACCTAGATCTCTTCGCTAATGAAGAAGCAGCTAGAGAACAAAGGGAACAGACGATCTACGAAGTCAGCGAAGAATCCATTAATGAAGAAGAAGTAGAACTGGCTATTGAACAGATGAAGAAAGGCAAGGCAGCAAGTAGAGATAACATTGCCCTCGAGTTCCTGAAATATGGTGGACAAGAGCTCATTAAAGCGTTGCAAGGGCTATTTCAGACTCTATGGGATACCATGAGAATCTCGAAAGATTGGGAATACAGTGTCACTATCCGTATCCACAAAAAAGGAAGTCAAACAGAATGTGCCAATTATAGACCAATTAGCGTCTTGTCTGTGACATACAAAATGTACACGCACATTCTGAAGAAAAGGCTACGACGAATTGTGGAGAAATAGCTGGAAGAGGAGCAAGTAAGTTTTCACCCTGAGAGGCAGACCCAGGATAATATTTTTGTCATAAGGAATATATTAGAAAAATCATGGGACAGAGATAAGAACACATATTTGGCATTCCTGGACCTTAAGGCTGCTTTCGACTCGGTCCCACGTCAAGAAATATGGAACACCCTTGCAGCAAAAAATGTACCAAGAGACCTCATTACCGCCATAAAATCAATATACACGAATCTAAAGGAGTGGTAAGCATTAACAGAACAGAATCTGCTCCTTTTCCCATTGACAGAGGAGTAAAGGAAGGAGACAGCCTGAGCCCATTTCTATTTGCACTGATGAGATCCATAAAATTTGTAAAAGGTGAACTGCCTGAATAGTTGTAGGTAAGAGGAACATGAGGGTGATACTGAGCCAGTCACTCTTATATGCAGATAATATTGTTCTCATTTTTGACACAAAAGACAAACCACAGCAAGCTCTACTGAAATCGTAGGAAGAACATCAGTGAAAAGGAATGACCATCAATGCCTCTAAGAGTAAGATACTGGTCCTGTCCCGAGATGAGGAGGAGACAGTGGAGGTGATTTGTAATGGTGAGTTTCTTGAAGCAGTCGAGAACTTTCTCTACTTGGGCTCCAAGATGAACAGACAGGGAAAAATAGATGGGAAATAGCAAATAGGATTACTATAGCTAACCAGATCTATTATAACATATGCAACAGTATTGTTGGACACCGATATGTAGGGCTAGATACGAAGCTCCACACTAACAAATCAATAAACCTCCTTTCTCTTACCTACGGGAGCGAGAGGTAGATAATGCTAGACAAGCAGATGAGCCGAATAACTAGAGCAGGAAAAACGATAAGATACCGTGTAAGAAATGAAAGGATTAGAGCTCCACTCTAAAATTAGTGCGCTGAAAACCATCCTAGAGAAACGACACATAAAATGGTTTAGCCATGTTTGCCCAATAAGCGAGGACCAGAAACCTAGAAGTGTGATGGAAGCTCGACCTACTGGCAAGAGGCCACGCGGAAGGCCTAGGATTTTATATGAAGGATGTGTCCACTGGAGGAAAAACTATCCAGGAATTAAACAGCTCTGCAGGGACCGTGAAGCCTGGCAGCGTTGGATTGAGGGGCCACGCTGAGGTGGCATAGAGGAGGAAGATAAAGAAGAAGATTGAATAGAACAAAGTGTTACCATGAAGTAGGTGCTTTCACAATATATAAGGTCCAATTAAATAACATACTGCTTTCCAAATCCTCAGCTAAATTATGCAAGAGTAGATGTTATTGACTTATTATTATATTATTGTTCATATATTTGTTTAATGATTTCTGATTTCTTATTAAGTAGTGTCCCAAAAAAAATTAAAGTGATATTTTTTTAACGCATACTCTTTAATTCTGTTTGAATGGTCTCAAATCATTTAAAAATAAAGTTTCAGGAACTTAGGATCACGACAACCCGTGCTGACTTGCATCGAAACATGTCTGTATTTGCACAGTGATAGGAGACGGAATCTCGCATTGATTGCTTCTTATTAATTGTTTGTTTTATTAGTAAAAGCTACTAATAAAACAAACATGTCAGTCAACATGTCAATGGAGTTACGAAGTTCCAAAAAGGAGATATTTTTAATAGGGGAAGTAAAACATCAAGTTACTGGTACGAAACTTCCCTCTAATGGACAAGTACTAGCAGTTCTGTTATACAATATTCGTGAAGTGAATTTAAATGTCAATGATTAGTGAGTGCATTATTTACTAGGTAAGGCACTTATACCAACTATAGGTATACCAACTAAATCAATACCTAACTGTGTTAAGAAACTAGTGGCATACCAAGTTTGGAGAGATTTGCAAAAAAAATGCAAAAAAAACGAAACAAAAGAAGTGTCAACAAGAGTTTCTTTCCAACATGAACAATTTGTTTGACATTGCTCATGCCGATGCGCTTCAGGTAATTAAAAGTAAATGAAGATAGGGTCTCGTTGCAGCGCCAAAGAGAACCAGGTCGGCCAGGTCACTGAGCCGGAGTGGACAAAAAACTAACAGAAAAAGAAGAGAAGGCGCCTTAGAAACATTGAAGAGGAAACACAACGTGCTAAATATTTTTCATCGCTAGCTCCATCGACATCATCTTATGAAACACTACAAGAAAACTCATCTTCTGATTCTGAAATAATAGATTTACAAGAAAATAGGCAGAGTCCAAGTGGTCCTTCCTCTCAGCCCGATAAAAGTTGTATGTGGAAAAAATTCATAATTCTGAAGTTAGTTGCCGCATTAGATAGGTGTCAGTTAAGTGTGAGTGATTCTGTATTTATAATTGAAGCTACTATTGAAGCAGTAGGGCATAATATGGACAAATTTTCTATAAGCAAGTCTTCAATCCATAGAATTCGAACAGAAATGCGAAGAGGGCAGGCTGAAGCTATAAAGGTTAATTTCCATAACAAGGTACCGGATAAGGTAACTGTTCACTGGGATAGCAAACTGTTTTCGGCTCTAGATCCGCATAAATCTAAAGAAGAAGGCCTACCGATAGTTGTGTCCAGTGATAATAACGAACAACTTATTGCTGTGCCAAAATTGGGCAACTCATCAGGAGGCGAACAGGCACAGGCAGTTTGGAACGCCATTTTGGACTGGAATCTTGAGGACAGAGTGCAGATTCTCTGTTGTGATACTACTGCTTCAACAACAGGCCTTATTAATGGAGCATGTGTGCTTCTGGAACAAAAACTGGATAGAGAAATGCCTATGTTTGCTTGCCGCCATCACGTCTACGAATTGGTATCAAAAAGTATGTTTGAAGCCAAAATCAGCCAAGGAACTACAAGCCTAGACATTCCGTTGTTCAAAAAGTTCCGAGAAAACTGGAAAAATATCAATGCTGAGAAAATACAAATCTATAGAAGTTATCTTGTTTGAATGTTTCAGAAATTGATAAACTGCTAGAATTATAACAATGTGAATTGACTAAAGAAATAGCTAGAGATGACTATCGCGAATTAATTGAGCTGTCAATAATATTTCTTAGTGGTGATACAGAGAAGAAATTTAAGATTCGGCCTCCAGGTGCTATGCACCAAGCTCGGTGGATGGCGAGAGCCATTTATTCATTAAAAATATCATTACAAAGCTCCCAATTCAGAATTTCAAACAAGGATAAGGCAGCACTGCTTGATTTCTGTCTCTTTATCGTGACATCCTACATCAAATCCTGACTCCAATGCATTTTAGCAGTGAAAGCACCTTATCAGGATTTGTGCTTTTCAAAGTCCATGAAAGATTACGAGACGATAGACAAAAGCATTTCCAAAGCAGCTATACAGAAGTTTTGCCATCATTTATGGTATTTGACAGATGAAGTGTCTGTTTTGTCTTTATTTGACGATGATGCCGATCAAGAAACTGAAGTAAAAATGGTTGCTAACTTAGCTAAAGAAAACCTGATAAACGTTACATTGCATACAAAGAAGAACTGTGTGGCCCACTTTTTGGTATGTATTACATGTGAATTATGCTTTGATTTTCTTTTAAAGTTTACTGTATGATTGTTAACCTATCCCTCTGTTGTAATTTCAGAGAAAAACAGCGATGACTTTGTCTCTGTCAAAAGCAAGTTTTTATTTAATCGATTCAAAATTGATGACAGTTTTCTGAACAAGAGCCCTTCATGGTCAAATGAGGATTCATTCCAACAAGCTAAAAAGAAGCTCCTGACACTGAAAGCAGTTAATGATAAGGTAGAAAAAGCGGTTAAATTAATGCAAGACTTTCATGGTTCATCACTGTTGAAGAGGAGGAAAAGCAATTTTTATTACGGTGCGTACAAGAACACAGAAACCTATATCCTGGCTGTAAAAAAACAATTTTAAAAGAAAATTTCATGATTATTTTGTCTTTTACAATAAATAAATATTAAATAATATTATAATTATATTATGTTTTATTTACTGAATTTAAACAATAAACTATACAATCTCCCTACAGCTTCCATACTAACTTTTATATTTAAACTTTGACATCAAGTCGGTTTATCGTCGTGTTATCGTTATCCGATCGCAATAATGTTTAATGTTTAAGGTTTTGGATTGAAATAAAAAAAATTGAGAGGGTATGTGTTTCGAAATTCGAAAAAAAAAATGTTCACCCCTTGTAGCCTGGATATAGGACACCTAATACACATATACGCTAACAAATAAAAATGATCACATATTGTTTTTGTTTGTAGCTATTACTAATAAGACTATATCTGAGGCTGGTCTTGCAGACAAAGCAACTGCCATAAGTGAAAGGTCTGATTTGACACTAACGAATATCAGATTATGTGAAAGTAATGAAGGCTGTCTAATCATTTAAACTGGTTTCAGATCTTAATATGACATTTCTAGTAATATGTGAAAATACTTAATATATTTAACTAAAAGGTAAATTAAAAAATAATAACCTAATAAGCAAAACAGGAGCACAAGGATACAACTCATTTGCCTAGTCTAAACTAAATTGAAAAAAAAAATATTCTAACTAGAAATGTTTAGTAAAAGAAAAGAAAAATTAAGTATAAAAACAGAAAAGTTGGGAAATAAGTAGATTCTCTTAATTTCTAAATTGTTAGTAAAAAAAAAATTAATAAATACAAAATTTAAATTAAAAATTGTAATATAATAACAATATTAATATTACAGCTAATAATAATGCCAGAGACAATAAAAATGACTCATTTAGTCAGGAACGATTCATAATAAAATGGTATGGAGAATTAAGAACAGATATAAAGAATAAAACATAAATTAAATTTTTGTATAATTAATGTAAATACATGCCTGACAAAATGAAACTGTGATGGCAATTGTCACAATGACAAGAAGGTTTCTTTCTACCCATTCTTCTCCAGCTTGCACACAACCTTTCTCATTGATAATCTTTGAAGCATCTAAGCTCTGTATAAAGCAAAATTCTTGGTTTTTATAAGTAATAATATCAAATTGTTCAAATCGACTTTTGAACATTTTTTATGAAGTCCATTCTGTTTGCTCGAGTCTCATTTTATCCAAAAATAGGAATTAATTCATGGAAATGAAGTAGGGAATAATAATGATTATGATTTTCAAATAAAAGTTATATAAAATAAATAATAGTGGCTGTTATACATATAAATATTTCATCAAACATAAAATCACTAGTGATGTTATTCTAATTATAAAAACTGCTTGAATTCCATGAATCGTCAGTTCCTAGTGATACAAATAAATAAAATATGAATGAATATAATCTAATTATATTCATCAAATATGCTTCTTGACATTTCTACAACTATACTGATGAACATAGGCGGATCCAGGGGGAGGGCACCTCCGTACGTGCCCCCACAGACAGTTTTTTGTGTACCGTGGAGAATCCATTACAGTAAATGCTTATAGGCAAATCATGTGATGATAGTTGTTAAATATATGAATAAAATAACAGAAATAACATGAGTGAAACTATTGTTTAGACATTTTAATAAACCTTTGAAAGCTTTCTATAAATACTATGACATGAATAAAAGTTTATTTGTAAGTTATTGTTGATTTTTTGCCCGTCTACCCGTTGTGCCCCTCCAGAAAAAAATCCTGGATCCACCCTTGCTGAGGAACAATTGTTTTAATTACCTTTTCATTAATAATAGGGAGTGGGATTACCCAGTGAGTAAGTCACAGGATTTGAGTTTCACGGAATGAGGCTCTTTCGAATCAAGGTTTGTATCCGGCAGGGGAAAATAAAACCTTTAATTTTTAATTTTAAATTTTAAAGGAACAATAAATTTTAAATAGTAAAAAAATTGAGGGGTCTGACAGCTAACAAGTTTGAGTTTTTAGCCATCATGGTTTCACAAGGTAAAACTCAAGAAGGGAGAGAATATAAATTATGTAAGAAAACTGGTCCAGAGATATATTACAAAATTAAAGTTCTCTCATTATTAATTACTAAATTATAACTCATTAGAGGAAACCTGTACCCCTTTAACCGATGAAGGGTCCTGTGTTCAGTACCTAGTATATACTGTACTGTTTCTAGGACAATGGTTGTGGAGGGAGGCGATTCGTTTGAGGTCACGCTCAACCATCAGGTTTTTTCTTTGAAAATTCTAACCACTATACAAAAGCTGGATGAGCCCCAGAAGGGTTTCCAGATGTCACAGGATTCACCCTTGGCTCTTAACAGATTAAATAATTCAACTGCCACCACAAGATTTGAACTCGGGACTTTTGACACAGCAACTTAGTGCTCTACCAATGAGCTTACCCAGTGTCACTTTAATGTACGAGGCGTGTTTTTTAAGTAAGTAACGTTTTGCCACACCGCATCCGCAGCGCTGCGGTCGGCGTCCTGCGCATGCGCACTGGTACCTACATCTCTTGCCTACGCACTGACGCCATTACAGTCTGATTCTTCCTTGTTTACGTTGTTTAGCCAACGTAAGTATATAAGTTAGTAAGTATAGGTTATACTGAGTATAAGTATAAGTTAGTAAGTATAAGTGAAACTGAGTGTTTAAAATGCCTCCAATAATCGTGAGTCCCGCCGACTGTGAAGTACGGGCTGTTATAAGATTTCTTAGTGCTAAAGGCCTAAAACCGATCGATATTCATGGTGAGATTTGTGCAGTTTACAGACAAAACATTATGAGTGATGGAATGGTAAGAAAGTGGGTGAGAGCATTTAAAGATGGCCGCACAAATGTGCAAGATGAACAACGGAGTGGGTGCCCTTCGGTTGTTAATGAAAGTTTGGTGCAGGAAGTGGACAATAAGGTGAGAGAAAACGGACACTTTACGATTTCCTCCTTGTGTGATGACTTTCCTAATGTTTCGCGTAGTGTTTTGTATGACATTGTGACCGAGCGCGGCAGACTTCTATGAGGAGGGTATTCATAAACTGGTACAACGTTATGACAAGTGCCTCAATAATGAAGGAAATTATGTAGAAAAGTAGATTAAGGTACAGGCTTTCATGTAAAAATAAAATTATTGAGATATCTTTGCACGTATTTTTTTAATTTCAAAACGGCACTTACTTAAAAAACATGCCTCGTAATTATATTCATTCAAATTTTATTAATGTCATCTCTAAAACTGATATTCATTTTATCATTTAATAAAATAATAAAATTTAATTAAAACAAATAAATCACTAAGCCAAAAATTATGATAAAAATAATTAAAGGTGTTATTAGATTCTACTAATAGGAAAGCATACATCAATAAAAACAGCTTGGCGAGAATTAAGCGACAAAGGCAGTTAGAATGCAGTACCAATCCATATTATTACCAAACCGATCGAATCAGAAATAAAACTGTACATCAGCATGCATACCATTAATTCAAGAATAATTAGTAATGTTGTTTTTCATCCATTATCAATTATATATCTACATACATATTAAATGAATAATCAAGTATTGCATGGCCAGAAGTATAATCCTAATGAGGAATAATAATGCTTCAATAAAAATGCCATCAGACTAACCTAAAATATTTATAGAGTTATAAGAAGAGCGAGTTAGACACTAGCAAGCATCAGGAAAAAAAATTACTGAAATACACTCATCATAATTTTCACAAAAATATGGCATAATTATCTAATGAAGTCTGATTTCTTATTATTTACTCATATTTCATACTTTTTTTGCCTAATATCCTCAAAGACCATTTTTGTAATAAGCAACATGTTAACATCCACATCAGTAACTCATCTTTGATTATTTTTGTTCAATATTGTTATTTACATTGTCGACATTGTTATAACCAAGAAAATTCTATCTTTTGTTTAGACAAAATCTCCAATAAGCTTAAATAAACTACATTTCAGAGTCTGAGCAGCAGACTGATCTGAGTGAGCATGCCAGGACGCTCAAATTAGAAGCAATACTGATTTGAATTGGACACTGGGTAGATTGACTTTTATTTTGGGAGAAATAAAAAAGAGGAACCTTCAGGTGGAAATATAACTCATTAGCATTAATAGGCCAGCGGCCAGGTGTTTGAAGGTCGCAATAAAGTGAAGAGAGCTGCATTTTTTATATGTTTTAACAAGGGCATGTCTGACTAGTGGAAATCCAAGTTTGCTACCGAAAAAACAGATGGGAAAACTTTTGGTGGCAGAAAAACCTCGAAATTTTTGGAGTTTTTTAGTTGTTGGCCTATATCTCCTAATTGGTGCGTTTCTGATAAAAAAACATGAGTGACCATTTTTAATGTACATTAAATTTTCTACAATTTGAATCCAACCACGGCTTTGCATCTCTAATAGATTCTGAGTTATGCCGCTTTGGTCATTTTTTCCAAAAAATCAAATTTTAAGTTTTGGCTGACTTTCGTGAGGAACAATGGCCGAAGGAGTGACCCTATGATGAAAGTCATGGGACATGAAGGTGTAGTAAATTTATTTAGCTTTAATATAAGCACAGACCGAGGCCTGTAGGTCTAATAGATTATGAGTTACGCCCCTTGGTCATTTTTTCCAAATAGTCCAAAGATAGGGAAGCGGCCAGGTGTTTGAGGGTCACAAAAAATTGAAGAGAGTTGCATTTTTGATATCCTGTAAGGGCATGTCTGAGTAGTGTAAATCCAAGTTTTCAAACGAAAAAACGGATGGGAAAACTTTTGGTAGCCAAATAACCTCGAAATTTTGGTAGTTATTTCAGTTTTTGTGTCTCTGGAGATAAAAAGAAGAATTAATTCTGCTAATAGGTGCCATTATAGCCTAAGGAAGCAAATAACTAACAGGTTCCTTTCTGGGCAGATAAAGCTGCTGATCTACAAAACCCTGATTCGACCGGTACACATATGGTTCAGAGGCCTGGGCTCTAACAAAGGCAGATAAGAAAGGCTCTTAATCTTCGAGAGAACAATCCTGAGGAAGATTTTCGGACTGATAAAAGGTGGGAGGAATATGGAGAAGGCGATAGAACAGAGAGATGTACGACCTCTATAAGATCTCAGATGTTGTCAGAACAATCAAACTTGACCGATTGCGATGGGCATGACACGTGACACAGACGGAGGAGACTCGGATTCCTAAGAAAATTCTCACAGAGGGAATACATGGCACAAGGAGAGTAGGGAGACCAAATGTGAGGTGGATGGAAGCTGTAGCGGAGGATGCACGTACCCTTCTTAATGCTAGAAACTGGAAGGATGCTGCGTAGGATAGAGCTGATTGACGGAGAATGCTGGAGGCGGCCCAGACTCGGAAACGAGTTGTTGCGCCGGATATTATTATTATTATTTCAGTTTTAGCCTGTATCTCATAATCTGTGCATTTTTTAAAAACCCAAGGGTGACTATATTTAAAGTAAATTAAATTAGCAATTTGCCAATTTGAATCCAACCGCAGCTCTGTAGGTCTAATAGATTCTGAGTTACCCTTTGATAGTTGGTCTTTTTTTCCAATAAGTCCAAATTTTAAGTTTTGGCCGACTTTTGTGAGGAACACAGGCCGAAGGAGTGATCCAACGATAACAGTCAAGTGAAAGGGAGTGGTTGCAAGCCGTGGTTGTATTAATGGTCCTCAGGCTTCTTATCTCCTGAGACACAAAAACTGAAATAACTCCGAAAATTTCGAGGTTCGGCCACTAAAAGTTTTCCCATCCGTGTTTTTGGTAGCAAACTTGGATTTCCACTAGTCAGACATACCCTTACAACATATCAAAAATGCTGCTCTCTTCAATTAATTGTGACCTAAAGACCTAAGGTACTTATTTGGTACCTGGCTGCTGGCCTATAAAACCAGTAAACATGAACAAATACTTTTACAATTTATATATTTCAACATTTATATTATTTCAACTATTCAATCAAAAGAAGGCAACAAAACCAACAGTAAACCGTGCCATACATAGTATAACAAAGTTATTTCTTTCATTTTGTTAAACAATAAATATTAGTCCATTTTATCGTATCCTATTTTACAGAATCTCTTACATCATTTTTTTTTTCAAAAACAACTATAAAGAATGGCTAATTATTAAAGAATAAATTACATATTTGAATATCCAATGGGACTTATTGAAGGGATGGGGAAGAGAATTGATGAACCTTGGCTATAAATAATGAATTCTGCTTCCAAAACTGATAATTTTAAACCATATTTAACATAATGTTGGCATTATATTCTTCTCAAATGTTTGTAATTTAGTTTCTAATTTGGTGCAAATGTTTGTTTACCAAATAGGTATCTTTCATTTTTAGCTGCTCAAATTAATTGAAGAATAAATGGATTTATGTTGAATAATATTAGTTGACCTTATAAATATGAGGAAGAAAATGGTCCGGATGGAGGTCAATACAGTCGAAACGTCAGCTTCCAAATAAACAGTTCTTCCTATATAAGAGACTTTATTATGTGGATTTAAGTATGTATAGTGGTAGAGTAACAAATATAGTCCAGGATCCCTGGTACATTTTTGCAATTGATTACTATCAAGCTGAATCTTCGTGAATAGCTTCGTTTTGCTGAGACGCCCAACAATTTCCTTTGCGAAAATTCTCGATTGTGGTAGCTAACAGAGGTAGCAAAATCAAATATGTCGATTTGATGATTCTAAAAAATTTATTACTAACTGGATTTTTTTTTGTTAAGTCTCAAGATAATTATCTAAATTATGTTGAAGAAATTGGTCCGGGTAGAGGTCACTGAATGAAATTCTCAAGTAATTTCAGAAGATATTTATTGTTAGCCAACGTTTCGACCTACGTTGTAGGTCTTCTTCAGGGCTATAAGCAAAATACAGACAATTTAAGAAAGCGGTATGAATATATTAAAACATTTTAAATATAGATAAACTAAAAGAAGGTGAATACAGGCAAAAAATTGATAATTATGTGTAATAATGATGATAAAAATTGATAAAGGTGTATAGTAAAGTAATTATGAAGGTTAAAATGTAGAAAATAATAATAGAACATGAAGAAAATAATAATAAAACAGGAAGTGTTGACAGTTAAAAAATTAAGGTATTACAGATAAATAAAAACTGAATATACAATAGGAATGTGAAATGATATGGCTAAATTAGAAAGTGATACGAAATACGCACTAAAATTATAGGTAATAAAAAAGAAGAAATAAAAATTGTAAAATTATAAAAATCTAGAAACGAATTATATAAAATAGAATAAAATTGAAAATAAAAATTATTTTAGAAAATACAGTATGTATTAATATTAATAGGTAGAAAATACTTTATACTACTGTAAAGAATATTAATTGCATAAGAGAATGTAAGAAGACAGTCTTTTACAGACGACTATCACAACATAAGACCTCTATATCTATCCGGAACATATCTGCTTCCAAATTATCAGAACATGCCTTAACCCTTAACCACACCTTTAACTTTGACCAATCCTCCGTTCTCGCCACGGTTCCTAATTATACCAAAAGACTAATTACAGAATCATTATACATTAACCTATAAAAAAATCCGTTAAACATAAAGACTGACAAAAATAACCTATCAATAGTTTACAGACACATACTAGACCTAATACAAAATAACTAACCACCCCCGCTTCCTAATGACTTTCTCCTCCCCCCCCCCCTCTCAGCGTGCCAATATTATATGTATGTGTACAAGTATGTATGTTTGTCTGTGTGTGTGTGTGTATGTATATATATATATATATATATATATACATACGAGTATGTGTATGTGAGTGTGTGTGTATGGATTTTCAAGTCTTTATATGAGGCTTCTACACTATTTGCTTCTTTCCCTTTATACGTTACTTATAGCCATTGTAACGGCTTTTATATTCTGAGAAATTTTTTTTACACTTAGTAAGGGTGGGGGACCATCCTTCCTTCTCAATTATATCAGTCAGTGTTTCATAGCCAGAGAGGACCCACCCCCCGTCCCACCCCCACAGGTAACTTATGTTTGGCACTATTTACTCACCCTCCCTCCTCCATTTCATTTTAATTTCTTTCCCTCATAACCTAAAACAGCACTATACTCAATTTACCGTTATTATCACTACTTCCAAGCTCACTATTACTGTAAGGCGTTTATTTGTTTTAGTTATCTATATACCACCCTAAATATTCATCAATATATATCATAATTCCAATATAGCCTGTTATTAGCCTGTTAATTAGTCCAATATAGCCTGATTGTATTATCACGCACTTTACTTAAAACATACCTACTTTTATACAATTGATATTTTACACTTTTATAAACTGTCTTCTTACATTCTCTTATGCAATTAATATTCTTTACACTAGTATAAAGTATTTTCTACCTATTAATATTAATACTGTATTTTCTAAAATAATTTTTATTTTCAATTTTATTCTATTTTATATAATTCGTTTCTAGATTTTTATAATTTTACAATTTTTATTTCTTCTTTTTTATTACCTATAATTTTAGTGCGTAATTCGTATCACTTTCTAATTTAGCCATATCATTTCACATTCCTATTGTATATTCAGTTTTTATTTATCTGTAATACCTTAATTTTTTAACTGTCAACACTTCCTGTTTTATTATTATTTTCTTCATGTTCTATTATTATTTTCTACATTTTAACCTTCATAATTACTTTACTGTACACCTTTATCAATTTTTATCATCATTATTACACATAATTATCAATTTTTTGCCTGTATTCACCTTCTTTTAGTTTATCTATATTTAAAATGTTTTAATATATTCAAACCGCTTTCTTAAATTGTCTGTATTTTGCTTATAGCCCTGAAGAAGACCTACAACGTAGGTCGAAACGTTGGCTAACAATAAATATCTTCTGAAATTACTTGAGAATTTCATTCAGTGACCTCTACCCGGACCAATTTCTTCAACATAAATTATCATAGGTCAACAATTATTATCAATTATCTAAATTATTTGAAAAAATATTTGTCCTACAAAATGTATGGTTTGATCAAAGAGTCCCCCCAACATGTATCGATAACGAGGTCATAAAAAATTATTACTAACCAGCTGATTTTTTTTTTTTTTTACTTAGTTAATATTTATATAATTTAACAGTCATATTGTCCTACAAATTGCATGGTACGTTATCCCGGTCCTACGCTCAGAAATTGTTAATACCACAAGACCATTTTTCTCATTACTAACTGTAGGACAAAAATATTACTTAATAGGTTAGTGTGTTCTCTGCCCAAATGAAACAATGTCCTATAAGAAAACAGGTATGTATCACTAGTCCGACAAGAATTGTCATTTTTTCGTTTTTCTACTTTTAGTTTCGTGTGGGATACCTAATCTGGGATACCTAATACGAAGTAAGCAATGCAAAATGATCTGCGCATGCAAAATACAGAAAATAAATTGATTTTTAATTTCACGAATTTCTAATATATATTCAATTGGAGCACCGCGATAACATACCACCCAATTTGTAGGACATTGTGACTGTTCAATTATATAAATATTAACTGAGTAAAAAAAAAATCAGCTTGTTAGTAATCATTTTTGATGACCTCGTTGTCGATACATGTTGGAAGGAGGGGACTCTTTGATCAAACCATACATTCTGTAGGATAAATATTTTTCAAAAAAATTTAGATAATTACATTGTTATAATTATATATATATATACACACACATATATAATATGATAATTATTTAGATAATTATCTTGAGATTTAACAAAAACAAACCCATGTGTTAAGGCCGGATAACTCATTAGAATTATAAAGAATACTTATTTATTAATCGTAAACAAAACAAGTAATTTGTAAAAGAAAAGAACAATTTTCCTTTTATTTTAATTTTCACCTTTTGTAAATATAATATGTAATATAAAAATTTTTTTTTCATATCGCTATTATTTTATTGTTGTTATTTTGTTCATAATTGTTTAAAACAATTTATTGTAGTAGTCAATAGAAAATAGTTTATTTTATTTATAAGTTAACGAAAAAAAAAATGACACATGCCGATGGTAGACTCGATCGGCTATTGTTTATTTCGTCTTTATCAAGCCAGACAGTGTTGCCCAGTGCATATTATAAACAGTAGTAAAATTGTTATGGTGGACTAGAACTAGACTGATTCGCTGCCCTGATACAGTGGGGAATTAGTTCAATATAGTATTGGACTCGCTGTCAATTTCCGAGCGTAGGACCGGGATAACGTACCACACAATTTGTAGGACAATATGACCGTTAAATTATATAAATATTAACTAAGTAAAAAAAAAAAAATCAGCTGGTTAGTAATCATTTTTGATGACCTCGTTAAGGATACATGTTGGAAGGGGGAGGGACTATTTGATCAAACCATACATTTTGTAGGAAAAATAATTTAGATAATTATCTTGAGACTTAACAAAAAAAAAAATCCAGTTAGTAATACATTTTTTAGAATCATCAAATCGACATATTTTATCCTTGCTATCTTTGTTAGCTACCTATCACAATCGAGAATTTTCGCACAGGAAATTGTTGGGCGTCTTATCGAAACGAAGCTATTCACGAAGATTCAGTTTGATAGTAATTATTTTTATATCAAGGATCTGTACTACAACTTTTGAGCGTAGGACCGGGATAACGTACCACACAACTTGTAGGACAATATGACTGTTAAATTATATAAATATTAACTAAATAAAAAAAAAAAATCAGCTGGTTAGTAATAATTTTTTATGACCTCGTTATCGATACATGTTGGAAGGGGGGACTCTTTGATCAAACCATACATTTTGTAGCACAAATATTTTTTCAAATAATTTAGATAATTATATAGAGACTTAACAAAAAAAGATCCAGTTAGTAATAAATTTTTGAGAATCATCAAATCGAACTATATTTTATCCTTGCTACCTCTGTTAGCTACCAGAATCGAGAATTTTTGCAAAGGAAATTGTTGGGTGTCTCATCAAAACGAAGCTATTCCCGAAGATTCAGCTTGATAGTAATCAAGTGCAAAAATGTACCAGGGATCCCGGAATAATAGCATTTGGGATGGATTGTGTGAAATGCACAACGTGAAATTCTTTATTTTTAATACATGTTATGCATAAATACACAAATTTATTTATTTTTTAAAAAGATGACTAATAAATCTATATAAAAAAAATCATCATGGTAAGAAGTGAAATTCTAATGAATATGTGTGTGAATTAAACTAGAAAAATCAAAGATTATTGCAATAGCCTACCTGGGTTGTTACGAGAAACACTAAAACACCAGAGATGTGTACTACATTAGCTTCAATCCACTCCTCTCCAGCACGTACACATCCTCGCTCATATATATTCCTCTCATCGTTCTCAGATGGAGATATCTTAGCCCAACCATCAGCAAACTATCCACCACCATTAATTGTCAGTAAAATTGTTAGTAATGGCAAGCTTTTATCACTCACTAATTTTTCTAATAATAATATATTTGGAGATACTTTAATTGAAAACTTTTCGTTCTATTTTAAAACAATCTCAATTTATTAAAATATAACACTGAAATGATTGTGTTGAAACACTATAAAATAATTAAAATTTCTATAAAAAAGTGTTATTAGGCTTAAAAATTAGTGAGTAATACATAAATAGTAAAAACATGAAATAGTCATTAAAGCGCTGTTAGAACATTAATGAATTTTCACTTTTGCTCGAAAACAATGATTCTCAACCTTTTTACTCATGACTATGTCAATACTCACAGGAAGGTCCCAGAATAATTCACAAAACTTTACTTGAATACAAAATAAAATGTTCTGTTATACAAAAATTGATACTGAAAAAAAATTACAATCTTCCGAAAATACTTCATTATGGTAATGGGCCCAAAAAATATGTTTACAGGTCTTCTTTTAGATATAAAGCGAGAAACGTTAATACAATGTGCATATTAAAACTCTAAACTAGTCATCAGACTAGGAATAATATAACATTAAAGCCACATTAACTAATTACAATTTCATATGTTTAATGAATTGAATTACTCATGTAAAACTGAAATCAAAAGACAACACAAGAATTAATGAACTTGTAAGAAAAAAATTATTAATGGATCATGTGTTACAAAGCTTTTTAGGTCAAAGATTGCAACCAGTAACTCTTCTTTTTAAGTAAAACTCTAACCTATCATTATTAACATTAATGAAGAAACATACAAACCAGTGATATTTGAATTATTAAGTTTGAGTTGGGCCTATTGGAATAGTGTTACTATCCTTAGAAGCTTATTCAATAATAATGATCTGATTTTTTAAAATAATTATCGAGATTTAAAAAATCAATAAAGTTACATTAACAGTTTTTGGCAATATGGGGATGTTCAATATGGGTAGAAACCAATTTTTCGATCCTATCTCAATCTTGAAGCATTTGCATTTGCCGATTCCCATTTTTATTTAGCTTTTAAGAATTCAAAATTTTATTAACTAATTTGAGATAATAATTTTATTTAGCACTATATTTCTTTTAAGAATTCAAAATTTTATTAACTAATTTGAGATAAACTTATGTATATTTCATGTAAATAAAATAGCTTATCCATCACCCCTTCCACCCAGTCAAAATTACTTTAGTTTTAATTTTGTGAAGCCACCAGGAGAGAATCGCTGTTATTAAATCTAGTAATAGTTAAAGATAAAGAAAGGATTTATAGAAGGTAAAAGTTATTTAGAAGATAAGCATAAAAAAAATAAGCATAAGTACAGAATTAAACAATTATTAATATTCTAGCTAATGCTGGCTGTAACAAACTAAATCTTTTAGGTAATTTAGAATAGAATATAATTTTAGATAATTATCATTTAAGTAGGTAATAATAAAAACAAAAATTTTAAAAAAGTATTTTAAATATTTCGAAATTTATAAATAAAATAGAGCCAAAAACTCAAAAAGAAACACTATTATTTATTATTATGCAATTGGGAAAACCACAATGCAAAGCCTTATGTTTCAAATTTCTCCACTAATACACCCACTTACCGGTCAACGTTTCGCCTATTCAGGCATTATCAAGACACAAAAACAAAAAAAGGTTATGTGAATCACATCTCGAAGAAAAAGGTGCAATATATCCCAACAATCAACCGCCCAAACAGGCTCCAAACATGAGATAGCACCCCATCACCAAGACGTTCAACATACCCGGTGTATGTACAACATATGTTGAACGTCTTGGTGGTGGGGTGCTGTCTCATGTTTGCAGCCTGTTTGGGCTGTTGATCGTTGGAATATATTGCACCTTTTTCTTCGAGATGTGATTCACATAACCTTTTTTGTTTTTGTGTCTTGATAATGCCTGAATAGGCAAAACGTTGACCAGTAAGTGGGTGTATTACTGGAGAAATTTGAAACATAAGGCTTTGCATTGTGGTTTTTCCCAATTGCATAATTAGAAATTTATAAGATAAACCAATTTTATGAGATATTACTTAGACCATGAAATGTGATTTGGTCGACTCAGTAAAACTCCTCATAATCAAGCCTCATTTGCAAAGGAAATCTCGGATATTCTAAAAAGTTCTGGGATACATTATAAAGAAAGAATGTACAATTAATTCAAGAAAAAAAAGTATTTTCTTAAGCAAACCATCTTTCAGCAGGTTGTGCATGGCTATAGAACATATTCCCTTTACATGAATTTAAATCTTTGAGGTAAAACAATTTAAAATATTTGATAATCCCCAAGGATATTTTTTTACTTAAGAGATTACACAGGTCTGCAAAAAAACTTTTTAAAAAATTGTTTTGATTTAGTTAACTGATCTTTATATAGTTTGTTGCGCTGAATTCAAAAATGATATTGGTTTTCTCTATCACGTAAGGCTTGCCTACAAAATAAAGTTGAAGTTTTTGGAAAAAGTAAAAAAAAACCGGACAATTTTGGATTTGTTTTTATTATTTTAACATGAAGTAAAAGCAAAAAAACAACAACGATACCTAGCTAAAATGAGCATAAAAGTGATGCAAATGTGTTGTAAAGTTATTATAAGTCTTTATAAAAACGTTTTCATTTTCCATCAAAGCTTCTTTTGGTACTTTTTCGGCTGTGTTCTTGTGAATTTTTCTTTTTTAACATCCATCAGTAGTCTGCCATCATGTTTACATTCCATCGACCTTGGTATTGCGCTCTATTTCTTTTATATCTTGATGGAAACGTCCTCCTTGTTTCTCACTTACAGCCCCAAGAATTTCTGGAAAGTAGTCCAGATGTGAGTGAAGGAAATGAACTTTGACACTCATGTTGCAGCCCAACATTTTGTAGTTTTGTAACAATTCAGCAACCAAAGTTTTGTAGTTTGGTTCTTCTTTGTTTTTAAGAAAGCCTGTTACAAGTATAAATGAATTTCAGGCATTTTTTTCTTGCATTTCCATTTTGGTGACAAAGCTTTCATCTTTTAAAAGTTTTCTGATGTCAGGCCCAACAAAGACTCCCTCTTTCAGCTTAGCATCGAACATACCAGGAAAATGTTCACAAAGGTACTTAAAACACTCTCCTTCTTTGGTAATGCTCTCAAAAACTGTTCCATTAGCCCTAATTTGGTGGAAGTAAGATTTTTTTAGAATCCATTAAACTTTGTCTTTCAACATTTGTAACTTCCAGGAATAAGAGCCTTTCTGATTGGCCACGCCAGCTTGACATAGTGTTGTTTCCTGTCACGGCTATCCCATTCACGGAGGAAGCATGGAAACTTTGTGTAACCACTTTGTTGACCTAGTAACATGGAAATAACTTTCAAATCCCCACAAATGGGCCATTTATGGTCAGAGTAGCCGAGCTTACTAAGAACAAACTCAAGATTTTCGCAGCATTCTTTCAAATGGACTGAGTGTCCAACAGTCACAGAAGCATATTGGTTACCATTGTGAAGAAGTCCAGCTTTCAAACTACTTGTTGATGAATCAATGAAAAAAAATTGGGGTGTTGGATTTTTTCACTATTTTTCGTAATCAGCACAAAAAATACTGTTAAACCCACTAGTTAAATATGATAAAATTTTTTCATAGCAGACCTGTGTTATCCGATCATTTGATTCAATGAAAAATAACAGACGCATGGGGAAAATAAAAATTAGAACTATAAGAAATTATTTTAAAAATGAATGATCGTGCGCAGAGGAGTTGTACTGTTTCAATTATTTTATTGAATAATCATCGCTTTTCTTAGTTCTACTACTTTACAAAATAAGTAATGAAAAGAGCAGCAGAATGGACTAAAAAGAAATTCTTAGAGTTTTTGTAAAAATCAAGTATACTTACGAAGCCCTCGCTAGGTTTCCTTCTTACATCATACCCGCACTGCTTATTCTTAATAATTTCCTGAACACAAAGAAAGAAAACAAAATAATTTACATTAAACATTAAATAAAATAAAATTATTTTTTAATCTTACTTAAAATATAAAGGTACGGTAAGAATGTGAAATATGGCAGGCCTAAAGAAACATATATACAGTAGTATAACTGATATAAAGGTGGATAAATAAATAATTGTCGAAAATCACTTTAATGCTGAACATTTCATTTTCATATTAACAGCAAATGGGATAGAACAGATACTTATGGAGGTGATTCTAAATGAATGAGGCTTGCTGTATGTTCAAAAATATCTTTGATTTATAACAAACTTTTTCCTAAGTGATTTCTATAAAGTACACTTCCAAACACTAGTGTTTAGTCCTCCTATAATTTTAGCCTTATTTTTTGTGGACATTTTTATCTAATAGACATGGGTCAGAACTTTCTTATACCTCACTAATCAAAACAGTATTGCCAATATTTATAAATTATACAATGGTTTGCACTGGTTACCCAACAATCAGGGGTCTCCAAACTCCAAAACCAAAGAAGTTCTAACATTTCGGAAGGTTGTTCATTTTTTAAGACATGTCCCCTTGGAATCAAATAACTATATAGTAGAATATGAGATGAATAGTCATTGGTAATAGACAATTGCTAGGTATGGAATACAAGATAATAAAAGTTTAAATATTAATCATTTTTCCTTATTTAACTAATTTTCAAAAGATTTATGTTTAATTTTCGAGAATTTCAACATTTAACAAGTTATTCATAAATAAAAAGTTTATATTATCATGTTATAACCAGCTAGTGGCAGTAGGCATTGGACCGAGACATTTGGAGAAGGATTGTACAGGAGGCAAAGATCCACCTCACAGTTAAGAAGACGTGACAGGCCAACAGATTTATTTAGCATTGAAGTTATTGGCGGGAAATGTATGCAAAGTATCTATCTGACATTTTGTTAAGCTACCAACCTCAATATTTGTTTGGAATAAGACTAGTTTCCGCTATTTATAGTACTATAATTATTTGTGTTTATACTAAATGATTATGATAAGCCATTTACTTTTTAAAAAAATTGAATTTAGTTTGTTATATATTTATTACAAATCAAATAATTAATATAAAGTTTGTTATATATGTTTGAATATATTGTGTTATATGTTATATATGAATATATCACAGTAACATGAATTTTATCCATACTGTTATTTTTTTCCAAACGGACTTGACTTTTCATGTTAATCCAACACCTCCTTAATAAAATTTGTATTATTTCACATACAATTGTATCTTACTTCAACACTGAATTTATAATATTAAGATAAATATTTAAATTTTATATAAGGTAAAATAAAATAAGAACAAATAGACAAACATTTGGCTTTCTCTTGCAGCAAGAAAATGGCACTCCACAGGCTTCCCTGCTCCCAACGGCTTGCGACGAACAATTGAAATAGTTATTTTTATCCCAGTCTTTTGGGCCTTCTATACCACAGCATTGTAACTGAAAAACAAAACATTAATGTAATTATTAAAAAAATAATTATATTGAATTAAAAGAAATTATAAGGAGTATAATAATTATCAACTTTTCATTAATGTATAGTGAAATGCTAAATAGATCTTTAGATATCACATAAACCCCAAGATATTAATACTGAAAAATTTATCTTTAATAATCTCTAAAGAATAATTAAAATTGTAATTGGACCAAAATAAAAAAGTTGAACAATTACCCAGTCTTCTTGTATCCAGTCAATGAGATTCTGCTGATCGGGGTCCTCTCTATAATGTATAATGAATGCTTGGAACCCATCAGTGGCCTGCATTTTTATCTAAAATTTCAAATGGAAAAAAATTGTTAGTAAAAATATCTTGTGGTAGTAGTAATAAAATAAAAAACTAGTAAAAACGTCCATGATAAATTCATTTTTGAAAAGGTTCAGAAGAGGGTGTACCAACTTTTAGATCATAAATTTTGTGCTGTTATATAATGTGATTATAACAGAAAACAATTTAAAGAGCTAATTTATTTTAAAATGTTAAAAACTTACCCAGTCTTTAAAAATGAAGCCCAAGAGTCCTGCAGTTAACTCAAGTAACAGGATAATGAAAAGAAAAATGGCGTACTGAAAAAAAAAGTTTTAAATAAGTATAGCAAATTTAATTAACATAGAATAATTATTATAATGCATATCAATTATTTTTTTTAATGGTTTTAATAAGAATGTAAAAGAACAATTTATAGTTAAAATAATGTATGGGGCAATAAATGGAAAGTATAAATGAAAGGTTTTTGGACTTAAAATGGATGCGAGCGATAATTGTTCAAAATGTATTTTTAAAATCTTACTAAAATTTTGAGATTCCTGAAACTTCAATAAACTAACAGTTAATAAAGTTGAAAAATTAATAATTGCATTTGAATATGATCATGATTATAAGAAGGCAATAAACCAAATTTTGACATGAATTTGAGATTTCACTAGTTTTCAAATGGAGTGGAGTAGCTGAGTGGCTGAGCCCTTGCCCTAGGTTCAAATCGCGCTGCTCGTAAGACGTTTATTTAATCTTTTAGCAGTGGAGATGGATCTTATGGGATCTAGTACCCTCCTGGAGCACACCCAGCCTCTATAAAGTGGGTACCTAAAATAAGGGGAGGGGGATTTCGGCGGTTGAGCGATATCAAATTACCTTTCAGCATAGCCGTTGTCCTAGAAATAGTACTGTCTCTACCATGTGCTGATTCCCAGACTCTTCACGGATTGAAGTGGTACAAATTTTTCTTTTTTTTTACTAATTTTCAAAAGGAGATCAGGGAACCAACTATTCATGCCACCAAATCTTATTTATCAAAATATAATGTGAGAACTTGGTCACGTCCTATAACAGTATCAACTACAAGAGTTTTTAGGAAACAATGACAGGTATTTTCGTTTCCTGTTTTATAGTTTAGAGACTTAAGGCTTATTGTTTGGAATTTTTCCATTAAAGTCTTAATAAAACATCAAATTATATATTATGTAACTATAAATTTATATATTATAAAAAAGGTAATTTCCGTGTTTCAGAAATGAGTTTTATGTAATTTCTTTTACTATTGAAAAGAAATATAGTGTGGCAAAATATTGTACTGGCAAGGCAACAATATTGTATAAGTACAATTTTCTTAAAGCAAGGATGAAAATAACGCGATCAATGTTGAGTCTTGCATAGCGACCGAGAGATCTAACGCACGTGGTTTCGTTTAAAAATTACAAGGTGATTAGTCATTTTTTAGAATGATAATTAATTTGATTAAATTAATGTGATCGTGCTTCCGAGTACCCGCGCGATGCCGAATATTGAAATATAGTCAAAAAATAGCCCAAACTCTAAGAAATAAACCTTTTATTTATTAGTTGATTCCTGAAACTTATTAGATATCGATAAAATGTTTAGTAAACAATTGTCGACACTGGTTTCGTGTACTATAAAATAGGAACTATTTCATTTGAATAAAGTTTTTCAGATTCGTATTAATGCACATTTTAATTGTATATTATTTTATTATTAACTATTAACTATGGGTTCTCGAAAAATTTGTGTTTCATATTTATTAATTTTATTTTAATCTTACAAATCGATAATATATTTTGTTATTTCAGAACAAGAAATCTCTTAAGCTAAGTGCGGGTCTTGAAATTATTTTTCCGTAAAAATAAAAAAAAGCGAAACTGACAGTATAATATATATATAAAATCGCTAATGATAATTCTCAAGCTCTATTAAATCATATTTACTGTACAGCAGAATAAAAAAGAAGGGACTTAAAAAATAAGTGATAGCTATGTAACTACTTTTTAAAGCCAACATACTAAATCAGTTAAGTAATTATGTTCTGATTGAAGTTTATAAAGAATTGGAAAGAGGAAACGGTTAAATCACAAAAAATAACAACAGAAATAATTATAGTAATAATAATAAGGTTGCAAAATAATAAACGCCACGATCAACGTCTTCTTTCTTAATTTGTCCTTTGCATTTGCATTCGCTGGAACAGGAAAGCAACCAGAATCATTTATAATAGAATAGTAGAGGTGTTTTTTAGGCAATCTAGTTATGGTTGCTAGATCTATGAATAATCTGAAGGAAGCTTTTTTATATTAATGGAAGAAGGTATGGAAATAAGGATGATTAAAATCAAAAAAATCTAAGTAGATAATATCTGTCCTGTAGCAGATAATTCTGTCGAGGAAAAATTTGCCGTCGAATCATTCACTTCGAAAAGACCAGTTTAAGTATTGGTATTTTATTATATTACTCCATTTATCATTATAATTTTTAAAATGTACAATAATTAGTACGTATTAATATATAGTTAGTCCCCACAAATAAAATATCTCTTGAAATATGCCCACGAATCTAGAAGACAGATTGCTGCTATTTTTACTTATAAAAAACTTTGGCAGAAAGCCCCGGTCTCTTCAGACCAAGTGCCATATTTATAAAATACTCAAAATTATGGACGTATGCTCCGTAGACGTGGATTCTGATCTTCTAATATTCGAATAAAGTTTTTGCAGCGCCTAATTGTAGCCGTTAAGGAGGAAAGAAACCCACTGTAGTCGGCTGAGGTAAACAGACCACGCATAGAGAAAGAATCAGGAAGATCTCAAGAAGCTGTTACTAAGGAACCTGGACCGGCCCAGAGGAAGAGGAAGAACACAGCTAAGTGAGAAGAGGATGTTACCAGTGATGCCCAGCTCGTTTAGACGTGCGAAAGCGGAATGCGGCTGAACAAGACCAAGCTATATGGTAAAGACTGGTTGAAGTCATCTGAGAAGGTAGAAGACCACATCGGAATGGATGCCATGAAACCTAAAAAGAGACACCCGTAACATGAAGTTGTTTTTCTCAAATAACTCGTTTCTTTTTTTTTGTTCCTTATATAAAGGTACACATTCCTGAAGAAGAAGCAGATCGGAACATTATCGACATTAAATTATACTAATTTAATAATGAAATTACTATTATGGGTCATAAGAAACGCAGGGTTGCAAGTCACTGGTACGATTCTGACTAAGTCCATCCAAATACTGGCCTATGCAGATGACATAGGCATAGTGGGAAGAACACCGAGAGATCTACAACAGGCTTTTCTTGCTTTGGAGAATGCTGGACGACGTATAGGTCTTCGGGTAAACCAAGTAAAGACTAAGTATATGGTGGCTAACCCTTTAAGACAATCGGATCCCACCATCACATTTGGTGCCTACACATTCGAAAGTGTTGACAGTTATAGACATCTCGGTCAAAGCAGATAGCTCAACCAGCCAAAGAAGAATATTGGCCGCTAATAGGTGTTATTTTGGGATGGCAAAAATTTTACGAAGTCGTCTGATATCAAGAAGAGCCAAGGTCATGCTGTACAAAACCATCATCAGGCCAGTTTTAACTTATGGATCGGAAACCTGGCCTCTGTCCAGGGCAGATACCAACAGTTTACTGCTCTTCAAAAGAAAAATATTAAGAAGAATGTTTGGAGCTGTAAGAGTTGGCGACCAATTTAGACTCAGACAAAATGCAGAGCTGTATCTTTTGTATCAGGAGCCTGACGTGGTGAAGCACATAAGAATAGCTGGACTGAGATGGGCTGGACATGTGGCCAGAATAGAGGACAACGCTATCCTGAAAAGACTGCTGTTTGGATTCGTTGATGGAAAAAGAAAACGTGGGCCTCCACGACTTAGATGGTCAGATGAAGTCGAGAGTGATGCAGCCAGCATCATTGGATCCAGAGCTTGGAAGACCTTGGCCCAGGACAGAGAAGAGTGGAGGCGACGCCTTGATGCGGCCAGGATCCGTGCTGGGTTGTAGAGCCAGTGATAATAATAATAATAAATTATACTAATTCTCAATATCTGAACGTGCGATTGAGTATGAAAAAACATTTTATCTACAAAAAAAAATAACCAGTGAATAACTATTCTTTTAAAAAAATTATGCTCGTATTTGCATCCATTATTTCCAAATCGTCTCGCGTCTCGAGTAAAATTTAAATTATTTATATCACAGATAGGTCAACAATAACTCCCAGAAGAAATTCTAGTTTACGATTTGGTTTGAACACGTAACTGACAGACAAAATGGGCGTGAGAATGAACTTAAGATAATAACAAACTTTAGATGCAGTTTTGAAAGAAGAATTTTAAGCCGTTAAAAACTCCATTTTTATGAAAAGTGGATGTGTCAAGAAGTTTTTGTAGATGACTCAAGTACCATTGCCCAGGGTCGGGAATTAGATTATCGAGAGCCTTCCTCATTCTCTTTTCTTTCGTCACCACAGAGGCCCCAAGGATCTTCTCTCTCTCTCTTTAACAACTGTTCAGGAGCGTACAGGACTTTGGTCAAGCTTGTAGGTTCGCAATGCTACGAGCACACGGTTCCATCCCAGTTTCGGAGACCCATTACTTCACTTCCAGGGGATGTCCACTTTTCAACAAATAAGCGTTTAGTATACCTACCTACATTACTTATTCAATCATAAATATACTAAATTATTTTCAATCTCGACACGCCAAGCATACTCTTTACTACCCATGAATGCTTATTCTTGCGACGCCATGGCTATACTATAACCATTTAAATTCAGGCATATCATAAAAAAATCCTTATAATGATTATTATTTAATCGTTTCATATGAAAAGTCCGTTTTTTATTTCTAAAATTCAATATATACTTAGTAGACTTTTGTTATTAATTGTATTTATGTTTACAGACTGTAATAAGATGGTATCAATCCTCTCTTTTTTGATCATAATTAATATCACTACAACTGAATGAACAGTAGTTATTCCATCAAATATGAGCACGGAAACTCACGATTTTCGTTTAGTTATTTTTATGAGCTTAGCTTGGACGTCAGGCAGCCCAACGCAAGAAACAGTCAAAGGACCATTCGCCGTTGGTTAAAGACATTTTCAGCTGGTGACACAGATTAATTAATAAATAAATAGTTAATTCGTAAACAATTCATTTCTCCTTTCTACCCAGATGTGAAACCATCACATCTATATCGTACTGCAGGGATATTGACGTAATGCTACAAAAACTTATCAACTTATGAACCTGCATTGGTCAATCGGAAGGGTCCTATACTCTTCTTACACGACAATACCAGACCAACAGATTCCCACCTGTCCAGAAATTTGGACAACTACCTTAAGGGTAAATTTTTTAGAAAAAATTCTCAAGTAAATTATCAGACCTTATTTCATAAAAAACCCTGATTTTTTCAGTTCTAGCATTGGAAATTTGATACACAGAATAAATATTTTGAATAAAACCGTCTTTCATAAAATTGGTTTAATAAATACCTTTTCTTTGAAAACAGAAATTTCTTATGGTATGACCCAATATAATTATAATGTTAATATCGAATTTGAGATGGCCGATATGGGCTGATCAGTTCGAGTTCTAATTAAAAAGTGACGACACGACTCTTATTATTAACGAAGGCTTATAATAAAGTAATAAAAAACTTTATTAAAAGCATTAATTAGTAATTAATTGGATGGAGAGGGTTGGCCTTCCCCCAGCTCGATAGCTATAGAATGGGAAATAACAGGACGTGTACAGAGGCGAGCTGGCAGATCGATGTTCCACTTACCGCTGCCAAGAGACAGGTGTTCTCCCTCAGGGCTCCTACGCAGCCTGTAAACCCGATGATAAACGTCACTCCACCTGTAAAACCAAGAATAAAGTAACAAAACATTTTATTGGTAATGTTAGAAATATGTTATTGTTATAATAATAATGATGATAAGGCTTAGCAAACCCGAAGGCTTGATGCTGATACCACCAATCTGCGCTTACAAACTTCTGTCCACGGGCCACTACCCAAACCCAAATCCAGTCAGATCACTCTTATCGCAATCCTCCCACCTACCCCTCAGACGCATCCCAGTCGGCACAGCGATGATTAACCTCTTAGAAGTTCGTTCGTTACTATGCCCAGCAACTTTAGATGCCCATCTTAATCTTCGTAACGTTATCACTTAAATAATTTTTACTGGATGCATGCTTCACAATGTTATTGTTATATCAATTTCAGTATTCTACTCTGTGGGTTAGTCTACTCTAGGTAAAACAAACTGGTTTTATTATTTTTTTTAACAAAGATCTTTATTTAAAAAAAATATTTATTGAAAATTACAACTGTACTATACTAACACAAAATGTGAATTTATTGAATGACACATGATGGTATGCGATAAAAAAAAAAAATTAAGCACTACAAGAAGAGTCTAGGGTTCAGCACATGGTAGAGATTGTACTGTTTTTTGAACAACGGCTGTGCATGGAGATGATTTGTCCTAGATCACTCCATCGACAGATTTTCCCCCTTATTTTGGGTACTTAGTGACGATGCTATATTATTGTATTTTGGCTTACGAAAGCCAACTTCTAACTAATGGTAATTTTAAGACCTATTTCTAATTATATAAATTATTAATAATATTTGCTAGGAGAGGAAACATTCCGACCACATACAATTAATTGACCTATTTCTAATTATACAAATTATTAATAATATTTGCTAGGAGAGAAAACATTCCGACCACATACAATTAATTAACCTATTTCTAATTATACAAATTATTAATAATATTCGCTGGGAGAGGAAATATTCAGACCACATACAATTAATTAACCTATTTCTAATTATACAAATTATTAATAATATTCGCTGGGAGAGGAAATATTCAGACCACATACAATTAATTTAACGATTTTATAAAAATAGAATGATTCAGGAAGCCCATATTCCACATTTTGATAGTAGGGCACAGTGACAAAGACTCAATACTATAGTCAAACATTTAAAGCCACTTTAGAGGCTGGATGAGCTCCATGGAGTTCCAAATCCCAACGGATCCATCTCAGGCTCGGCAACACAGCGACCACTGAGACACTCTGCTCCCTAGTATGAGATAGTGGAAGTAGAAACTACCTACTAGTAGTACTTAAATAAAAATTAGAAGGTAAGATGCCATCTACTTTTCAAACTCCTTGGAAGATTATGGGGAATTAAAGAGGTTACTATGTTTAAAACTAGTGAGTTTGAGTGGGAATAAATTAGAAAAAAATTGGACATTAATGTCATTATTGGTGACTGTCCGTAACAAAGTAACTGGCTATGAACACTGACTGATAAATAATAAAATAAATAATAAATAATAATATAATAATAAATAAATAATAATAATAATAATAAATAAAAAAAATAATTTTTTTCTTTATGAGACTTCCTAAGACGATTACTAATGTTTCTGGATTTTTTAAAGGGCTTAATTAATAATAATTCGGTAATTCATTTAACAGAAATTAATGAGCCCAAAAACCTTTGAGCAAAAATTACAATAACGATATCATTTTAGTATTGCAAAACAAATATATAGCAGCATATGAGTCAACGGTATTCCATTGAAAGTGTAAACAGTGAACACATCTCATATCAGCAGCCTATAAAAGAGATAGGATCCGGTCCGACTCCAAGATTGTACAAATCGTTCAAAGAAACATTAATAATAGTAATAAATAACTAACAAAACTAGAATTGAAAGTAGTATGCTGTGAGGTAGATTTTATTGAAATTTCATTATTCCTCGTAAATGCTGGTTTCAATAAATAAAAATAAGCAATTATTATATATGATATAAAAAGTTTTGATAAGTACTTTTATTCTACGAATAAGAAAGTCTCATTTCATCAATCAGGTTGTTCAACCCATTCACTGAATAAAGAAAAGCAACTTCAAAAATAAAATAAAAAAGAAGAAGATACAATTATTTTTTAATCAATTAATACGTTTGCACTTTTCGAAGATTTTCTATAGCGTTAATTCTTATATAACGGCTTAGATTTGTTTGAAATTAAGGCTAACCAATAGTATAGCAACTGGTAGCGGAGTGGCTATAGCTTGCCGAAGGTCTCGAATTCAAATCTGGCTGCTGGCAGATTTTATTTAGTCTGTTAACAGCCAGGGCTGGTACCCTCATGGGATTCATCCAGCCTCTAATATTGGGTACCCGAGATAAGGAGAAAGGTCTGGCGGTTGAGCGTGATCTGGAACAAATCACCTTCCTGCACAACCTTTTCCAAGAAACAGTACAGTCTCTACCACGTACTGAATCCAAGACTCTTCATGGGTTGTACAGGTTTTATTTTATTTTTATTTGCTATACTATAGCATAGGAATAACAAATGGCCAGTTTTATACCACTGTTTTTATAATTTCTTAATGCTTTTAAAGTTAAGTATTAATTAATATAAATAAATATTACTAATACAGTTGTGGGATATATTACGTAATCCTGCCATGACAAGAGGCTCTATAGTTCATATAACAACACAACATTACTACTTACATAACTAATGTAATGTACGTCCTAGCATCCTTCCTTTATCAAGTTATCCAATCCCGCCGACCATCGTACATTTTCGATCTCCTTCAATTCCAAACCACATTCCTCTCCCGTAACACCCTTTCTCAGCTCTCAAATCTATATTCAGCATCCCACCGAACAGCAGCTTTTGACAGAGCTTTCCTTATCCTCCTCCCTTTGGAACTCTATACCTTCTTCCATTCGTCATTCTAATAATCTTCCACCCTTCAAATCCCGTATATTCCAGCACCTATTATCCCTACAATTCCAAAAAAATCGAAAATAGTTGGAGATCAGTTTTGACTTAATGTTTGTTCTATTTATTCGATGAATGAATGATGGTTTTTGATGAACATTCTTGTGTGTGATTATGTATTTATATATATGAGTGTGTGGAATTTAAACCACGTATATATGTATTAATATCATCTAGTTAGATATTAAAAAAACATATAAAGGGATTAAATGTAAATCTGTGATAGTATTGTTTTTATTTTTTTTCTTGTTATAAATTTGATATATATGTAACCATAAATTGTTTCTCTTACATAATTATTGTTAACTTATTTTTTTTCTTTCTCTTCTTCTAATCTCTTTTTAAAATATTGTTATTGAAGGTAATTCGCACTTTTTTTGTTCATTTTTTTTATTCATTTTTTATTCTTTCTCACTTACTAAATTACTTGTAATAATTAATCAAATGTAACCAGTGGCCTGATTATTTTACATTTACATTTACTATAAGACATGATAGCTTACAATACCTGTAATGTTATTCTATAGGGAATTGTCACAGAATAAATAAAGACATTATTATTATTATAATTATTAATAGGTCTTAATATAATTACTTCTCATAATATCGAAATAAACAGTTCAATAGAGCACTACGGGGGATCCAACCAAGCTATCTCCCAACCAGCAATACCTCGTGCCATTAATCTTAACTGCGTGCCCTACTTTTCTGCACTTATTGTTAAATTAGTTTCCGTCCCTTGTTCTTTGTTCATTGTTTAAATGGTTTTTCACAGCTCCCAAATTAGTTCTAATTTAAAATTCAAATAACAAACGAAAATAAAAAGAATAAGGACTGTTTAAAATGAGAAAATAAATGACAAGTTTAAGCATTATTTTGTAGCTTTTATTTTAAATTGCTTTAGAGTTTGCCAACTTGGGCACTCATAACTAAAGCTAGGAAAGCCGAATATTTTTTCTATATTATTGATAGAATTTTTTCTATATTACCGAATATTATTCCAATTGCTTTTCGATTGATCTCAGAACAAAGACTCAATATAGTAATTTAAAACCAGTTTCTGCTCCCATTCCTTCGTAAATGATCGAGGACTTGGCGTAGTTGAACTCTATTAGGTTGCTATTTTGAACAAAAAATGGCCCACGTTTGGTCAAGTCCGGAAGATCATTCTGAAGTGACCAGTGGCCTGATTACCAAATCTAAAGAAAATCGGTTCTGTTGTATCTGGGAAAAGCGGCGGACGGACTAGAGCTGGACAGTTGTTTAATTTTATTTGATGTTTGGAATCCGCGTATGCTTAAATGTGAAATCTCAAATATTGTTGCGCATGAACTATATATATAATTCTTTTTTTGTCAATAAAAAGGTTCATTGTTATACAAATATGCCAAAACTTTCAATGATTGGTTTGGTCTCATCAAAATATTTATATCGACATGTTCTATAATCTTCTTATTACCCAGTCAAGTATATGAAGTTGTCCAACTACGGGAAATCTAGAACCCGGACATTCAACAGTTATCGGACTTTCTGAAAGGAATTGCTTCTACCCAAATTGGATCTGTGCTCTGCATCCTATTACAATAATTATCACAAATTACAAATTATTACAAAATCTTAATAAGTTCAAAAAACAACAACAAAGAAAACACAGATATTTTGAGTATTCTATATCTTTATATTCACGTAATATTGATACAAATGTAATTACACAAATATTCCAATGCTGAATCGAGTCCAAGGTTATACTATTAATTTATAAAGGAATCGAACGGTATGGATAAATATAGATGTGTATATATAATAGTTATAAGCTGGAAACTTTCCAATTGTCTCTATTTGATTACTCTTTTTGGACTGATGGTGCCCTGCAGTTTGACTTCTTTGAAGTGATTTCTCTATTGTTGTGCGTCCTGATGACGTATTATTTTTCTTATTTCCAAGGTTCATTCTTATACCAAACCATCGTTCACAACATCCCTCATACATCTATAGTCTCTTACAATTTGAATCTTCTATCCAATTCCAGGGTCAACAAAAAACAAAAAAAAAAACAAGATCTCGCCTTTCCGATCTTTAAGCTCGTTCCTATAGAACCAAAACAATCGATGATTCCTTTCTTGCCAGTTCCACCACATTTTGGAGCTTACTCCCACCTGATATCCGCCATGCTTCTTCCTTACCCACATTCAAACCCATGCTTTTCCTACATCTCCTAAATTCCCAAACTGATACTATGATTTATAGCTAAGTTATAATTAATAGCTATTATAACGTTTCACAACAATTTCTTACTTTGTTTTCATTTCTTTTTGGTTTATTTGTGAATTTAGTTACTTATCTTGTAATGCATGTTTCATGCTATAAACGTTATTTTTTTTTTTTTAATGCAACTTTCATTTACATAGGATCGTGGATCCAGAATTCTTTATTCTATTCTCTAAATATATTTGAATAATCAAACGTGGAAAGATTCGACTCGGCTCAAATTGCTCCCGGACTCCGAACAAGTCACCATCAATCCTAATTCTAGAAACTATCGATACCACGGTGGGCGCGATCGGGATCTACCTCATGACAAACATGGACGATTACAATGTCAACATGAATAGACAACCTGTTGAGCAAGGCTCGGCAATTAGGGTCAATCAGATTGGGTCGCCGACCCTGACAGTTGAATAATCCGCATTACTACCAGGCACGGCCAATGTCATACCCATCACTTTCTACGGGGGGACATCCCGGATTGGCTTCTATCGCGTGTCAAGGATGGGTTTCAACACGGCTCGTTGTTAAACATCGTTATGGATGTTTACAAGAATGATGATGAATAACTTAAAAGAAATGATGCTCTTAGCCAGTTGGAAGATATGGCCGGTAGTAAAAATAAAAATCATTGAGTAGGACTCAGTTTAATAAATAAATCTTCAAACGCCAGTGGGAAAAAAGGGAAATGGTTTGCAAAAGATTCTACTACAAAGACAACAAAACAAGATAGGCAGTCCGAAATATTAAACTGGAGATGAGATAACAACTAGTCCTTCAGATCCTGGTTAGTCAATAAAAAAAACCTGTTATAAATATTGTAAAACATGATTAATATGAGCTCGTCATTAACCTTTAATGGTAGTGCGGACAACTCTCGGGCTGAGCCTGAGCACTTACCATTGCTATGGACTAAATATTTTTTCAATCGTGCCAGCTCTATTAATTCTAAGCGCGACAAATAAATAATCATAATATTTCTTTTGCACCAGGTTGTATAATAACAGAGTGTTATCTTCAAGCATCAATAATCTATTAAAATGAGTAAAATTTATATTTTTACAACATAAAAATAAGAAAAAAAAGCTTTCGAAGCTACTAAGGATCTTGGGCGATTACGAACAATACATCAGTTATAATAAACATAAAATTTATTAAAAATATCAGGATATTTTGACTGAATTTTCATTTTTTTTCTATATACCTGATTGCATTATAATCTGTCTTTCCTTAATGCCTTAGCTTTAAAGTTATACGCATATATCTGTCTCACAAAAAGTTCAACGTGATATTTTAATAATAGTTTCATGTAATCAGTACATGATAAATCGAAAAAATTGAAAAACGAAAAACGCGCCCATAATCCCTACCGTTTGCTTTCGCTGGACGCATATGAGTCAACAGCACTTTAATTTTAAAGCAAAAAGAATCGAGCCTCCTAGCTTTCGTGTTATCCCTACGTACACATTACAGTGGCAAAGTAATAATAAGTGGAGTGCCTACCTTCGTTTTAACAGAAAAATTTCATTTAAATAATTAAAAAAGGACTTTTTAAACTCTGGTGAAAAAGTAATACTTGTGATTCTGAGAGGCATTATCAACAGACGACGGGATTTACAGTGTTTGAAGATTCTGGTTAAGTCATCTATTGAAGAAACAATAGTGGACTATGTAAAGAACATGACACGTGCATGACACTCGTACCCCACAGAACGACCTTAGTCAAGACATCGTAGTGGACTTGAACTTCCTTCCTATTCGACAGCGAAATCTCCCTTTTTTTATAATAACAATTCGTCGTCCGAGCAGAATGAAGAAGTAATACCAAAATACCAAAATGATCACCATGAGTTCGTACATTACTCTTAGCACTTCTTTTAACAATGCAGTGACAAAAGAGGTATTGAATTGCATTGAATGACTGTACTTAAACTAACTGGCATAATCCTGCGGACCTGAAGTGGTACTTTCCAAATACGATACACGCCCTTTGATCTCAACATTAGCTAGCCAACCAGCATTATGTTCCATTATAGGATTTATGCAGCAAATTGGTTTATATGTTGGGCCCTGGGTTTATGCTTCTAACACGATCCAAAACGAGGTTGCTCAAGAATGATCAGAAATGAATCCTGACTACTCCTCTATGTTGAATACTTACGTGAAACAGTATCATTACACTCCAGGCTTTGCGAATCCTCGTCTCAACTCTTTACCCTGATCCAATGATTATCATATTGGTCAAAGTGGGCTCTTATCCTTTTGTTCTGTAGCACTTCATACTCATATAAAGCAGGCGGCCCACGGAACAGATGTTAGTTTGAAAAAACACCTACAGTGTTTTGAGAAAAAAGATGCTTCATGAGCAGTACTACTCATAAATGGACATGTCCCTGGAAGCACTGCTGGAGACAAGCCAGTAGCGGTACAAGAGACGTGTTCACTTCTGACAGCTTCCAGTCCATCTGTCGTTATCTGAAAACTGATTCAAGAGACTTTACATTATTGAGCATTATTTTTTCGATTATAAGACAATATGAAAGAGGCAAAGGTTCTAGACGATAGTAGGTAGATCAGGAAGTTTTTCGGTCGATCCATCTTCAAGTGACTTTATATGATTACTTTTCTCTTTATATATTCATCCACATCTGTCAACAAACTACAACAAATTGACAATCAGAAGATTTTCTGTAAGTTAAATTACAACTAAATGACATAAGAGGCATGAAGAAGAACAGTAACCCAGCGGCACCTCTTCTGTGGCTTGATTCAACTTATGAAATGTAAAAAATAAATTATACAACAATAGCAATAAAAAATCAGTAGGTTCGAAAAATCCGCACCAAAATCCTACACACGAAGGAGAAATTTAAAAAAGAAAACAGTAATAAAGACAAATAATGGTTATAACCATTCAAGGCTGCCCTGTACATATTAACCTTGGCTGAACCCACGACCTACTGATAAGGTTTTACAAGAGTTATACTTAATATATTTGGAAACTTCAGAACGCTATCATAGAATGTGACTCCCACACGCAAAATCTCTTGTACACGCTAGAGTTCGCAGATTGTTAAGATCCATACAGTCACTAATATTTATAATTACTGAGGAATTTTGAAGAACGATATTCATTCATTTTAAATTTATTTTTTTTACATACCGAAAATACTCACAATGTAATTTAAAAACGATTTTTAAATTTACACACATTTGTGCAGTTACGCACCTAGTAAATTTGATGCCAGTGATTTTTTTTTTTCCTCTTTGATTTGTAAGACTATGAAGTTTTGAACTGATTAATAGTTTCTGGCAGGTCTCTAGGCCATTGTATTTTTAATCGTCACATATCAAGTCTGAGTAACAGAGAGCATGAAATTTAAAAATAAAAATAAAAAAACGTCTAAATACTTATTAAGTAAAAAATATAAAATCCTTTTATGAACCTCGCCCCTTTATGAACAAGGCATATATTTAATATTTTTATAACATTATCGATTTAATCCAAAAAAAAAAGTTATTTTGGAAATTGGAGTGATAGAGAGAAAAAAAAACTTGAAGTTGAAGGTGTTGCAAATCGTTACAACATGCCGTAAAACTAATCATCCAACTTCATTTCCGAACGATTGCATAGCATTCCTGTTAAGCACGCCATTTGTATGCTGCTAGATCCGAGATCTTGGATGTACATCCATATACATTCGATTTGAATATATATTGAATACAATATAGTAAAAAATTCACTTTAAATGCTTCTGCATACTGCAATTGGCACATAGCTAAGCGTTGATGATCTGTTGAATCGCTAAGCAGTACGCTACAGAATATGTTTAAAATTTTAAGTTTATATCAACTTTGTTTGGAGTTTATATGATTGATAACCATAAGTAACTGATTTTAAAAATGCTGCTACTACGACAATACGCATAAATAATACAATCACGCATAAAAACAATGCTTCCATAAAAATAAATGATAAAGAATAGCAGTACAGAACATCACCTAGTAGCCTTGATTGTAGACTCTTAAACTCTATTAATAATTTTATCATTTAAAATGACCTAAGCAAGTGAAAAGAAAGAACAATATCGTCAAGAACAATAATGTCCATATTAAGGTTCGTGGGGAATGAATGAACTCATATGAAGCGCTCTTCAAAGTCCAGATGTACTACTCACACGAAAGTGCTTGACCCATAAAAGAAGGCAACCTTTACGGTCCCCTTGTACCATTCGCAAAACCTATTTTGGAAAATTTAAGGAATTATACGTGGGTGCATTATATTAGTAAAATATAAACAATACATTCAGATCTATTGTAATAGAAAATGCAAAAAAGATTTTATCGAGAAAAGCTGCCAATATCTGTAACCACGACGATTGCGTCAATAAGGAGTTACTCAATCATCGATTCTTATTAGACTTTTGGCAAGTTCACCGTCATCACTACTTATTCCAGTACATCAATAATTTTCATCTAATACTTGATATATTTTTAAAAAATATATAAACCGAAATTTTAAGGACAACTAAGCCATCAGATTCCTCTCGTATCCAATCCTTAAAATCCAAAACCCTTCGTAAAATCCTCAATGCTTCTTACTTGGTTACAGATTAAATGAATAATGACCTTAATGTCCCATTTGTTGATGATATGGCCCGAACCCAATATAAATCTTTTCATGGCAAACTATTCGATTCCTGATAATCCTCCGAGGCGTCTGAAAAGAAGATGGCCTCGTGACCTTCTATTTTTACATTGTTAAGTAAGTACTACCACTGGGTAGTTTCTCTACTCGCCTTCATCTCATGCAATTATGCATCAATCATTCTATAATTTATAGTGTTATTATAATACAGTTGTAAATTTTAATGAATACATTTCTTTAAAATGGTGTTTTTTATATTGGTATTAGATGAAACTTTTGGTTTCATCTTGAGTCATCATTCAATCAAGTCTTTTGAACAACTCCAACATAGGCCAAAATTTGTAGAAAATGCGGGGTAGAAGAATTGTAAACAAATAAGCCAAACAAATTTATTATGGTCAACGTTTCGGACTAGTTTTCAGGCCATCATCAGGGCTGAATAAACAAGGAGCAACAGTGAAATACTAAAGACAATAAAACAGTTCTATTAATGACTTAAAAGTTAAACAGAAACATCGACAGATAATTAACAAGTTTGGCTTATTTGTATACTTGGCAAATTTTCAGGTCGAATTTTCTTCAAAATGAGTTTTTTGTAATTGGAGAAGCGGAATCGTGTTATGTACTCGTATTTTCGTAGTTAACAATGAGCTTAATCAGGAATTGGCTTGAAATGAAGCTATTGCTTACATTAAAACTTCATTCCAAGCTAAAAACTATGATAATGGCATGATTCCGCTTTCTTCAATACAGTTAACTCTCCCATAGACAAAATTCAATTTAAAACTTATTCACTGGGTCTACAGACATATTAAAACTTCTGGCTATATATATCAACGAAAATTTTTTTTTAAAAAACCTGTATCACTACAACCCGTGAACGGGCCTGGGGTTCAGTACATGGTAGAGGATGTAGTTTTTCATGGACAACGGTTCTGCAGGGTTGTGATTTGTCCTAGATCACGCTCAACCGCCAGATTTTTCTCTCTTATTTTGGGCACTTAGTATCGTTAGTAGTATATGGTAACTTTAAGAACTATTTCTAATTATACATATTATTAATACTATTCGCTGGGAGAAGAAATATTCCGACCACACACAATTAATTGACCAATTTTTAAAAAACCTAATGATTCAGTAAGCGTATATTCCACATCCTGACAGTAGAGCACAGTGACAAAGATCCAATACAATAGTCAAACATTTACAGCTTAGCTTAGCAGGGAGTTATGGCAGCAGAGATAGATTTATGAAAGAGAAAGCGGAATCGTGACTGAGCAACATTTAATCGGATTTGCCACTGGCTAACGTCCTAGTAGTCAAGGGCGGCTCTGATTCAGCCAATCAGCTGGTTGCTATAAAAAGTTACTAGGTTTTTTTCGGAATTTATTGCGTTGAGCTCAGAGCATGATAGGGATTGTATTTTTTCTAAGCAAACGGATGTGCAAGGAGGTGATTCAGACGAGACTCAACATCCAGGTCTACCAATTAATCAATTCTAAAGTCTGGGTTTCCATATTGCACAGGATCTATACACGGTTGTTAAAAAACATAAAAATTATTTGCCACAGCTGGTCTCGAAGTCGGGATAGATGCCCTACCAATTGAGCTGCCCCTGTTCTAGTTAGGAGAATAACAATGTTCATATCTTATCAAAGAGAAATTCTCAGGGCATTTTCACGGTTTGCAAAGGACATTCGCAGAACAAGAAGGGAGGATGATATTCTACTATAGTTTCTCGCTGAGAGAGAGAGAAGGCCATGTGTGGTGCTACTCTTCAAAATTACCAATAATATAAAATTAATCATTAATATAAAATTACCATAGAGCCCAAGATAGCGGGAAAAAAATCATAGGACAAATAATCGGAAAGAAATTATTTTACGCAATTAACAAGCCCATTTAAGTAATATAAAATCATAATTTATTGATATCATAATTTTTAAAACCATCATCAGACCTTTGTCATAGGAAACAGAAACATGACAGGCTCTTCTATAAAGCCGTTTTTCTTATGACTTTCTACATCATAAATAAGATGGGCTATAACTACTACATTATTTTTCAATATTAACAATAAAAATTTTCTATCCTACAAAATAAAAAATCCCTAAAATGGGCCACATCAATGATACAAAGGTATTTCTCCTGTAACACTTTTTTATCCGCACCAAAATCCTACACACGAAGGAGAAATTTAAAAAAGAAAACAGTACTAAAGGCAAATAATGGTTATAACCATTCAAGGCTGCCCTGGACATTTTATGTACGAATGATGTATGACATCCAAATTAAAGATTCAGAAAATTTCCGGAACTAGGAACTCTGTGACTGTATTCAAACAAATATCTGAGTTGCATTTGTTCATGAATGCATACATAAAACGGCTGAATTTAAATTGGATTTTGATACGGGAACATGAGGATTTTCCTGAGATGCCTGCAATTTCGTTTTTTTCAATATATCTATTTACCAATATTCATTATGTGTTGTTAATTTCAGCATACACCTTCAAATAGAAATATATTACGATATTAAAAATGATTGGACACAACATTTATCCTTCGATATTTCAGACAGTTTATTAAGCGCTCATGATTCTTAAAAGGTATTTCGCAACGAGATACAATAAATAGCCAATTTATTTATTTATTTTATTTGTTTACACTGAATTTTCTTTTCTGGACTTCTTATATTTGTTAATTATATTGGATCTTCGTTTGGCTTAATTAATGAGTATATTTTACATTAACTACGAATGTGTGTGTGAGTGTGTGTGTTAGTGTGTGTGTATGGGTATGTATATGTATATATATATATATATGTATATATATATATATATATATATATATATATATATATATTAGTTTAGATTTTAATTAGACGATTAATGGAAAACTATATATTTAAAATATATTGTAAATCCTGCAAAGTTGAATACTCTTTCAAACCGCGGGTATTTGTGTATCGAGTATGAATAGTACAGAGAAATAAAAAACAGCAACTATACATATTATAAAACAAAGTCCTCGGCCGCGTTTGTTCGCAGTAAACGCAATAACTACTGCAGGGATTTTCATGCGGTTTTCACCAATAGATAGAGTGATTCACCAGGAAGGTTTAGGTATATTATTTGTCGAGGTTTTGTATAAATCGGTTGGAATATCGATGGGTTTCACCGAAGACGCTGCCTAATCCCATGAAATTATAACCGTGTAAGATGATAAATTCGTATATAAAGAAATATTTGTTTTTGTTTTTATTTTTATAATTACTATATAATAAAGTACATTAGCCGAGATGGGAAGAAGGAAAATCAATACTCCCAAAGAAGCCTACCCTATGATATTCGCCTGGTCCTTAGTTGCCGCTACGTGATAAATAAAACATATATATATATATATATATATATATATACATTAACCGACCATTTATGTAGGCCTAATATGCCTTATTACCCGAGCAAAGCTAGTCAAATTAATAGTGTTCTATTTAGCAACTATGATGGTGAAATGTCGTTCGTTTTTATTGCATAATAAATACTTCTTGCCAGTATTAAAAAAAAATAGTGTGGCGCAATGGCTAGAAACTGGATCGAGAAGTAAGGCTAGTTAATCCAAGTATGTTGTAATGTTATGATTTTTTATTTTACAGGTAACCAAGGCTTGTTTTATAAATAGTTAAATAAATTGTATTTATTTTTACAAAATAAACGAGTAACCACATCAATTGTGCTTTTATCTAAAAAAAACAAACTACTATCTATATGAAAAGGGTCTTGGGATCAGAAGTGATAGCGACAGTACTGATTCTAAAAACATAACAAATAAAAATCAAGCCATGAGAAATGAGTGATGAATAAAGGATTCGCAACATTATTTTGTGTATAAGCGATTGCACGGGACTATATAGTATAATTGACATCACTTTGATGTGTATTGAATATACTTTACTTACAGATATATGCATTTTTTATTATCTCTAGTAATAAAAGTTAACCGTAATAAAAAATACTCAAATGCTAATAATGCTAATAATAATAATAAGATTACGGGGCGGGGTTGCCCTACGGTACAGCGATGAGTTGCCGAGCCGGCTTAATTAACGGCTTAGATTTATTTAAATATTAAGGTATAGTAAAGTAATTGGGAGCATAGTGGCTAAGTTGTAGAGGCCGTCGAAAGTCCCTGGTTCAAAATCCGGCGGAGGCAGATATTATTTAATCTGTTAACAGCCGAGGATGGATCCTTTGATATCTGGGACCCCCTGTGGCTCACCCTGCCTCTATAAAGTGGACATCCAAAATAGGGATTGAGAGTGATCTAGGACAAATCAACAGTATAGATACCAATAATAAATGTATAAATCTAACACCATTAGTTTAATCATAATTATAATAATGAATGTATTAGCCTAATGTTAGTAGTTTCATAATAATTGTTTAAATTATTATACAATCATTTATATTTATAATTATGTATATATGATATATACCAATACATTTACTATAATTTAAATTATAGTAAATGTATCGATGTAATATCAGTAGTTTAATTAAAATCGTAATAATGAATGTATTAATTTAAGTATACATTTTTTATCTATTCCTTATAATTAAATCTTATAAATTTTTTATCTCATTTTTATATCTCTAAATAATAATATTACATACATATTGCCAAGAAGTCTTCTATAACTTGTACCCTCATAGCATACAGTGTGTTTGTTATTAGATCATTTAAGAAATAAATAACAAAGAATGACATTTTGTGTAATCATTGACTGCATTTCCTAACCATTTCAAACCACTCTTTGAATTATCAGTCAACTATTTGCCACTTAAATATAAATAAAAAACTGGTCTCTTAAAATTAAAAATGAGATTTTATAGCATGAATTAACCAATTGTAATTAACATTATAATAAAAATCTGTTTTGAAAATGCGAAAGGTAACGCCTATTACATAGTGTTGGAGGTTACTGACTAATAGTACATCATATTTCCCCTGAGTGGGAGGCTAATCAAGATATGCGATGATCCACATACGAACACTTCGATCAGTATCACGACCGAGCCACATCTAGAAATACACCCCACCGTTATTAATAGTCATGATCACTCAGGAATTCAATACGGTCCTATAAATGCAATGCAAATGCATACTTCGGAGCTCTGTAACAACCGCTTTTTATACATGCTTGTAAATAGAGTTTACTAAAACTGAACATTTCATGAAACATTGAAGGTAACGTAACATCTATATCAGTAAGAGAGGTAATTAATAATTAAACAAGTAAATAAAATTAATATATTTAAAATTTTGGTATCAAGGAACAATTTGCATTCTCTAATGAATCCATATTTTTAAACTCGGAATTTGAACTGGAAAAAAAGGATGTGGATTTTAATTGTTATACTGAAGGTTCCGAGTTCAAATCCGGCTGTGGCAGATAAATTATTTAATCTTTTAACAGCCAAAGAAGTCTATTCCCATCTTCAGATTATTTTTATAAAGCTGAAGGTTGAGCGTTATTTCCGACGAATCTCCCCCTCATACAACCGTTGTCTAAGTATTGTATGTTGTATGGTATAGTATGTACAACCGTTTTAAAAGTATAGTATCTACCATATACTGATCCCAGGATCCTTTATGGGTAATAGTGTAAATTATTCTGTTGAAATATCTGGAATAAGAGATGGATATATGTTTTAATTTCGAACAGCAGGTAATGACCCCATGATTAATAATAAATACTATGTGATCACAATAGCTAATTACATATTTATAAAATCCTTTTTATAATTATGTAGAGAAGATAATATTTCATAGAATAATTTTTTGTTGTGTATAAAGTAGAATAAAAGATTATATAACAGCAAATAGTATAGAGCCCTAATCAAAGACTCAAGTAGAAAAATTAAATACAAAAATAAATCGTAGAAATAATATGGATAGCAGTATATGGTAATATTCAGTAAATGTCGATTTCGTTGATTTATCAATCAAAATAATGAGTTAATTTAACGGTTTAACTTACATATTTTAATTATATTATTTAGTTTGAACTTCAAATTTGAGAATCTTTTTCTTCATTAAAAAGGAACTATTATAAATTGAAACCCGTCAAAATCATTAATAATTATATAATATATTGAATTACTCACCAACGCATATAAGTACGAGTGCTGGGTCGAGGGCTACGTGTGAAAGCTTGCTGAGATTGCTGAAGGTGTACTTTTCCGACCAAGCCCAAACTCCGACTGCGAGGATGAAAAGGCCAAGCATCTAAAAAATAATAGATACAATAAATAAATAAATTATTGATTCAATAAAACTAGATAAATATATTATGTGGAAAGTAGTGTATTGTGTTTTGTAGCAACAAGGATAATAAGGAGAGCAGTTGAAACATTTCTATTCATTTTTATAAATTCTTTGATAACCTTTTTTATGGAGAATTTTATGCAAATTAATGAACATTTTTTCGCTAGAGGCAGTATTTTTCGAGTTATTGACAAAAAACTGAAAAAAAGGGACCTTTAGAGACCCCCACCCTTAGCTTCATCCCCACCCATCAGTATTTTAGTATGTTGTTCAGGATACCTTTCCCTACAAGTGTGTCAAAATTGGCTTCTACATGAATTATTTCCGCTATTTGGTATTTTTTGGTCTTCGTTGCCTAGACCAAACAAGGTCCACGTACCACAGCGTATCCAGACCTCTACACACTGAGCTATCCCGCTCCACAATAATTTATTACCAGAGCTAATAACTATATTTCAATTATTTTTGGATATGAATTAATGAATATGAACATTCAATTTTGCAGAATATAAGTAATGTTCAACAAAACAAAGAGAATAGATAATAAATTTCAGAAACTTTACCAAAAAAATAAATAAAATAAACAGTAAAATAAATAATATTGATAGGATTTTCAATTAAATAATATTAACCGCTATTATTTTAACTAAATTTCAAAGTTTCAAAATAAAATTTTTACTATGTTAACTAGTTACGAGTTAATTAGGGGAGTGGTTGAAATATTTTCATTAATTTTTATAACTATGTATTTAAATCACCTATTTTTCGGATACAAGTTTTAAGAATTTTAAAACTAAATGTTCTATATTCAACACAAAAATAATCAATCCAAACAAAAGGAGATAAGCAGACAGTAAACGAATTCAAAGTTTAAGAACAGAATCTATATATTTAAAAAAACAACAGGTTTTATTGTAAGTACTAAGCAAGAGAGAGGAAAGCGATAACGATTCTATTCAGGAATTAGTAGCCGCTGGTTAAGTTTGGACATTAATCCTCCTTGTTAGAACTTTTACCAGTCAGTGCTCCCACTGGCCCCACAACTTCTCCCTTCTGCATCGATCACCATCTCACATTATTCTTAGCCTTAAACACGAGCATTCTCACTTCTCTAGTTCTTAGCGGATTCAGAAGTTGGTATAGTTCTGTATGATGGATCTCGGTGGAGAACTTGCCTTTCTAGTAACCTACATGAAACTTTCCATCTTGAGGAAAGTGGGTAGCCATTTAAATGAATTAATCGTGAGAAAAGTATTTCTTATTAAAAAGGCAAACAGAAGATTCATCCAGGCAAAAGAAGAATAAGCCTAAAAAAAGTCCTTTATCCGTGTTTTTTAATTCATCAAACGATTATGAGTAACTGCCATAATTGGAATGAACCATAATAAACAAAAAATAGGTTCTTCTAAACATTTTACGGCTATGTATGTTACAAAATATTGATACCGGTATTTATTTAAATAGCATACCTCGCTTAAAAATCTAAAATTTCTTCATTATAATATATTTTAGTAGGAGAGCGTGGTATCTCCACGTTTCAAGCTCTGAGTTTCTGTGCTGATGGTCTCGTGGTCATATCCGGCCGTGGCAGATTACTAATTAATCCTCTAGCAGCCACCGGTGTATCTTGTGGGCTTTCCAGGCCTCTATAAATAGGGTACCCTAAATTGGGGAAAATCCCGAAGCTTGAACGTGATTACGGACAAATCACCATACTGCACAACAGTTGTTACTGAACTGAATCCAAGATCCTTCATGGAACGGAAATTCAAGAGCTAGCCAGTATTTATAGATTCAACAGCCAGAGAACACAGACATGATTTTTTTCAAAATCGATTCTCCATTTATATTTTGTTTATTTATGATTAATTAATCCAATATCGCATCAAAACGAAGAAATAAATAAACTAGTAAGGGGAATCGCAATTCGACAACCATTTTCTTATAAAGCAAATCTGCAGAATACAACGGTAACTTTGCCTAAAGCTCTTTTTCCAATGTTTATATTGTCTTCGATATAGACATAAGCTGATAACTGAAGACCACTGGGGAAAAAACAGTTAAATCTATTTTTTCCCAAAAATCAGTAACAGTGGGTTCCTATGGATTTTTCGATGACTAACACGATTGAATTGTCTAAAGAGGAGAAAAAAAATTGAAACAGGTAAAGAAGATTATCAGAGGAAGACCTAATTGATCCCAACAGTACTGGGAAAGAACGAGGTAGGTGGCCCTCAAAACACTTATGTTATACCTGTTTAGCTAGGCGATTGACACTTGACAACCTTGTTATGGCCTTATTTTACACAATGCTTTCAAATTTAAAAATTATACCATGCTCTACGTCGTTCAAAGCATTCAAACCTATCTTTTGATTTCTTGAACTTGGTTCGTGTGAAGAGTACTTTAACATTTCGAGGTTAACTTTGGTCTTCTGAAGATTAAAGTAAAGAGTTACCTCGTTTTTTCCCTTTGGTCTTCAACTGAAATACTCAATTATGATTCCGTGTTATAATTCCAAACACGATTTGATAGGTCTCTAGAATTTCCGGCTATAAATTTATGTATTTTAGGGCGACAGCTTGGAATGTCTCGCATGGAATGCAATGAGCTTGATGTATGGAATTTGAAACTCTGAATATCGACACCGAAAAATAAAAATAACCTATAAATACATCGTTTACACTAACTTCTGGGAAAATTTTTGACAAACTTGAATGAAATCAAACATATTTGATTGAGATCATGTATGAATTTTCCATTTTTCGTATTAATTTATTTGTTTAATTGGGTTATTAGCTACAGCATTGCGAAAAATAACGTCATATTAATTTTCAGGTTTTATATTGATCCGTACTTTTTTTTAAATTCATGGATGAATGTTGTGTTTTAATATATTAATATATTTTTTTCTTCTTATTTGGCTTTTCGCGCATTCAGTTACATAATCTTCAAAATAAGTTATTATAATGTATTGTTTATATTTTTCTTTCATGATTTTGTTTGTTATTTTGCTTTTTATAAAATTTGTGTATACATATATAACTATTAATTACTTTCTCTCAACATTATTATTTTCATCTTATTTCTATACTTTTTTTTTCTTTTTATCTGATAAAAGATATTATTATTGGAACTATTTCTTAAGTTATTTTCATTTATTAATTAAATTGAAATAAATAATTAAACGTGGTTATATTTAACTCTAAGACATAATCTTACTAATATTATAAATGTGAAAGTTTGTAAGTTTGTCTCTCTTTCACGCAAAAACTAATGAACGAATTTAGATGAAACTTTACAGTAATGTAGGTAAAGTAACACATAGTCTATAGCAAGCGCGGATTTAGGGAGGGAGGGTGCACGGGGGCACGTGCCTCTCAGGAACTTAGCATCTTGAAATTTGTAGATAGGTTCTTTGTATAGTTTAAGAAAGAAATTTGGATAATTCCATCCCAAGGGTTTCCCCTTTTATATAATAGGGGTCCAAAGGTTGCATAGAATCCGTCAGTTTTGAAGTTACAAATCTGAAATTTTGGATGTCCGTGTAACTTATATTTTAAAAAAACATTTTAATTATTTATTTAATATGATCTTTCACGAAACTTGATGTGGCAGACCAAATTCCACGCGAGCGAAGTCGCGGGCATAAGCTAGTAGTCTCAAGCGACTTGTCCCAGAATAAATAAAGGTATTATTATTAAAATTAAATTGAAAGATTTTTCTACCATAATTAATTTAAATAAGTAAATACGTGGGCTGAAATCTCATTAATCACCCATGGACTAAAATGAACTATGGAATTTAGATATCTCAAATACTTTAAAATCGCCTTCATTCCAACTTCTTCAGTATATTAGTTGAAAGAAACGTGTTGTTCAATTTGAATATTTGGAATGATTTTTTGTGGTCGCCTTTACACTGCAATCATTGTTTATTTTAGTGTTAAATTCTGCGATGGCAAGATTCAACCTATGAATCAGTCTTTGTAGTCCTATTAAACTGGTAGTGTAATTTTATAGTATTCGTACAAATTTATGTAAATAGTTAAGCTATTTAGAATTAGTAATATGTTATATTATTTTAGTAATTAAATAGGAGTTAGGCCTAGGTTATAATCTTTAGAATATTTTTATTGTAGATTTATATTAGTTTAATAATTTAATTGTAAATAATTTCATTATATTCTTTTCGTCACTTTGTTAATAAATATTGGTATCTTTAATTTAGGAATAGTTTAATTCATTTTCACACCTAGTAGTCCATAACATTCTGTTTTTATATATTATTTTATTTTTTTTATAATTTTTTCTATTTCAATTATTTTATTTTACATATGTTAGTATCTTACCAACTCTGAAGTGTGGGCCGAAACGTCGGTTTCTAACAAATATTTTATCACTATTTAAGTAATTAATTCTTTGAACTCCACCAGGACCATTTTCTTCTCCGAAATATATATATATATATTTTTTTTTTTGAAGAGAAAAGATTGTCTTGGCTGGAATTCGAACCCGATTGAACTTTACTCCCGATTAAAGTAATGTTCAATGAACATTCTTCCCCGTGTATACTTCCAAAAATTGCGAGAACATGATTTGTCTGGCTGGAATTGCGTGCCTTGGTAGCTCAGTGGCTAGAGTAACGCGCTAGAGACGCGGGCGACCCGGGTTCGAATCCCGGCCAAGACATAATCTTTTCTCTTAAAAAAAGAAATATATATATTTAAAATATTTCAATAATTAAAAAGAACCATAAATATATATATATATATATATATATATATATATATATATATATATATATATATATATATATATATATATTTGCTGCAAATAATTGAAATCTGTATACCAAATTATTATACGAATTCAATACAATACTGGAGTATAATCTCTATAATCCAATTCTTTCGTGGATATCCCCTTACAAACGAATTTATTGGTTCACTGTAAGGAGTAAGTATTAACTTTCCTTTCCAATTTGTTCTTGGAGTCAAGTGACCCGAGCCTCGAGATTTATCGATGTCTCCTTGCCTCCTCATCATCCTGCTATCGTAATTCAACTCCTGCGCACAAACAAGCCAATGCCGGTTAGTAACTAGGGCGGTATTGCGATAACTCTACTCTTAACTGTAATTTACTGTTTGCTCGCCTTTGGGGTCAAGAACATTCGCCATTAGATCAGCTTTTCATGCTATGTGTGTATTACCGCGTACATGTCAAAGCTATAAGGAATCAAAATTAAGTTTGAAAATTGAAGACGAAAGCCTTCTCACGAACTCAGAATATACCACTGCCTGTTACATTGAATGGTAAAATGTAACAAGTAGACAATAACAATATTGTTTTATAGGTTGCTGGACAAACAACAAACTGGACCCAAATCAAGAAATTAAATTAAATTAAATGAAATATTGAACAAGCTATTCACACAAACGAAAGGACTACTATGCTACCCACATATCAACTTGGGACTTAGGATTCGGCTACTTAAGTGTTTATGTTTGGTCAGTACGACTATATGGAGCAGAATCATGGACACTCACAGTCCCTGCCATGAATAAATTAGAGGCTTTGGAGATGTGGACTTACAGAATGATATTAAAAATTCCCTGGACCGACCATGTATTGATGGACAGGTTCTTGATCATTTAAACCAATAAAGAGAATCTCCATACCATCAAGATCCGCAAAACATCTTACCTAGGATCAAAAGTATTTTCAGCCGCAACTGATTATACAAGGTAAAATTGAAGAAAACACGGAATTGGAAGAAAAAAGCTCTTTTGAATCAGAAATCAAAAGACATTGGACGGGATTGAACTATGAAGAACTGATCAGAATACCAAAAGATCGAGACAAATTTGTCAAAGTAATCGCTAGCATTCATTGATTGCAAAAGACACTAAACAAAAATTTTTCTACGGAACCATTTTTTTCCCCATATATATATATATATATATATATATATATATATATATATATATATATATATATATAAGTTTAACTAATACTATTCAAATAAAAAATAATATCACGTTATTATAATAATTAACTTATCATATTACAACATAATTAACTCTTTCATTGCATAAAATCTAAATGTAAAATTACTGACAACTCAACTTAGTTGTGAAGCTGCCTACTTAATGTACCTGCTAAGGGCAGCATAACGTAGTATTAAAAAATTATTTAAACTATAAAAGGAAAGAATATAAATAAGTTCAAACGATTTGCCGAGGATTCCTAGATCAGAATTTTACAGAATCTCCCTTAGAAACTCATTTTTAAGTTTTTAAGGGGGTTGAATTCTCAAGAATCTTTAGAACCTCTTGCCTTTCTCGTCAAATTCTTCTCGGAACTCAAGGATTATAAACTTTTAAATAAATTATCTAATAATATAAAAAAAATAAAGAAAGACTTTATAAAGATTACTTTACCCATAATACTGATACTGTTTACTCAAGTGATTCTATTATAGCAGGAATAATAAATAAATACATAAATATTTATTTATTTTTCTCATTGTTTTGTTATCTTTATTGTTCATCTCCCTAATGAACTCTTATAACTGGGACTAAAGTGTCGGTTAAATAGCTACACGCTGATTAATTTAGTTTGATTGCTTCTAGAATCATTATAATAAAAAATCAATCCCTTTGACTAACTAAAACAAATGATAATCAGAGAGGATGCAGATCATAATTCAATAAAACGAACGAGCTTTCAACCTCGCAATCACAGGTGAGTGATGAATGGGTAGCAATAAGGCCAAGTGAATCGGCTGACGAATCCATCGTTTTTTTTTTCTTTCCTCTTAATAATTTTTGCTTACTCACAAGCTTATTATTGATAGCGTAAAAAATACATTTATTACTATTATATGTTTGTTTCTTTTATTACTGTCCTCTAAGCCAAAACATTTAATTCATTCACGACACCTATCAAAGAAGCATTGTTCAAGTCATGCTTATAACAAAAAATTGATCTATGCCTAACTGATTGTCGCGTTATTATTTTATTTTTTTTGTTAACGCGATCAAAAATAAAATAATCTGAGATACACTTATATATTATAAAATTTTTCCCCGAATAAGGGAAAAAAGGCCGTTTACCAAAAACTCTACAAGTGGCTAATACCACTATCAGCCCATCTAACTCCATAGTTTACCTCGGAATCAAACTAGATCGCCACATGACACTGTCAACACACTGCTATTCAAAAATCCGCATGGTAAGAAGAAGAACCTATAGACTTCATCACCTACTACTATCTTCAGCCTTATCACTGCGTTTAAAAATCAAAATTTACAAGAGCATCCTAAGGCCTGCACTTCTATACGGAGCCCCGCTATTCACCCACCTCAGAGTCGGAACGCAGCGCCAATTACAACTGTTTCAGGTCACTATACTCCGAAAAATTGTTCGGTCTACATCGCTGAGAAAGCTAAAACCGGAACAATTACACGATCTCTTCAACATACCCACAACAACTGAATTCATAAAGCGAAGACACATAAAATTCTTCGACTCCCTCAAATGCACAACTAACGAAATATTTAAAACTCTGACACCTGTTTCAGCTCCAATAAGGTGGCAACAAGTAATGGAAGAAACTCGTAAGATTGATGAAAGTAGAATGTAAGATTGTAATTATAAAAATAAACACAAAAATTAAGTGTGCCCCGGCACTTAAACAAATAAGAAATACAACTAAAACAACAAAAATTCCAACCACCTCAACTCCTTAAAATGTAGTCATACTACAGCAGAAGGAGAAGAACTCAGAAAAATAAATGTGCCCATAAGAGAGCACAAAACCCAGTTGCACAATAAAAAAAATAAAAAACATATTTAGGGGTTATGAAAAAAAAAAAAAAAAAAAAAAAAAAAAAACCGAATAGACCACTATTGACCAAGTCTATTTCCACCGGTTCTCTCCTTCCAATTTCTTCTTCGAAAATTCTTTCATCCTCTACGTTTTTCCATTCTTCCAGTCCAGGTTCTTATTATCGTTTTGTTTTTTTCTTGAAGTATTTGTGTTCTAGCCAGTTTCTTTCAGTTATAATAGCATCTTCTATGGCCTTCCCTGCTCTCTTGTTCCATGTACTATCCATTCTTGATCGATATATGGTTGAACATAGGTCCTTTAAATCAGTTCGGATTCATCCATTGCAGGTTGCCATATATAAGATAAATGTTATTACTACACACATTATTTATATCATTAGTATTCTTAAATGACCAAGAATACTTTACATGTTATACACACATACGGTGTCATATACTAATGTATGTATGCTTTACTGAAATGAGCGGTTCTCATTTTCGTCACGGACTTAAGGTTCAGTCAAAACGGAATCACTGTAATATTATATAAACTCCTTAATCAGATTTTTATGCGTATTATTTATATAGAAAAATAAACACATCATAATTTTCGCACGTAAAATAGCTATTTTCCAACAAAGGTGCTAAATAAACAAATCTCTCCATCTTTGTAGGAAATTCCACTTATCGGTTAAACAGTTTGCTGATAAGATCTCTTGTTCCAGTAGTACAAGCGGCCTGGCCTCAGATCTAATTGCGGCTGTGTGCTGGCCCTGATCCTATCTCCTCGCCATTGTCTCTCTTCCCGAAAGGTCCTTCAGGAGCAGGATGTGTGGATTAAATGCAAACTAGTCCAGATAAATCAGAAATCTAACTACTGTTTGGAGGCTTTTACTGAACTATATACCTGTAGATTTTACTGGTACAGGTTTCTTCTTACATCCCCACGGCAGTATATCATCGTCGATACAAATCCAAAGTACTGAAAGTAAAAACACCACTTCCCAGGAGAGTGAAAAAACTGTTTCAAGAATCAATCAAAATCAGTGCTTATCGTCAAAAGTATTTTACCTATATCATTATACGATAATTGTGTGCCTTAAAGACGACTCTATATGAATTTTAAATCAATTATCAACCAATTGATTGATTTTGATAATTATCAATTATAATTGATTGATGATTGATCAATCAATTATCCTAAAACAAACGCTATAAATCGAAAACAAAAAATTATTTTTATTTCCACATTCGAATTAGCCTTATTCCTTTTGTTATAAGCCATTATAAGGTATAATAAATTATTTATTATGTTCGCCAATTGGGGCATTATTATGAAATAAAAAGCACTGTAGATACTTTGAACATTATATTAAATTGATAACAACTATAACATGAACATGAAGTAAAGGTTATAAGTAAATGCCGGATTTCGTGCAGTAAAAATTTTAAAAACTTGCAAAAAAATTTGCCAAACGTGCAATAAAAATAAAAAACACTGACAAACATGCAATTCAACCTTCTACTGTGTGAAGAGGTGATGTGTAATTAAAAAAATCAAATATTTATATAATGATTATAATATACATATGTGCTTACAAAAAATTTGTTTGCTAGGTAAGATAATTAAACAAAATTAATGAAATATATATAGTAAAACATAAATTTTCGTAATTTTCTACTAACTATATTAATTTATCAAATATAAATTTCTAAAATTGTATTAAAATTTACAATCATGTACATTTCTAGATTATGTTCTGTAAAGTTATATCGTCGGTCATCTAATATGTGTTTCAACTGTGAAAACATGCGCTCCACATTAACACTTCTGATGGGACATCGTTTTTAGTTATTCAACATTACTGGATCCAGTCCCACATCTGTGTCTTCTCCGTTGAGAGCTTTGTTGTAAATTTGAAAAATATTGTAACCCGTGTTTTTATTGTAACTAATTTAAATTTATCAAAAATTATTTCTCCCTTTTCTTTTTCGAGTTTTTCCAATTCATCTCCAACTTTCTCTATAATATTAATCTATGATGTCAACTTTAAGTTTTGCTCTTCAAGCTTTTTTATTTCCGAAGGTAGAACCGATAAATGGGATCTTATAAATGCTAGATCTGATGCAACAGATGTTAAGTTTCTGTTTTTTACAGATACTGCGTCATCTTCAAGAGTAGACAGAAACTCTTTAAACTTACTAAATGATCTGAATAAAATAGGGCTGTTTCAATCCATTTTCCCATCTAGTTATCATAGGTTCCGGGGTGAAGGGGACAGGCAGTCCATACTATTTCTATAAGTTGTCACGCGGTGAGGAGCTTTTAAAAATATTTTTTTCCCATTATTAACAAGTTTGTTGACATTTGGGAAAATTTCCCTTACTTTTTCACCTACGCCGTTTAAACCATGCGCTACACAAGTTACATGCACAATATTTGAATAAAAATCTTTTTTATTTGAAATCGATTTATTATTCAGGGATAAATAGGGTTTACGGGATTTCTTTACTGTAGCAGATGCATTATAAATTATGTATTATATATGAGGATAGAGATTCATGGGAACAGATAGTATCCACTAAATAATAGAACTGTAGGAAATGATCAGTATTGATAGCTAGAATTGAATAGAGCGTATTGTTGAGAAAAGATTAAAGGTCTGCTTTCGGATACACGCGGGCGTTCCATATTTTCAAAAGAGATAGATATTTTTTTATTTTTTTTTTACTTTTTCCCTTTTATGTATCGCAGTGAAGTATATTAAATATATATATTTCGAATGTATCTGCAGACCCCATGAATACGCGGTCAAGTCGAATTTTTTCGATAATAATAAGAAGTGGAATCGTGTCATTCTCGTAGTTTTTGGCTTGATATGGAGTTGTAATATGCTTATAATGTTGCTTAATAACTCCTTACTAAAGCCGAAGACTGACATATTCCTTGTTTACTAGGAAAATAACACGATTCCGCTTCAATCAATAAAAGTGGAGCTACAAAACTCATTTTGGAGAAAATTCGACTTAACCACTTATTCACCGGTGTTGTGCTATTCTGTCACTGCTGCTGTTGAAGAAGGATGACGAAACTGTCTTAATGCTCAAGGAAATCACTTTTAACAACATTTTATTTTAATGTTAATGTTTACATTCAATGAAGAAATAATGAATAAGTTTTATCTGTAGGTGTGAATATCTCCTAAACAAAGTGTATGTTGACATATTTCAATAGGAGTTTTTTTTCTTGTTTTGAGGCACTTAGTTCAAATTTTCAATTTGGCTACTTAACCCTGAAACACCCTGTATACATAATTTAAGACGTAAGTAAGTTTCCACAGAATTATTAGTGCTATTATATTTATATACATATTATAAAAATACAATTTCTCACCAGCAAATTTCAATAAATAGTGAAAAAAAAATTATGCAGGCAGGTCAGTCATTTGCCGGTTTATTTAAAGATTTTAAATACGTGCGTTAGGAACATTTTCGTCTTCTTCTGAATCTATAAATATTAATAATATTTCCAACAATGTTAGTAATAATAAGTTTTAACAAGCACACTAGTTGATGTTGCTAGGAACAACTATCTCGAACTCTATACTTGTACCTGCAAGCCTCCCCCTATCTTCAGCCCATTTCCACTGTAATATCTTGCACAACTCTTCCACAGCAGGCTAACCACTTACTCCTCCCCGTTCAGCGCTGATTACCTCTTTAATGATTCTTTCATTATTTAGGCCAACAATTTTACAATCCCATTTTAGTCCCCAGGTAACTATTAAATCAATTCCATGTACCGGAAGCAGGTCACGCAATTCCGCGTTGCGTAGTTTCTTAAATTGCCCGGATTCATCTTTCTTCGAGCCAAATAACCTAGGAATACTTAATTAAACAAAAAACTTTATTGAGCGTCCCTCATTAATAAATGCGGCCACGTTTCAAACCCGTGAAGAACTGTAGAAACATATTCTTGGAATAGCTTGAAAAGAATATCGTTTTTATTACAAGTTTTAATTATGATATTGTGGGGAACGTTGATAATAAATTTGCGATGAACAATTATTCATAGTCGAATGGAATGATGTTACATGAAGAGAGTCGAAGTTCCGAAGTTAAAACGGAGTTAGTTCTACGAACTAACTAAGTTGACTATTAACTACAGTCATAATTATCTCGATTATGTATTAATTTTTTGAACATAATTCCTTAGGCCATGAACCCATCCGATAACTGATGGAGAAAAAACAAGATTTTGTGAAAAAGTATTTCAAATTCAAAACATTTTGATAGAACCTGGAACGATTGAAAATTGAGGAATAAAATAGCTTTCGAAAATATTTTTAACACTTTAGACTATAACCAGTCTCCTTTTGGCTTCTCGTTTCTCAAATGATAATATATCTACTTATTTGGTAGCTGATTATTAATAAAACCTATTATTTATAATTCCAAAAAGTTTGTTTAAAGATAACTAAGACTTGAAAAAAGGAAACTTTTTTCAATTTACAGTCTACAGAAGAAGTAAACATATTTCAATTAACAGAAGGCAAAAGTTAAGTATTACAGATGTGTACTATAACATTGAAACACGCTATTAGAAAAAAAAATGATCATATTAAAATTTAAAATTATTATTTAAAAAGGTAAAGCCGTTGAAAATTATAGAGATTGCAAAAAAAAAAAAAAATGCATAAACTAAAGTGTATGACAATCTAATTATTTATGGGATCTAATATATCATGTTATTAGTTTCGTGACTAAAAATAACCTTTAAAAAAATTATTTTTTAAAAATTTGATATTCATTCAATTTTTGTCTTACTTGATTAATGTTCACATTAAGTAATAAAACCGGTTACCTTAATCTAATTAAAAAATTAATCAGCCAAATCAATATAATATAGCTGTAATAAATTATTTTTCCTACAGCGAACTGGTGATTAATTTACTTTCTAAATATGTAATATTCAATGGGGTTTTGTATTTTTCTGCCGCAAAGGTCTAAAAAACGTTTCGATTATAATTGTCACACATATTTCCATGTACCTGTAACCACAAAGTGCTCTTGTAAAATACCTAATTCCGTTACAGTGTTCGGGTAACCGCTTAACGAGGCTCTGAGGAACCACTCAATCGATTTTCGCTCGCACGAATTTCTTCAGAAAAAAAAATTGCAATGGTATTGAAGGAAATTATTACAGTTCTTTACATATTTCAAATTATGCTTGTTTAGATGCTTAGTTGTAATTTTACAATGATTAAATAGTAATAAATTACTCGGTAAAGCCGAAGATTCGATGACGATACCCCTACACCAGTTTACGAACATCGATAAACGGAGCTCACGGAACCCAAGTACTCCATACCATAATCCTCCAACGTTTCGTTTTACAACTCGGACCAGTAGGCTCAGCTCTTTTTAAATTTGTAGAGATACGTTTGCTACTAAGCCTAAATACTTTACGAGCCCATCTGGAGATCAATACATCTATATCACTGAAATCACCATCGTTTTTTATACTAACCGTATATTTTGTGTTAGCCCACTTTAGCTGCAGTCCTACATACTTATCTGCATCGTTATTGTAATTGTTTTATCCGTTATTTATTTCATGTCACTTCATGTATCTTTGGCTAATCGAACGATGCAGTACACACATCCACAGTTGGAGTACTGTAAATATACTCAATATACTCAGATATAATTATAAAAGATTTTCACAGGTATTATATAAGTATGATATAATATAATTATAAAAGAGCTATTCGAAGGAGAGCATAACTGAGATTTTTTTTCTCCCTTCAAAAAATCCTAAAGCCACCTGCCTGGATTATTATATTTCATCTTCATTGGCACTATTTTTTATCAGATTCCAACTTTATAACTATAGTACTGAATTTACTTTACTTTTAGTATTAATTCTATAACTATTGTACAAGTGCAGTAACAGTGCAGGTAATAGTGAATCACCAATAAATTTACCACAAACAATTACTGCTTTTAACATTTGACAATGCACCTTCCCAATAGATTTAATAACTTATCGGTTTTTCCTGCACAACTACAATGTTTGATTGACGGTAAGACTTTTTTGAAATCCATATACAATTGATGAACTGATTGATTCTGTTTTTTTTCTGATATTAGGCGTAAGGGAAATATTTGCTGGACAGTTGAAGGATGTCTAAAACTAGACTGGTGAGCATATACAATTTTCTTAATACTAAAAAGGCTTAGCGAACTCGAAGGTTGGATGCAGATACTAACGAACTTCTGTCCACGGGCCACTCCCCAAACTCAAACCCGCCAGATCACTCTTAAGCAATACTCCCTCCTATCCCTTGGTCTATCCCTCAGACATTTCCCATTCGACACAGCGCTAATTAACTTTTTAGGAATTCGTTCGTTACTCAGCCCAGCAAATTCACAGGCCCATCTTAATCTTCATGACGCCATATTTTCTTAGTACAAAATTTAAAAGAGATAAATCAGTTGAAATCACACTTTACTGCTGAACGACTGGACTGTTCCCAGAACATGATCAATAAGATGGCTTGTGTAGAGGTTAGGTCACAACATTCTTTATTCATAGGCAGTGTAAATAAACTGCGGAATAACATTAAAGGGGTCCATCACCATTACATTTATTAGCCAACATGAATGAATTCCAATCCCAACTTAAGGTGGGTCTCCAGTGGTTAGCATAACAATGCTCTATGCTCAAGATCGCGGGTCCGTACCCCAATTGATAGCCTGAGGTATTTCTTTATATGTGTAAAAAAATTCTTTGGAAGGAGCATAAAATGGAGTCTGTGCGGTGACAGGTTTTTGTTAAATATCACTATCCTAATTATACCTGGAGAGGTAAAATTTAGGACTTCAAATGTAGAAAGTTTTAATCCTTCCGATTAGCAGCATTAAGTGATGTTAAATAAACAAACCCAACTAATTTAACCCTAACATATTCTGCCAAAAAGGATTGGATTTAAACAGTATACAGGAAAAAAATAATTAACAATTTGTTGAAATGAACTTAATGTTTTTTTTTTTTTTTGTTTTTTCCAATCTATTCAAATTTGTCCTAAAATAATATAATCACCCAAATCATCAAAGACTAAATGAGAATTTTTGGTAATGATTGTTCAGATACGACTTTGAAAATTTTTTAGGTTAGTTGTTTTCATACCTAATTATTACTATTATCTTTCGATTATTATATGTCTAGTGTTAATTAAAATATTTCATAGAGACTTCATGTTTATTAATTTATGCAAGTTTATTATTTATTAATTTATATGGACCACTGAAACCCATGAAGGGTCTTGGATTCAGTACATGGCAGAGACTATACTCTTCCTAGGACACCGGTTGTGCAGAGAGGTGATTAGTCGGAGATCACCTCTGAGTTTATTCTTACTTAATTGTGCCCACTTTATAGATGCTGGGTGAGCCGCAGGAGAGTCTTAGATACCACAGGGTCCATACATTAACAGCTATTAACATTAAAGATTAAATAAACAATAAACTCTCCTCTAATGCCTTCAATAAATAACAGATAAGACTAAGAATATAATAACATTATTTATACGTTGTATTTATAAAAAAATATATAAAGTTGTCTCCTTATTTGTATGGACAGATATATATCGGGGAAGAATAAAAGAGAGAGACAAGTCTCCATTTTAGGGTTCTATTCAGTGATGTGTAATAGAAGTAGGCTAGGAACGTCACCTATTCTAGTTATCATATCTTCGTGTCATTCATAAGTCACGGGGGAAAGAAGAATACAGAACTGTCAAGGGAGCAACGGTTCAGGACGTATGACAAGGAATATCAAAAGGAGGCTTTTCAATGGGAAATATTAAAGGTTTACATTCCACACCTTTATGTTTAGATTTATAGACCCCTGAACATTGACAAGACTAACCGATACAGCAATCTTGCTATAGTAATTTGAGAAAGATAAAGTCAATTTTAAATAATTTAAGATATTTTAGAGCAGGTTATTAAGCTTAAGTAATTAAGTTGTTAAGCATTGCATGAACGTTTATTATTTCTAAAATTAAATTAAATAAATAATATTTGATATTATATAACATTCATAGTAATTAATATCAAATATTTTGTATAGATTAAAGATTTTTCGCTGAACACTTCGTTAATAAAAATTTGAATAAATAATGAAATAATAATAAAAAAAGTTTGTGTGTCAGCTTCGACACGCGACTGGAGTTAACCCCTTTCCGTTTCTGAATGAATGAATTTTAATTGTGTTCTTGCTAAAATCGCTCTCTATTGATACTTATCATCGCATATTCTTAATATTATGAATATATTTATTTAGTTAAATTTTTCTAATGGGTCGGTCTCTAATTGGGGGTAAATATGGATCTCAGTCCTCGTCTCTTTGATAAAATATTGTGTAATATTAATTTTGTTCATGAAATCACTACCTCATTTAACATGGTTTTCTCGGTCCTGTTTATAACTGGAGGAATCTTCTTCGGTGGGGCCACCGTAGATTTTTGAGTTGCTGGAAAATTAGCTTGAGCAGTAAAGCTGTTCGATGTCACTACCGGTGGCGCTTCTTCTGCTTTCCTTGTCTTCCTCTTGGCCGATTTCTTCCCTATCTTTACTTATTTTAAGGGAGCCTCATCTTCTGTGTCCGGTATTTAAGCCCAGCATGATCACTGCCTGTCCACTTCCTAATACACCAATCTCCTGTTCTAGTAGCACTACATACTACACACTACACACTATACACAATTAAATAGTTACTGCACAGCCTTTCTTGATAGCTAGTCAATTTCCTACTCTTATCAGAGCAACACTACCTTGTCGTCTGTTGAGGTTGCATCCAAGTAATAGACCTCAACAGCTTAAGGCGGAATCTAAATTAGAGTAGTAATAGTGTTTGTTTGGATAGGTGTCTTTAAAAAGGCTCCTACACAAAAAATTATCGCATTTCAACACTACGAGAATAAAGCAATAGAATACACTGTTACCATAGACACCACACGTATCTCTTCCCGATTAGTCAGGGAATTTAACTTTTAATTTCTATTTATTATTTAAAACAAATAATGCAATATTATCGAGAATGTAGCGTTACTCGCCACTTTTAGCTAAATTCGATTTTAATACTCATAAAATTTTCATACCACGGGCTAAATATGAAAATCGTTTCATAAGGAGTAAACTCCGACAAAGTCCGTAATCTAATTCTATTATTTAGATTTGTTTTAACATCTAGTTTTCTACAAATGGCTTTTTTTTCTACATGTTTTCTACATGCTTTCACAAGGAGACTAAAAACAGCAATGAGAAATCTGTTACATTATTTTTTTTTCAAAGAGTTCTATCTTTTAGTTTTTCGAGGACTAATACCGGGTTTCCTTAACCTATTGATTCAATGGCTTCCTTCCATGATGTCCTATCCAACGTCCATTCTTCACATATACCATGACCCATCATGGATTTCTCCACTTCGCTATCCCAGGTCCTCCTTGGTCTTCCTTGCCTTCTCAATCCCTCAACTTTCCATTGGTGGACCCCTTTGGATAGTCTTCCTTCAGGCATTCTTGTCAAAAGCCCATACCATTTCAGGCGTTTTTTCACTTCCAGAAGTTTTTCCAGCCTCCATCTTTTCTCTGATGGCCGCGTTTCTTATTTTGTCCATTCTGGATATTCCTGCCGCTCTTCTCCAGTAGTCCATTCTGTAGTTAGGAGTTTTTTCCTGAGGAGTTTCTGATCCCTATGTCATGATACTTAGTAATATACTATTGTATATATTTTTTGGGGAGGGGATAATGATTTTATTCCATAATACTGAATTGAGCATTGATATGGTCTTTTTGCCATCGGAAATTCTTCTTTTTATTTTCATATCACATGCAACATCTATCTCAATTACGGAGCCAAGATATTTGAAATGTCTAACTCTTTTTGGAACCTCTTCTGGGTTCAGTTCTAAATCCTCACTATTGACTGTCATGTGTTCCGTTTTCTCAGCATTAATAACTAGCCTCAATTGCTGGTATTCCTCATTTAATTTTCTTAACATATATCCAATATCTTCTGTGTCTTGTATAATGATGACCTGGTCATCCGTGAAGGTTATCACATTTTCTTTCAACCGAATCTCCATGGGTTCGCATTTTTTTCTCCATGCTTTTAGATAAATCTTAAACTGAGAAGGAGAGGCACTACATCCCTGGAGCAAACCTTTGCTGGTTAGGAAAGACTGATAGATCTGGTCCAATTTTGACCTGGCAGGTGTTTCCTTTGTACATTTCCTTTATGATGTCTGTCAGGCCTGTCTTTATATGTTTGCATTTTGGGGATATTGCTGTTAGGGCACCGTAAGGGTAACAGGAATTGTAACTTTGGACAATCTTTTCCCTATAGAACAAATCTCTGGTAGGCTGCTGCCTTAATCTGGATCAAATAATTTTCTTTACAGAAAATTACCTGATAAGTTATATTTGAGTTGTAAGATCAGATAAAATAAATGGATGTCGAAAATAATACCGAATGCTTAATTTTTTAAACTCTTATATGGATAAATCAAACATAACACAAATCAAATTACTTACAAATAAAAATAAACAAGCAATTAATTAAAGAATAAACACAATTTAAACCATTGTGGTTTGGTACAAATTGAAATTTAATTACATTTGTACCAAACCACAATGGTTTAAATTGTGTTTATTCTTTAATTAATTGCTTGTTTATTTTTATTTGTTTATTCCTCAAGGTAGTTAGTATCCTTGGCCCAATCCTTTATACAGTTTATACAGCTGACATCCCAACTCATCCTAATACTATCCTTACCGTGGTGCTATGATCCTATCCTTACGTATGCTGATGATACATGTGTACTATGAGTCAACACCAACCCAGTCATCCCAAAGCCTTATTGCATCCCAAAGCATCCAATCCCATATAGCTGATCTTGAAGAATGGTGTCAAAACTGGAGAATTAAAATAAATTCTCAAAACTCGCATCTAATCACTTTTACTTTACGTCGTAAACCAATGACTTCCTGCCCTTCAGTATCCTTTAATAATATCCCACTGGTGCCAGTAGAACAGACGCGATACTTAGGGTAGCATCTCGACAAACGATTAACCTGGAATCCTCATACAAGACTAAAAAGACAAGAAACCGCTCGACGTTTTTTTTAGGCTACTTCAACAGTAGACTAACGCTCTAAGCTCCCAACTAACTACAAAGACTACATGACCATCATACGACCTATTTGGACTTACGGAGTAGAGCTTTGGAGCTCCACTAAGCCATCGAATTCCTCTCGTATCCAATCCCTACAATCCACAATCCTTCGTAAAATCCTCAATGCTCTTTTTTGTTAAGAATAAAGTCATCCATAAGGACCTTAATGTCCCATTTGTTGCTGATTAGTCCCGAAACCGGTATCCATCCTTTCATAACAAACTTCATTACCACTCAAACCCACTCGTTTCAAACCTAGCTTCCTCTTCAATTCCCGGTAATCCTCCGAGGCGTCTGAAAAGAAGATGGCCACCTGAACTTCTTAGTTGAACTTGTGATTTGATTACTACCAGTGGGTAGTTTTTCTACTTGTCATTATCTGATGTCATTATGTATCACTTAGTCTATTTACTTGTTGTATTATTGTAATACAGTTGTAAACATCAATAAATATGTATATGAAAAAAAAAGAGTTTTAAATACATATGCTCCAACTTAAATCAAAATAAACATGAAATGGAAAATATATTATCATATCAGTTGAGTGCAATGAATGAATTTAATTACCAACTTATTTGAATATGAAACTAAATAAACAATAATTTTTTAATGAATTCATAACGTGATTATTTAAATGTGTTATTAAAAAATGTCTATAATGCCCTGGGTCAATATTTATTTCAAATCGGAATGATATAAAAGTTGCTTTCATTTCCACGAATCTAATCTACTATCCGTAATTTCCGTATATGAACCTTAATGTTTTATTAATTTATAAAAGTTTATTTTATAATTATAAAACGATTAAATAAAGTCATTCATAATATTCCCTATGTCCCATCTGTTGCTGATTAGGCCCGAACCCTATACTAGTCCTTTCATGACAAACTTTATTCCCACACAAATCCACTAATTACAAACCTTGGTACCTCTTCGATTCCCGATAATCCTCCGAGGTGTCTGAAAAGAAGATGGCATTGTGATCTTCTAAGTTGAATTTTTTTAGTATTATATATTTTATATTGGATAGTTTCTGCTCTTGCCTTTTCCATGCCATTATGTGATATTAATTATATATAGTTGTATTGATATAATATAGTCGTAATTTTCAATAAATACATTTTTTTTAAATTATGTAGTTTATTTCCTTGTAAACCTTTCCTTTACTTAAAAAAAAAAACCTGTTCCACTACAACCCGTGAAAGATCTGGGGTTCAGTACATGGTAAAGACTGTACTGTTTCATTACAGGGGTTACTGTTTCATTCTTGTGCAGGGATGATTTGTCCTAGATCACGCTCAATCCCATGATGTTCTCCTTATTTTGCGTACTCACTTTATAGAGGCTGAGTGAGTCCCATGAGAGTCCTAGATCCCATAGGATCCATCTTCGGCCGGTAACAGATGAAATAAAAGTCTTGCCAGTAGCGGGATTAAAACCCAGGACATGGCAAAGTTTTACCACTGCGCCACTTCACTCCATTCTTAACTTTTAAGTGATTCATATGCTGTAGTACTTTTAAATATTATTTATATTTATCCATTTTTAAAAACATTTTAATAAATAGATGTAGGATACTTACATTTATTTTCTGAGAGTATTCGATTCCGACTTTAATCATCGAAGAGAGTAAGAAGGAAAGTAGGAATGGACCGAGTTAGGTTTTAGGCCTCGCCGTTGAAGAATAATTGAGCGGGCATAAATAAATAAAGGCTACAAATTTACTTTCTACTTCGGGCGTGACCTCAATAATTTACAACTCCCGACTCGGAAACAGGAATAAGTACAATACTTGAACCTAAGTTCAGGCTCAGCAGAACGGCTCGAGAACTTTATTTCGGAACGGGAGGAGGGGAGGGGGAGTTCATAATGATGGATTTGTGGACTTGAATCATTTTTTATTTTGTTACGACTTCTCTTTACTGAGTGGAAAGACTTTTTTTCAACTTACTGGCAAGCATTAAGAAATCCCAGCTTAAGCTGTAAGTTTATCAGATATTGTATTGTTTCTGACAGATTCTCATTTCCCAAGAAATAATCTATTATGAAAAGAATAAAATTTCCATTTTACAGACGAAGATAATCGATTTCTAAAGCTGATTAATGCCGTATTTGTAATTTCGATCTAGGTTTAGAAAATGTAGCAATCGGATGGTCGATTTAAGGTTTCCTTGTTGTCAGCGATGTAACTTCAATGGCCTCCACTCCTATTTTAGTTAATTTTGTATGTATATAATCCACTACATTGTAAGATAGTTAGAGATAGCGAGGGAAGAGAGAATAGAGTACGACAGAGTATGAAAAGTTAAGAGTACAGATAAGAGAGTCTTTAGTTAATAAGTTATAATTGCAGGCAATCTAGTTAGACCATATAAGAAAGTATAATCATATACTATTATATTTTTTTTCCACTTAAAAATGTAATTTTCTTACAAGTCAAGTCAATGATTATTAACTATATGAACCGTTATCAGTTACTGACTGGAAATTTGAGCTATTGGTTTTGTTAACCCCTCTTTAACCGTCAGAAGTCCTATTATTTCCGGTGTCCAAAGTTTTAGTTTTCTAAATTAAACCCATAATAGACCACTGCAGTTCGGAGAAAAATTAAGGCACCTTGAATCTGTCTGAGCCTAGAAGGTTACTAATTTTGTCAACTAATCCTTTCGAGCGACAATGTCAAGATGTGTTTATGAATTACGATATGACGATAGGGACAAACGTTTAGGGTGAAAACCGTATTACTCTAAATATCTAAAACTGATTTTTTCACTCGTTTAATCAAGAAATGCTTTAAGCAACTGGAACTTCAGGTTCAGAACCGGGACAAAACCATGAGAAATGAAGCGGCAGTGTCGCATTAAACAAAATTGCTTCAGTAAACAACCGAAAAATGTGTAAAATTCAATTTTTGGAACTACGGAGTTATCCACTTATGAAACTGAAAACTTCATACAATGCTAATAAATATAAACCCATATTTATATAACACACCCAATAAAACCTGAAATAAAGAACTAGGCTTAACCATTGTCTATAGAGCATTGAGAAATACTCTTTTCTTGTCGAGAAAAACTCTAAGATTTTAAGAAAAAAATGATGTGACCAACAATTTATTATGATTATTTTCTAATGATGGAAAGCAACTACAGAGTTTTGTAAAAAAATTGAGAATGTATCATATACCAGAATATGTACCTCTGATATCTGGACCCCATTGGTAAAGGATATTAAGTCACATTTTGTTAATTTTTGTATTTGTTCAGGATAGTCAATTTCCCACAACTTTAAGCAATTAAAATTTGTTTTTTCGTTACTTGTAGAAACAGCTTAAACCAAACGTTTCAAATTTTGATTGGCATTTATAATTAATTTATAATATTGATCATAGTATTTATATATGATAAATTACCTTAAATATAACCTATATTGCGGGGAGAGCTTTCCTTATTTCTTTCTATATTAAATAAAATATAAGAATTTCCTTGAAACATATTGAGACAAACCTACAAATGAGACATATGCCCCGTTAACACGATAGCTCTTTCAGTATTGAGCCCAATCTCCTAAATGTTGTAGATACGGAGCCCTGCGTGTCGCTGGCTATCATCGGTTATCTCAGCCCTGGGATACCTACAATTAGCTATAATAGCAGCCTACCTTCTGTTAATAAATAGCGTCTTATACCGGCCCTTTGTAATTTATTTAGAAGCAGTGTTTATAGGTCTTATCTTGGCTCTAAGGCCGATGTACGTAAGAATCAAGAACATTTCTTATACAGTACATTATTCCAATTAGTAGCCGTTATACTATTTGAGTACATCAGTAAGTGACTTCCCTAGTTTTATAAAAGAAAAAAAAAGATTAATCTATAGCTATAAAAAATATTAATCAAAGATTAAATGAGCTAAAGGGAAAGACGCACAACTTCTACAAATGACAGAAGCAGCAGGCACGACTTGAACAGTAATCTACCTATAATAGACTATAGATTATAATACAATTATTATAGATTGGGTTTGGAAGTATAGAGGGTGCTAGATTTCACACTGCTGAAAACCAGGGGCAAATAATATATTTAATATGTTAACAGCCGGAGATAAACCTGTGGGATCTGCAGAATCTCTCACAAAGTTCATTTGAACTTGATTTGGGGCAGATCACCTCCCTTCACAACTGATGTCTTAGAAAAAAATATAGTCGCTACCATGTACCGAAACCAAGACCCTTCATGAGTTTTAGAAATAGAGCTTTTTTTAAATATAATTTTAAATGTTATTTTGATTTATAAAAATGCTATTGTGTATAATTAGTTCTTACAATTTATTGCAAGCTGCTTCATTACAGCGACTTAGCGACTTTACTTCTAACTAAATATTTAGCCTTTGAGTTGGTAAATCAAGCTCATGTTTCCATTATTAACGCCTGCATTTTCTTTCGACATTTTATAAATTGGATTCCAAAAAAAGATAAAATATGTTATTAATTCGCATAATATTTATAATAAATTAAAATTCAGGATCATCACAGCACACTAACTCATTTCATGTAACACATTTTTAGGCCACAATTACTTGAGGCGTTTGGGATCAAATGCAGATTATTCCAAAATTGGAAAATTGACTTATTTCGCATATGTCGCATGTTTAGAGAAGCGATTTTGTCTAACACGACACTTTGTCGCCTTATTTCTCATGGTTATCGCCCGGTTCTGGTGTAGCATACAATTACTTGACTTTACTAGCAAAAAATGTGGACAAGTAAACTTTTCATCCCAAAACAGTTGTTCTTTCTGAAATATTCTTAAAATTTTGACAGTTCTTTCGCGACTAACAAAATATCAGACGATACATACCACAATCGCTCACGTAAAAGTACTTTCGACTTAAGGACCCACTGTCCTTACTCCTACGCACTCGATTCTGTAATAATTCTGATAAGAGATGTACTTCATAAGATAACTCTATCAGCACACGAAACACAGACAGACCAAGATCGACATCTACCCCGTGGGTAGAGTGTTGGGTGTGGTCACAAAGACATTGTGAATATCCACATCTCTAGACTACAGTCCTGGAAACACAGCCGACCATGACACGGCGACCTGGAGTGAAATAAATACGTCTCTTAGCGAGATAAGGTCACAAAAATACGATATGTTCCAAGGCCTACCTCTGTCGTAACGAAAAGCCTATGTGGCAATGTGGTGACTTTTGTCTTTTATTTCTCAACACTATGATTAGTATTTCGGTAGTTGAAACATTTCTGCTAAATTAGTAAATCAAAAGTTAATATATAGGCAATATTTTTGATAATAACATGAAAGGAAATCCAATGAATCCATGTTATAATGATGAAATTTGTAAATTAATAAAAAAAAGAAGATTAATCATTACAAATAGGCTGCAAAAGGGAAAATTCCAAAACAGAGCCTTAAGTATCTAAATATTGAAAAAAAATTACCAAAAACCAGGGGCAGATTGGTTTTGTCCAGTATTTAGAGACTTGAAGCTTTTTTGGATAAAGTGATTTTTCCTATTGCTTCGTTTTTATAAATAATTTTTTTTTAGTTTTTGCTCATTTTTATTGATATTAAGTACACATTATAAATATACAGGAAATGATAACTTACTCATTAAAAGATTGAATATTAGTACTTAGTGGCATTTACAGAAATATAACATATTCTAAGCCATAGTTTTATTTGGCAAACAATGATATGGATGAAATATTATTATCTGAGTAACGACAATTATAGAAAAAAAAAACCTCTAATCCTACAACTCATTAAGATTCTTGGGTTCAATAGGGTAGAGAATCAACGGTTTCTAGAACAATGGTTGTATATTCAGGTGGTTTGTGGTGGATAACAATTAACTGATAGGGTTTTCTGCCAATTAAGGGTACCCACTTTACAGAGACTGGGTGAGCCTCAGGAGGGTCTGAGGACCCACTCGTTAACAGATTAAATTATATATCTGCCACACTGAGATTTAACTTGGAATCCTCAGCATATCAACTCAGGACTCTACACAATGTGGTAGCTCCCTTTATTTTATATTTACAGAAAACCAGCCAAAAATAATGTTGAAATATTTCAAGTTACTAGACTTGTTTATTCAACTGTTAATTTCGAGGAGCCAAGGCACAAAAACAACATAATGCAGTGTTCTAGGTGTCAAAACGTAGGTCACACGAAGACCTATTGGCACCATCAACCCAGATGCCTCAAGTGTGCTGGCCTACATCTAACTGAAGTATGCCAGAAATGAGTCTACAAAATGTGCTCTTTGTGATGAAGACCACTCGGCGAATTATAAAGTTTGCTCTGTATATAAATCCTCCAGCGACAGTGAACACATAAAATACAAGGGAAAAGCTTAGACAATGTTCCTCAGCCACCTGAAGTCAAAAACTCAACTATATTCCCGGAATTGCCAAAAATTACTAGTATTACAGATCAAAGTTAGTATTCAACCTCCGGACAACATAATTCTGAACTCAACAAACCAGCAGCAGCCTCATCGTCAAGCGCCTCTAATCTCCCAACACAAACCCCAGACTTCCTATAACAAGCCCCAAACCTCCAAACCCTTAGATCCTAGATCCAAGTCTCAGAAATTCAATACTAAAGTCCACCCTCCACGTCAGCATATACCTCTCCATCCTGAAACCTTAATAGTCAATCTACCACCACAGCAACTAAATCCTATCCCTTCCAATCACAACAATCAAATGAATACTTCAGTTCATCAAACAATGAATGTAAATCCAGCACCTCGGGTACAATCCCCAACCAATCTTCCTTTACCCATTAATTATCAATATCAAATTCCAGACCCATATCCAGTCCAAATCCAAAACCCATCGATATAAATTGTATCCTGTCATCCTTCCTGAAAGAACTCCAAGAGACTATCAAGCCCCTCATCAACCTGCTCACGAGAATCCTTACCGAAGTTCCACTAAATTACCCACGATGAGCATAAAGCTCCTAATTATTGTCC